>JARHVA010007065.1:162500-347500 GCA_037957365.1 Torreya grandis | reverse complement strand
TTATTTCACACTACAGTCTAATCCTCCCTACTTCCATATTTTTTTATAAAAAATGATTTATTATTTACACATCATTAATGACAAAAAATTACCATTTAAATAAGGGGTTTATTTACTCCAAAGAATATTTGATTCATCTAAATCTTTTAATCCATCATGTTTCATTTTGAGGTTAATATCATTCACCAAATTTGTATAAATGGATTAAAACACACTAGTTATAAAGAGTTTTAGATTTGCAATAGGATATTTAATATTTGATTTTGATTCTCTCTTAAAAGTTGGATGATCATCATCAGTAACTCATTTCACTATAATAATATTAGGAGTGACATCCACCCACTATGATGATTCTAACTTTAAATTTAGAACTACGACATGCCTTAGGTAAATGTCTAGTTTCAAAAAAATGACAACAAAAAAAGAGTAAACACTCATAATCAAGAGATTATTCCCAAAATTGATCATTCAATTTCAACTCAATATTAACAAGAAAGTATGTATAAATATATAAAACAACAAGTATTTTACCAAATGTAGTATGGAAAATTACTTTTGTTTAAGAGTCTATCAAGATGTTCCCCAAAGATTTTCCTATTACCTCAATGCATTAATTAGCTTAAAATTAAAGTTTAAGAGCTGATAGTCAAACCTAAATAGGCTTGGTAATGAAGGATTTAGAGAGTGTTAAATGTTGAACACAATGGTTTCATTAGGATATGGTGTTGATCTTAAGAGAATAAACTATTTTGGAATACCTCATTAATGTCTATTTAACCCTTTTTAATATGGTGTTTCTAAGTGTTAAGAGGATATAATATCATATACATAATGTTTAATAAAACTATTCTAGATTAGGGTACTATAAAAGAGATTTTTTTTTGTAATTTATTGAACTTATGGTGTCAACTAGGGCTTCTAGTAGAGCTAAGCCTTCTTAAATGGTAACAATGTTCAGGATAGGGGTACATAAGGAAGGCTAAATTTTTTATCAAAAGGTTAGCATGGGGTAGAGTGTGGATTCATCGATAGAGGAGTAGTGTCTGAGGGTGTAGTTTAAAAAAAGTTTGGTAAAGTACTAGCAAAAGCAGGAGATGGGAAGGCTAAATCATGGTTTTTAGGGCAAAAATCATTTTTCAAAACATTGATAAACCATTTAGATAAGGTTTATAAAGATCCTATTATTTCCCTTATGGATCAAGCTAGGGTTTCTTCAATTAAACCTATTATTGTTAATTTTTAAAATCAAGATCTAGAGGATATTTTGGAGTTTGAAGAACGGTATATGCAGAGGGGTTTGGTATATCATTTTGCTAGGTTCTGGCCATATATTTCCTTCTTATATGAATGGCTATCAAAATCTTGGAGATGTTTCTTATAAGGCACTATGGAAATATATCCTTATGCCAAAGGTTTTTTTTATTATAAGTTTTGATTATTTGGCTGATTGGGACAAGATTTTTAAGGATAAATTATGGAGCTATGAAAATCATAATCTAATCATGAAACCATGGACTCTTGATTTTATTCCTTTGATAGAAAATATTTCAATACATCCCATTTAGGTGATATTATTGTATCTTTTGCTTCAATTCTGGTCTGAATCTAGGATTTTAGTTACTGGTTCTACATTGGGTGATATGTTTGGAATTGATGCTTCATCATTTATTTTTTCTAGAATACTTTTTCCAAGATTTTGGTGTGTTTAGATTTTTCTCAGGATCTTCCTAAAATTTATATCTTAAAGTGTAAAATAGAAGCTAGAATCAAACCCTTGATTTTGAAGGAATTCGCTTAGGATGTTAGAATTATTTTCAAGTTGGGCACCTCTCTGGTTCCTACCAAAAATCAAAGAATAAATGTGAATATTCTTAGGGAAAGGAGGCTAATGAGAATATTTTTTTCATTTTTTGCAAAAAATATAAATTGGCCTAAAGGAGTGGCTTCAGCGATTTTAAAGGAAAAGAATATGGATAAGGTAAAACCATTGGTAATAACAATTCATAATGTTGAGTTTTTTAGTTATAATGGTATTAATGTAAATAAGAATTAGGTTTATGGAGGCACACGCAAGGAGGGAAATGGACTATTAATTTTGGATTTAGATAAATTAGGTGATGATGAAGAATGGAAGTTGGTAAAAAATAGGAAAAAATATCATCACATTCTTAGCTATCCTCCCATGAGATCTAAGAAGGATGATCTAAGAAATTATGGGTAATTCATTTGATTAATTTGGTTCTTAAGCTGAAGTATCCTTAATACTTTTAGTAAGTGGATATATTTGTCAATAGGTTTGTTTTTTGCTTTTACGATAAGACAGTTAAGCCATTCTAGTTATATTTTATTAAATTTTATGTTTATGGGCTAGGGACCCTTTTTCCTTAGCATCGATCTAAAAGAACTATTCTAGATTGGTCCAATTAACTTAAAATTGAGTTAAATTAATATTTTAGAAAATAAAGTGCCAATTTATGATAAATATATAAATTACACTCAAAATAATAATTTGATCACATAAACAAGAAGAGATAATACTTAGCTTATCTACAAATGCATAGGTAGGTATTATAAGCAAAGAGGTGGAAACATGCAGGGACAAGATTAGGATTCAATTATCAAATTGTAAAAAAATTAATTCCAAAGGCAAGTGTGTGTGTGTGTGTGTGTGTGTGTGTGTGTGTGTGTGTGTGTGTGTGTGTGTGTGTGTGTGTGTGTGTGTGTGTGTGTGTGTGTGTGTGTGTGTGTGTGTGTGAACATGGATTTTGTATTTAAATAAAAAGGTGAATACCAATCACCCTTCAAAATTATCTAATGCAAGAATCATTCCTATAAATATCCCTAACATTTTTAGTGATAGTGATGAGGATAATGATAATGGTAAACAAAGTCCTCAATTAAACTTTGACATTGTACAATGTTTTCCAAAGTGGCATACCAATACAATTTGAGACACAAAATTGGATGGAGTCCTAAACATTTCCATTAGAGGACCAAGTAATCTTATCATGGCACATATATAGATGATTTTTTCTATAATAACTAAAGTTATAACATCATTTGAGACCTCAATGTGTCATGAAGCCTAAGAGTCCAAACAGTGGAAAGAAATCATAGATGCAAAGTATCATTCAATCGTAAAGAATAATAGATGGTAGCTTGTTTATCTCCCATAAATGAAGAATCATATTATATGTAAATGAATATTTAATACCAAGTATAATGAAATTTGTAGAATTCAAAAACGTAATATAACAATTATATTGAATGGATATGCACATAAAGAATACATTGACATTAATAAGACATTTCTCCCACTTCTAAGATAAGGACCATTAGAATGTTTTTTCTATGGATACATAGTCTAGATGGAATGTTTACCATATGGACATGAAAAGTGTCTTCCTAAATATATATCTTTAAGAGGAAGTATAAATTGCTCAAACATAGGTATTTATAACACATGGTTAAGAATAAAAAGTTTGTAGAGTTTTAAAGTAATTATAAGGTCTCAAATAGGCTCCCCAATTTTTTAACATGAATATTTTCAAGGATCATGTACAACATGGATTCCATAAGATCCAAAATTTTACCTCAAGGAGAAAGATGTAGAGGTTTTTATTCTCATTATATATGGTGATGATCTATTCATCAATTGTAACTCATTGAAGATGATCGATGAAAAAATAATGATATCAAGTGACCATTCAACATGATATATATTAGGTTGATACTTTATTATATTGGTTTAAAAGTATGGAAATGTAAACCATATTTCTATGGCTCAAAAAAAGTATTTCAAGACCATGTTTAGGAAAAATTGGATTATATATATCAAGCATATTACAACACCAATGGAGATAAGGCTTCAATTGTATCATTCAAATCTGTGAACACCACTAAATTTAACTCTTTATTGATAATTTATTTGGATCCTATTTTACTTAACCTACACTAGGCTATTTATTAACAACTATGCTATCAATCATATTTCATTCCTCATGAAGGAGATTAATGTGAGACATTGGAAATTAAAAAATAAGGTATTGAAATGTATTTAAGATACCATGGAGTATGGCATAAATTACAATAAGAATTATAAGTTATTATTGAGAGGTTATATGGACATATATCATGAAAGTTTTATTGATCATATGAAACCTAAATTTAGATTTTTCTTTCTTATATTAGGTCCTATCTCATGGGGGATCAATAAACAAATCATTATTTCTCAATATTCAAATAAATCATAATATTATGAAGTATCATGACCTTTATATAAATATATATTGCTACATCAAATCAAACCATGAATAAGAGTACCTAAAACTCATCCTACTATTTTATACTGCAATAATCAAGTTGTTCTTCAACTTTTTCACAATAGAGTGTTTCATGAGTGCATAAATCACATTAAGGTTCAGGTGCATTTCGTACATGAGCATGTTTTTTAACACATTAGTTTGAATATTTCTTTGATAAGTGACATGCATGTGATAAGTTTGATGCATTCAAAAATTCTCTCTTGTTATATGAAGACTATGATGAATTAAAGGGGAAATTTTATATTGGTTAAATAATTAATATTTAATACATATTATAGAATAGATGTGTAAGTGAGATTGTAAAAATATAATTTTGCATTTTTAGAATAATTTTATGATTTAGGTAAGCTATTAAAAAAAATTGATAGAACAGGTATTTTATTTATTTTTTAATAAGTTAAAAATGTGAGTTTTATAAGGCCCCCATAACCTTTTATAATACCAAAAAAACATTACTTTAAATCCCAATCCAAATAAAACAACCAACCATCTTAAAACAACTAGGATAAAACCATAAAGAAACATTAGCCATCCATTAGGAAAGATATTACTTATGCCAGTGAAAATACTTGAAGAGTCAACAAAAAATGAATGCACTAGTTGCAAACCAACTAAATCAATCCCAAAAATAAATTAAGGCCATTTTCTACTATCACCTATATAGTAAAAAATAGTTAAGATAGTTGGTAAATGACCCTTTTAATGTCATCTTCTTTTTTTTCACACTACAATTCAATCCTACCTACTTTCATAAACATTTATAAAAAAATGAATTATTTTAGATTACGGTAAAAGCAAATTTTGAAGGGACCCTAAAACCCTTTGACAGAATCAAGAAAGATAAAGCATTAACAACCACCAAGAAAAGCAATCCTGAAACCTACTAAAGAGCATCATCAAAATCAAGTTTTACAGGGACTTGAAACCACAAGCATAGTCCAATAAAAGTACCCAGGTTTTACAAGGACTTGAAACCTCAAAGAACTAACAGCATAGGGTAAAAAATGCTAAAAAATATATATCTTTAGCATTCTTCCCTGGCCAACAATGTAGGTTGCCATTGCAATAACGACACACAAACATTAACCGTGACATTAAAATTCCACAAAATACCTTTGGTTTCTCTATCACTTTGATTTGATGGAGACATCCTCAGATCTAGAAAAAATGATGGCCATAGCCTTATTGAGAAAAAGGCCATGCTCCACCATGCCCTCAAACCCTAAAATCACACTGCCCACAGCCCTAGCGACCTTAATCGGTGTCAGGCAGGGTCCACAAATAGACACAGCCATCTGCCATGTCCCGAGCTAGGGAAGCCCCAAGGGAGCCCAGATACACACCCCTGTCGCTGAGCACCATGCCCTTGGGACTTGATGACATGCCAGATGTGTATCCTAGTGTGATGCTTTGCCACTCATCCTCTGGCACCCGCCACTCAAACCCAAGATCTCCTCCATCCAAAATATCCTCATACTCCATGGCTCCCTACTCTAGGGCCCTCTCCAAGTTCCCCCTTTTTGTAGGCATCATCCTTAATGACCACCACGACTAGATCTCAAAATCCCTTGCTCCCCAGCATTTCCTCGATCAGCCACAACACCTCCTGCAGAAGTGGGAAGAAGTCCTAGTCCATTATCACGGCTGCTGCCTTGGAGTGCTCCAATAGGAACACCACTATCGATGCATCCCAAAGATCTTTGTATGTTACAAAGATCTTTAGGATGCAGACTTACACAATAGTTTTTTCAAACCCTAGTTGCCCTTGGCCTTCCTCTATTAAAAAAATGAATTGTTATTTACATATCTTTAATGAGTTAAAAATGACATTTAAATTAGGGGTTTATTCACTCCAAATATTAATTTATTCATCCAAATATTTTAACCCATCATGTTCCATTTCAAGGTTAATATCATTCACCAAATTTGTATAAATGGAGTACAACACACTAGTTATATAGAATTTTATATTAGAAATAGGATATTTAATAGTTGATTTTAATTCTCTCAAAAGTTGGATGATCATCATCAGTAACTCATTTCACTATAATAATATTAGGAATGACATCCTTCCACTATGATGATTGTAACTTAAATTTAGAATTATGACAGGCTGTAGGTAAAAGTGTAGTTCCAAAAAACCTATGACAACCAAAGGGTCAACACTCATAATCAAGAGATTATGCCCAAGACCGATCCTTCAACTTCAACTCAATATTAATAGGAAAATATGTATAAATATATAAAATAACAAGTATTTGACCAAATGTAGTATGACAAATTACTTTTGTGTAAGAGTATATCAATATTTTCCCTAAAGAATTTGATATTACCTCAACACATCAATTAGCCTAAAATTAAAGTGTAAGAGCTAACATTCAAACCTAAATAGGCTCGGTATTAAATGATTTAGAGAGTGTTAAATATGTAACACCATGGTTTCATTAGGATATGGTGTTGATTATAAGACCATAAAATAACTTGGAATACGTAATTAATGTCTATTTAACCCTTTTTAATATGGTGTTGTTAAGTGTTAAGTGGCTATGATATCATATACATAATGATCAATAAAATTATTCTAGATTAGGGTATCATAAAAATAATTTTTTTTGCAAGTTTTTGTACTTATGGTGTTCACCAGGGTTTCCAATAGAGCAAATCCTTCTCCAGTAGTGATAGAATTCATGCCAAGTGTTAATGAGGAAGGGAGGATTCTTGGTGAAGAGGTTACCATGGAGCAGAGTGTGGATTTATCAATGAAGGAGGAGTGTTTGAAGGCATAGTTTAAAAAAAAAGTCTAGTAAAGCATTGATAGAAGTAAGAGATGAGAAGGATAGATAAGGGGTTTCAAGGCAAGAATCATATTATAAAATATTAATAAACCATTCAGATAATGTTTCTAAAGAGCTTGTGATTTCCTTTATATATTAGGCTAGGGTTTTTTCAATTAAACTTGTTATTGGTAATTTTCAAAATAAAGGTCTGAAGGATATTTTGGAAGGTGAAGAATGGTTTATGGTGAGGGGTTTGGTCTATCATTTTGATAGGTTATATCCATCTCTTTCCTTTTTGGACTAGCAGCTATGGAATCTTGGATATCTTTATTATAAGGCACTATCAAAATATATCCCTATGCCAAAGGTTTTTTATTGTAACTTTTGATTCTTTGGATTATTGGGACAAGATTTTTTAGGCTAAATTATGGCATTTTGAAAATCATATTCTACTCATGAAACTTGGACTCCTAATTTTAATATTTTGATAGAATATATTTCACTACATCCTATTTGGGTGAGATTATCATATTTTAACTTTAATTTTGGTCCGAATTTGGTCTTACAATTATTGGTTTTGTATTGGGTGATATGTTGGAAATTGATGCTTCATCATTGATTTTTTTCCAAATTAATTTTTCTAAGATTTTGATTTGTTTAAATTTTTTTCATGATATTCTTGAAAGTACTAAGCTTAAAGTGCAAAATAAAATTTGTACTCAAACCCTTGATTTTGAAGGAATTCACTTCAGATGTTAGAATTTTTTCCAGGTTGGGCACCTCTCTGCTTCCTACCAAAAATTGATACGTAAATGTAAATCTTCTTGGGAAAAGAACGCTAATGAGAAGCATCTTGTAGTTTATACAAAAATTCCATATCAGTTTGAAGGAGTAGCTTCATATATGTTTAAGGAAAATAATCTGGATAAGGTAAAACTATTAGTAAAAGTAATTCAAAATGCTGAATTTGTTAGTTATAATGGTAATAATGTAAATTAAAATGAGGTTTATGGAGGAAAACCCAAGGAGGGAAATGGATCATTAAATTTGGATTTAGATAAATTAGGTTATGATGAAGAATATAAGCTATTAAGAAATAGGAAAAAATATTGTCACATTCTTAGCTATCCACCCAGGAGATCTAAGAAGGATGAGCTAAGTAATTATGTGTATTTCATTTGATTAATTTGGTTCTTAAGCTGAAGTATCCTTAATACTTTTAGTAAGTTGATATCTTTGTCAATAAGTTGGATTTATGCCTTGATCATAGTACCATTAATCCATGCTAGTTATGTTATGTTGAATTTTATATTTATGGGCCAAGGACCCTTTTTCCCTAACATCGATCTAAAAAAATTATCATAGATTGGGCTTATTAACTTAAAATTGAGTTGATTGAATGTTAAAGATTTAGTGTTCTAATTGATGATAAACATATAAGTTATGCTCAAAATAATAGTTTGATTTCATAAAAAAGAATATATAATACTTATCTTATCTATAAATTCATAGGTAGGT
Source organism: Torreya grandis (assembly GCA_037957365.1). Taxonomy (NCBI): domain Eukaryota; kingdom Viridiplantae; phylum Streptophyta; class Pinopsida; order Cupressales; family Taxaceae; genus Torreya; species Torreya grandis. The sequence goes on along the minus strand of JARHVA010007065.1, from coordinate 338,880 downwards.
CTGAGAAGTACATAGGTGGAAACATGCAAAGACAAGATTAGGATTCAATTATCAAATTATACAAATATTGTTTTTAAAGGCATGGACACTTATGTTGACCTATCAAAACTTGTGTCAATATTATATACTAATCTTGATCTAATTTTCATGTATGTAATATTCACTATATTATAAGGTGACCATGTGGACCATTCTGGGTTTTTTTTCACCTTTTTATTAAAGTCTCTTATTTATGTGCTTAGTCTGTCAATGACTGTATGTATTTAACCCTGGCTCTCACCTTAGGTGTTTTAACCTTGTCAAAAAGGGTTATTGGACTCATTTTTTGAAGATGACCTCAATAACCCCTATTTCAATGAACACTTCCTTCATAGCCAATACTCCAAGGAAGGCCTTAGAGTTATGTAGATATATCCTAGGTATTATCTTATGTGTACAAATGGGTGAAATATAATATATGAAAAATAATGTAATGCTATATATTTCCACTTTAAATATACTCATCATGGGGAATTCTTTGAGTGACTCAGAGCTATAATATGACTTCTTCTATGATTGAAATGAAAATAGGGATAAATAGGGTAGGGAAACTTAGTTGTGAAATTGATTGGTTGAATATAAATAGATAATTACTTGATATTTACTATATGAATAATTATTATGCTTAGATTTATATTTATACCACACCTTTTAAAAATATATCATGGTAGTTTTCAAATAATATAAATGAGGTGACCCATAGGATTCAAATTCTTTAATAATTAAATAAATTTTGAGGATTATACACTTAATAATAACCTAGACACTTAGGTCTATGAATGTGTCCAAAAGGATAAAAAATTAATGAGGATATGATATGAAATTAATAATGAAGGATATATATAATATTTTAAGATTATTATATAGTGTAAGAGATCCATGTCATCAAAACTATCAAGATTGGACCACAAGATAAACTATCAGGCATAATGAGATGGTGAATATGATCCTTTTAGTGGTTTGGAGGTATATAAATGAAGAATAATGTCTCATAGTTATTTTTTAAGTATAAAATATTGAGATGTTATATATAATTTATATTTTAGTATATAAACCCGCTGCCTAATCTACTAATGCATAGAGATGAATTTACTAGGTGAAAGGAAAGAAATGTATGCCTGGGTGTATATAACACACCTTGCCTTTTATTTAGTCCTATTTTATTATTTTATTGGTTCATGAACTGTAACCAAGATCATGTTATAGTATAAATCAATTCACATAATATTAATTTCTACATTATTTAAATGTTTGAAAATAAAGAGAGCAAGGAAGGAGCACACTTGTGTATCGATGCAACTATAATGCCCATTGGTACTTTGAATTCATAAAGATGATTATTGATGAAGCATTAGAGCTAAAAAAGGTTCAGAATTGAAACTTGTATATTTTAATATGGATATTGCAAATTAATTATGCCCTCAATTTGATGAAAGGGTGAGTTGTGAGATGACCATGGACATCATTACATCTCAATCACATAAATCAATTGATGGCATAATAAAATCCAAGTTAAGTGGTATAAATAACTCAACCTAAAAAATGGATGTAGTTTTTGGTCATTTAGGAAGTTTAATATCAACAAAAATACTAAATGGAACTAACTTATTTAGACATTAAAGGTTTTAAACAATGATTCCAAGTGAAAATAATTTTTCTTGATATATATGTTTGGATAAGTTTAAATAGGTTCTAATAGGTATTTATAATTTTTGGTGTACTATCATGGAATATGCACCTATAATGTGTTTAAATATTAATCATCTATCACAATGTAACCTACGATGTGTAATTTTGTATAATATCTATCATAAATCTAAGAAACTTTATCCCAAAATTGGTAAAAATTAGTACAATCTATAGGATTATAACACTAGTGTTAATCTTAATCATGTAACATGTAATAGAGTTATAATAATTATAATATTTATATAAGTGTGGAGGTCATGTCTCTATGTAATTACCCCAATAATATTATCCCTATTTTGAGGTGAGGGAAATAGAATCTAGTAGCTATCTTGCCTCTAAATCATAAGATAACTATATAATTTGTATATGAGTCATGCAGCTTATAGGAGTAACATGTCTAAGTATATATATCAATGAAGCTCGTAGTATGTGATCATAAAAATTCATAATATGCATGATATGAAGCATGGTGATGTCTATAAATTAATAATTGAAGCTAAATAAATAATCAATAACACACGCAAGAGTACTCAATGTCACATAAAATAGATCTAAGGAGACTGAAACCAAGGGGCACATTCAAATTTCACATGATTGAAGTAATGTTATATTGTAATATCCTAATCTAAATCAAAATATAGTGGCATGGGGAAAAAAATCAAGGAATGTATTCAAATGTTCCACATGTAAGACAATAAAAACCAAGAAAAAGACAATCAAGGAAGTGACAACATTAATAAATGAAATATATTTAACCAACATAAGCATATAATTATAGTCATTACATGTATGTGTTATAAAAAATGCTATGTAAAATAGTATATCTGGTACACTATGAAATATGTGATCATGAGTATAGGCATGTGTAAATGTTAGTATATAAGATCAATAAAACAACGTAAAAATGATCATAAAGTAACATAAGATGTATCAATTATGATCAAATAATAAGATGCCCATAACATAGTATATCATGTGCGAAGAGGAAAATTCCAAAAACTATATGTGTAAGTATCATCAGTCTAGAGTATGAATGTATCACACTCAAGCATGCATGAAACTTATGTGTATGGAGAATAAATGATCTGCTATTTATTAACATAAATAAAAATATATAGATGCCAAGGAGATAGTAAACATGTGAATTTTGAATATTTTTATATATTTTATTTTTTTTGAATGTTATTTTATTCTATTAAATATTTAATTTTTTTGTATTTTTTGAATATTTTGAAATGAAAATTTTCTAACCTATTATCCAATATAAGGGATGCATACATGTATCTCCAAAATCAAAATATGGTACATAAAACTGGTGATACTACAAAGGATTATTTATATGGTGTCATATATTGAATTATATAATTTGTGGTACTCTACATATGTCTTATATAACTATTTTGTACTGATGGAATAATAGGACTAGGGGTTTGTGGAACCCACTATTTAATGGTATGTGGTTTATTTGGTGTAGATGTATCGAAACATGTTTATGTATTATATGGGTAGATGAGGATTGTATGGAATCCTTTGTATGTCTCTAGTACAATGGTCTCTCAGGTATCAACCTCCCAGTAAAAGGGACTACCTATTATTTACCCTTTTATTTATGATTAACCTTAGAAATTTTTATAATTAGATTTATATGAATAGACATATCCTTTTCAAGAGGATGTTCATATTGTATTGTGAAAATTGTGACTACCTTATTTATAAGAATGTATTTAATACAACCATTCACTGTATGAGGTACTATGTGGAGTATGTGTTTATTACTTCAAGTCATTTATTTTTAATTGTAAAATATGTTTTAAATGTGATATTTGTTTATGTATTAAAATTTTGGTATTTTTTTTATTATTTTGATTTAGTAATAACTAGGGATATCACCATACACAATGGAATATAGTTTGGAATAACAATGATTGACTATAATTTTCTTATGGGAACTATGATTTTGCTTTCTATTATAACATAATATTTGGTGCATATATGGAAATATAAAGTGTATTTATTTCATTTGTGACCTTTTGAATTGGTTTAGGTGCCAAATATTGTTGGGTATAAAACACAGGTGCTTAAGTATTACTGTATTTCATAATTGGTGGTTTTATACTTCCCCCAGTTACACTTAAAGCAACAACTTGCTCAACCAATGGTTCCATGGTAGGATTAATTTTGGAGAGATAAATAATTGTAGAGGGTACACTACGAGGAAGACTTTTTCTAGTGGTTTGCATTTATAAGGGATGATAGACCATGCTTTCCTTAGTATGAGTGGCATGGTTTATCTCAACCCTCTTAGAGTGACCTCTGGAAGAAGTGGGAGAAGAAAACCTTGTTGGATATTTTTAAAATGTAATAACTCCTTGATATATGGGTTATGTAATATTTTATCTTAGATAAAAACAATCCTTATCATGATGCTCATTAATACCATGGTAAGTGAAAAATGGGTTCCATTTCACCTTTTCAAATATGTGGGGTGGGTGGTAGAAATTTTGGGGAGTTGTAATCAACCATTTATCTAATAGCATATGAAATATAACATGCAGTCGATATCTAAGTTGATCAAGATAATTTGGTTTCCTATTAGTAGAGGTATTTTTTGAACTATAGGAGATGTTATGCATGTGGATTCCTTTCATCTAAGTAAAACCTTTACTATTTGTAATTTGGTATGCACTACTGATTTAGAAGAAGGTATTTGAGGTGGATCATGAACCCCCTTTTTTATTCACTTTTTAAGAATTATTTGTAACATGTTTACTTTTATGTGAAGATGTAGGATATTTGGTATTGGTATTTATTAGTGCACATGAATAGTTATGAATATCCATGTAAAATCTATTAAAAGAAGTAATTATCTTGTAAAATTCTCTTTATTCTAATGGATAAAGAAGGCCCCTACTAAACATGAATTGAACTTCTAAATATGAGGGTGTATAATTTAGGGAACATATGATATCATTAAATTTGATAGAATAATATTACATATAATCATCATTATTTTGTGTTAAGACTTCAAGATGTTTCAATTATAATTTAGATAATTTATTAGTATGGAAATCATTTAAAATACGTGTTCAATTTTGTTTAAATTTTGTAAGAACCATTTGTAAGGCTGTAAAACCAAATATTAGCCTCTCATGTTAAAATTATATGGAAGGATTTTAATAATAATAATCAATACTTAACCTAATGTTAAAAGGACTGTACATATTGTTTTAAGTGATTTGTAGTGTCTCTTTAACCATAAAATGAACACATGGATTAAAAATTCATAGGATAAGGATGTTAAAAAACACCTATGTAATGTGTTGATATTCAAAGATATTATGATTAAGATTAACATTGTATGAAATTACTATTAATTTAAGAATCTTAATTCATTTTCGAGTATATCTGATATTTGTCATCATAATACTATGGCGCTAGGATAAAATTTTAGTGAGTTTGAATATGTACTCATATATTGTAATTTATCATTCATATGAAACATAGGAATGATGACCTATTCAAAACTATCATTGCACTCTAATTTAGTATTAATACATGTTATTAAAGTACGATCATATTTTACATGATGATTTAAGAGAATTTATTATATCATTTTGGATGTCATGAAGGTTAATATAACTCTCATTTGAAAGAGCTTCACTAATTGGATTTGCATTATATGAAAGTGGGATAAAAGTTGTGATTTCCTTATTTGCATATTGAATTTGAAAATTATTTTGATCATAAAATTTAAAAGATGGAGAAAGAATAATATTCTCTATTTTACTTTAAACATCATCATATGAAAAAAATAAAAAACTACAAGTTTCACTTTCATTTTTAATTCAAAGGAGAAATGCATAGAGTATGAAATATCAATTTATAATATAGATACATCATGACCATTTTAGAAAGTAATATTAACATGCCTATCATTTGAATCTTGAGTTATATTATTGCTTCATGGCTTAAGAAATTATTTCATTAGGAAACATTTTGAAAAGATGTTTTGTTGTTTATCTTGAATTTGAAGAATAGTATAAGAACATGCATCCACACTAATTTTAATAGTATTATAAATTTAATTTTTCCGATCTATAAGTATATATAAATAAGTAGTACATTCATGCATATCATTGAGATCTATATATAAATAAGTATTTTCACTATTTACAATTGCATGAACATAAGAAGGAATAGAAGCTTCCACTTGGTTAAAATTTTCCATACTTTTCAAAGAAGTTAAACATTCATTATTTATATAAATATGATCATTTCATAAATAAGATGTACTTTAAACTATTGGTTTATCTTTCTAATGCTATATGCATGAAATATTTTTATTTTTAACATTTGGAATAATATTTTCATGCATAATCATTTCATAACATTTAATATTATGAAATTCACTAACTAATGGTACACTTGATTTTTCTTAAATCTCTTCATCATTAGATAGGATAAATGAGAGAACTAGGCTCTTCACAATCCTCTTAAAAATATGTTGAATCATAATCATAATCATTAGGGTAATAATAAATCATGCTATTAGTTTCACCATATTAATCAATATTTGAATATTAATTATTGGACTTTTCATTATTGTAATTATAAGGTGTTTCTACAAAGGAAGACTACGTACTAAAACAAATTGGGACATAAGATCCTCGTAATGAATTTATTTACCATAAACACATTTTTAAAATAGATTGAAAGGACGAGATGAATTAGGGTTTTCATCATGTGTATTAATTTTAATAGTTATAAACCTAAATTTACCCAAGAAAAAACTACAAGGCCTAGGGGAAGAAGGAAAATAATCATCACTTACACCTTGCCTATGGAAGGAAAATTAGATCTAAAAAGATAAATACATAAATTTGAAAATTTTGTAGGATAAAACATTAAATCATAGTAGGGTTTGGTTCAATTAACCTTAGAGGATGGGTTCACCAAAAATTTTAACCTCTATTAATATGGTGTGCTTAAGGGTTAACATAGTAGAATACCCTGTACATAAGGATTAATAAAACTATTTTATAGTATGCTAATTAATTGAAAAATAAATAAATAAAATGAATATTTTGAATTAAAGTGTTGAGTTATGCTAAATATAGAAACAAGACTCAAAACATTAGTTTGATTACATAAAAATGAATAATAAATAATACTTATATTATATTAAATTACATCGTTAGATATGATAAGTAAAAAAATGGAAACATGAAGGGACAAGATTAGGATTTAGTCATCAGATTCTAAAAAAATTATTTTTGGAGGCTTGGGTACTTGCATCAATTTGTGGAAACTTTAATCGATGCTTATATCCTAATCTCAATGTAAATGTCATGTAAAAAATTTTCATTGTATTGATAAGGACCAGTTAGATCCTTTCGGGTTTTTTGTCTTCTTTTTGTTAACGTCTCTTAATCTTATGAACTAACCATACATGACTATGTATGGATCAAACCCTAGTTCTTCACCTTAGGTCTTCTCACCTTTATAAAAATATTTTAGTGGGCTCATAGTGTTGGATGAAATCAAGAACCCATATATCAATTAGTGATACATACATATACAATAATCCAAGGAGGGCCTCAAACATATGTAGTTCTCCCCTAGGTTTTGGCTTGTGTGTGTAAAATGGTAAAATATACTATATACAAATCCATGCAATGATCTATCTTATAAATTGAAAAAGATTACTTATGTGTTATTATTTGAGTGACTCAGACCTATAATATTACTAATCCTATAATTGATATGAAAATAGGTAAGAATAGGCAAGTGTAACTCATTTGTAGAATCTATTGAGTGATCTTGAATAAGTGCTTGATTGGTATTTTCTGAATAAATAATGAGTAGGCTTGAATTTATATTTATACCACACATTTTGAAAATATCTCATAATAGGGTTTAATAATACAAATGGGTAGAGCTATAGGGTTTGAAATATTTGAAAATCAAATAAATTTTAAGGACTAGACACTTAAGAGTAATCTAGGCACTTACATTGATGCAAGTATCCCTATGTGGGATGAAATTGTCTAATAGGATATGAATCTCTTTAGGATTTATAATTAGAAGTGAAGGATATATCATCGTTTAAGGTTTTTTTATAGTGAAAGAGATATGGGGCATAAAAATGATAGTTTCTAGCCATAAGATAAATAATTAATCATAGTAATATGGAGAATGTGAGCCTTTTGCCAATTGAGAGGTATAAAATTTAAGGATATACCCCTGATAGGTATTTTTCATGTATAAAACACTAGGATGATATATAAATATAATTTTATTATCTATAATATATTATCTTATATCAAAAGCCATAATAAACAAACCTTTAGTGTAGCAATAAATTTACATATTATCTCTTATAAGGGGATGTCATTGATCAATGATCTAAAAATTAATATTAGGAAGAATTGGATAGAAACCATTGAAGTGGAAGATCACTAATGAGGATAAAAACCAATTTTCAAGGTTGAGTACCTCCTCTAGTGTCTCCTCTCTGAAGGTCATTGAGGAGGTTATTGTTATCGATCGTAAAGGTTTTAAAAAATTTATCATCTAGCCTCGAATTAATAACTGCCTCTATAAAGTATTTTTGAGTGGTCATTACTTCCATCCATTGCCCATGATCTATATTATGTAATGACTTACCATATGTAGTTGTTAGACTTATAGATCCACAATTTTTATCTAATCCAAATTAATCTATCTCCCTTGTTAGTTGATCTAAATATACTCCCATAGCATCCTACTTTATCTTATTCTCCCATCTCCAATCTCATAAAATAGGATTAGTTGGGATTATTTTTAGTAAGTTCATAGATTTTGTCTTCTTAATCATTGGAGTAGTTGTCATTCTAATTCATGTATAAATAATATATTTTTCTATTATATTTTTTAGTGTGAATAAAATCTTATTTTTTCTATCAAAATGAGATATTTACAATAAATTTTATGGAAATATAATTTTTTATCGCATCAAATGTGGAATTTACTAAAATTTTAAGATTTGTTTTAAAAAATTTCTTAGACTAGTCCAAAATTCATGGACACTTTGTTATGTGATATTTTACATTATGATTTCTTATTTGGGATTAATGATAGAGAATTACAATTATATACCATACACTATGACAAACATTTTTTAGACAAGGTTATCAAGTTGTAGCTCCATTTACCCTAACTGGGTTAGTATCATATGGGCAGTGTCCCTCAAAATGTTACTAGAGATATATTCTAAAATTATCAGATTGATGAGATGATCCTGGTGTCCCAACATTGGAAAAAAAAATCCATTTCTTTTGGTGTATCTCTAATTAACTAGTTATTTTACTCTGTCTAGATAATTATTCCAATTTTTTTTTATATTTTCTAGTTAAGTATTTCTAAAGGATGCTAGAATATTGTGATCCTTTTCTAAATTATATTTATTTAAAAAAAAAAAAATCAAATTAAGATTATGAATCCAATATGTTTAGGCTTATCTAATATAGTATGTGTCTAGTTTGTGAGATTATGAATATAATTATCATGATCATAAATATTTTTGCCTAATATTTCAGAGTTCTAGATATGGATAATGAGCCATCATGTAGCCAATATCTTATTTCCAAGGTAAGATACAAGTAAATTTAATTCGTTAAATGCTTATTAATGCATCAAATAATATAAATGGATGAAGTCTTCCTATGGAAAAAACAAAAAAACCCAAGGTGTTTCTTATATAATAAAATGTGTGAAGATAATAAAATATATGTATTGTATTTTTTGAGGCCCAAGGATTAACAATGAGCTTATCACCTAACTTAAAATTATGTAAAAATAAATTAAGAAAAGAATGGAAAAATTTAGTGATATTTTAAAACCTATGGTAGAGGGTTTCTAACATAAAAATAAAAAAAATACTTGTAGGGAAAAAATCAAAATATTTGGTTTAAATTGTTTAGTACCAAAATTTTTATTAACAATTACTGGTCAGTTTAATTTTATTAGATGAGGTCAAAACATATGGTGGGTAGTCATAAAAAGATGTAATCTATTGAGGTCATTATGGAACACATCCCTGAAAATTTATTTGATAATAGATGTTAATAACCTTCTTGTACATATATTAATTTATAAATAAAACTATAAATAATGTGCATCAAACTAAAATAAGAAATAAATATTGTTTTGAAATAACGTAATAACATCACACAAAATCATGGGCTTTTTTAAGGGGAAACCCCATTTGAACATGAATTTACACAAAATATGAAATATACATGATCTTTCCTCTTACACAATATCTCTATTTAATTAATATGTTACAAACAAATGATTACTTTCCATATATAGGGGATAATTAAAAATAGGTAATGATATGACTTAAAAAGTATATGCACCCAAGGTTTTACTAGTAACATATAATAAAAAAGAAAAGAGGTATTACAAAGTGGTCCTAACACTTTATTTATGGGTGAGGTGAGTAGATCAATAAACATCTATAGATTACATGTTAACTTCAGGTTAGTGGACTGGAATTTTCAGCCTTATAGGTTTAGCTTACTCATATCAATTTTTACCAAGAAGAGGTAGGGGTTATAGTAAATTTATAAAATTGTTTTGAAAAATTGTTTAAATATATAATCATAAAATTTAGAGGTAATTTTAATTTATAAATTATAAAAAAATCATGTTATTTATTATAATTGTTCTTATAAAATAAATTTCATAAATATTGAGAAAAAATAAATACTTAGCTTGAAAAATAGGTAATCAAAATATTGAATAATTATGAAATTATTACATAGGAAGAAGACTATATAAATATATAATCCATTAATTTTGGAGTGGTTTAAATCATATATTTTATTACCTCTGAAGACTATTATTATAGGACTCACATGCAAAAATATTTTTTCTCTCTATCAAATGAAAGTATTTGACAAGACATATTAATTTACGAATTCTAAAGTTTAACAACTGAAAATAAAATAATATTCATCTACATGTTATTATATAATATTTTATTTCTATTAAAAAATATGGCATTTTATGAAGAAATTTATGGTATGCAAAAATATATTTAGCAATAGTTATATACCTCATTATTTCATGTGATGCCTTCCAAGTCTAGGGTTTCATCACTATTCATAGAATAGGATCTATCGGTGGCACAGATAGAGGGGTCATCCAAATACATCAAGTTGATGGTCAGGTTAGATGGATCTTATAAGGAGTGATTAATAAGGATGGAAGAACCCAAGAGGCAAAAAAAAAATTTAGATGTGTGATCAATTATAAACCTATTAACAATGCCAATACAAGTGGAAAATTTGGTTGTGGATGCATCCAAGGAAGGTAGTGATCTAAAGGGGTTGGTTATGGAAGGATCTAAGGCTATGGTTTATAGGTCTTTATGCATTATTTTGATATATCATTAGACATTAGAGGCCCATCATGTTTTTAATGTGGAGGCCTTTGTAGGTTCAAGGTTCCTAATTAGTGCTTTGGTCCATGGTAGTAAGGCATACCCATAGAGAGAAGGGAAAATAAGTCACACTTGGGAAAAATTACCACTTGGTAATACTTGGGTGAAGACATAGGAGGCTTAGTGAACTTTATTTTCTGAATTTATGTTGAGAAGATAGTTTGATGATGCTACTACCAAGGGAAAATATATTATATTAAATTCGTTTGGCCCAACCAATGTAAATCCATCTATTTCATTTGAGAAAGAGTAGTTAAATGATTTATTGAAAAGGGAACAAGACCTATCAAGCTCAAGTATGATTTATTGATTCTCAAATCAATGGCCTAATCTTCCCAATATAAACATGTGAATTAAGGAGAACCGGTTTCCTTTTATGGAAGGTAACTTGAGAATTTTCCCTTCTAAAAAATATTTTTTTGTCATTATTTTTGATCTTGTAGAGCATTTAAATGTTGTGTTTCATAATCCCAATTGGTCATGGTATAAGAGCATTTGTAATTTCAAACTTGGTTTCTATCTATCGATACTCACCCTAAGGCCTTTAATTTTAGACATGTTTTGGTGCGATTATATTTTTACCTTTGGAATTTTGGATAGATTTATTCTTCAAAGCCATAGGAAATTCTTTGGGCAAATTCTTATTTATGGACCATAATTATCTATTTCACACTATTGTTTCATATATCTTGGTTAACTTAGATGTATATAAATATCTCAATTATTGATTTAAAAGTTCAAGATCATACTTAGAAGTAATATCTTGTTTATGAGAGGTTTCATGAAGAAATTGTTTTGAAATAGGGCATATAGTTATTTCTTGAAAAAATCTTAAAACTAAGAAGAGGAAATCCTAGTGAAAAGAGACCCTCCATGAGAATTATCTAGTAGGAATTGATAGTATTAGTCCTAAAAAGGATCTAAATATAGATAATTTAAGTGAAATTATAGAAACACCACTGTATATTTCAAATCTAGTTGATAAAACTAGTGATCTTTGTATGTTCTCCCCAATAAATGGGAAGGAAATTGAGTCACATAAAAAGTTGTATAAGACTAAATTTGTTTTGTAATCATTTTAGAACAAAGAGGAGGTTATGGCTCAAGTTTCAATAAATAATATTTAATGAACTAGTCTATTATAAGTAACCATTCCTATCTTTCCTAAAGTGGAAGGAGGTCGGGATTGGATGATTTTCAATAGTAAGAAGAAAGGGAAGGGACATAATAAATCAGATCCAGTAAATATGACCCTCAAACATTGAAATGAAAATCATTTTGGAGGGTCTTAGGTTTATTTTATTTACTATTTTTCATTCATTATTTTTCTATTTTATGACTTTTTGGATTGTTTTGAGCATATTTTATATTTTATCTGGCATGAATTGTGAAGTCTATTAGTTTATAGTCTAGGCTTGTTTATGTTCCACTAGTAGAGGATTTTTATTCAACTATATTTGTGAAATATTTTTATCCATTGTTTATAAGGTGGATTACCTTCAAAAATTCACACTTTCACTATTAATAAAAATGTTTATTTTTATTAAGATAATAATTACAATCATAAAAAAATACAAATGTACTAGCATTTAGTTTTTTTATTTAATACTATTTATAATTTATTAAAACAAAATTACCTATGCATAACATATTAGCCTCTATCAATATAAATATAAAAATATAAACATGAAAAATTTAATAACATTTATTACATCATTAATATAACAATGATAGGAGTAAAGTTGTGCATAGAATACTTAAAGATAACAACACTATTAAATTTTATTTTATTTTTGTACCCAATTTATTTAAAGCTTGGCACCCAATTTTTCCAATGGTAATATAGGCACTATCAAAAAAATCAAAGAGATTAATAATAATAATAATAATAATAATAATAATAATAATAATAATAATAATAATAAATTGATGATGTCTAAAATTTAGACAACGTTACAGAATGTCCTTTCAATCTCCACTTTGCATTAACAAACAATACTAAAAGCTTCAAATTTTAGTTAGGAAAGCTAATTTTTTTATATTAAAATTAAACATAAATATTCAAAACATTTTATAAACAACGGATAAAAAATCGCAACCACATGCTAAATTTTCATGAATTTAGTGGATAAAAAATTGATAGCATAGTAGGTAAAATTACACAATAAAATAGATTGTATTAAATATCAACTAGATATTTTATATATATATAACTGGATCATATTTTAAAATAATTTTAATTAAATATAATAAATACATATTTAAAAAATGGGAAATTTGATCACCCAGTCTCACTAAGAGAGTTAACACATATTTCTTTTATACCAATCTACTACAAAAAGTTTAAATTAAAAATTTATATGCAAACTTACCTATAAATAAATTTCAATCTATTGCATACCCATTTTTAAATGGGTCTTAATAAATGGATTGAAATTAATAAAATAAATATTAGTGTTGGTTTAGTTGTTGAGATGGTAATAATAAAAAATAGCATTTATTTTTAAATGTTTTTTTTATAAAATGTTTTTTTTTTTTGAATTTATATTTAATTCAATTATTTTTTATTTGATTTATTAAAAAAAGGGTTTTATTACAATCCTATAACCTATATATGGGAGAAAAATTTAAAGTGATTAAAAACTCACAAACTGCCTATCATAGTGGCCAACATGGAACAAAAATAAAACCAAGCATTTGTCCCACAAACTGCCAAAAAGAAAAAAATACTTCTACCAACAAGTAACAAAACATATCTATTAGTAGAAAACCACTGGATATAATCAATCTTTTATAAAAATTATACCAAACAAGAGTTAATACCCTCCCAAGTGAAGAGTCATTGTGAAAGACTTTTGGGCTGTAAATTCTTTTGTATTTTTTAATTTTTTTCACTTTGGTCCACTCCCCCATGTCTTTCACAGTTTCTAGAGAGAAGGCAATAGATATTTGAATTGAGTTGACAAGCTGAAATTTATATTTTAAATGATATATTGGTAAAAAAACAATTGGTTCCACCCTTGAGAAAGGTATTTTGATCTCAGGTGTCACCTTACTATAGATAAAGTATTATGAAGATTCTAAAGTTGAGTCCAAATCTTCTCTCTCAGTGGCTTTTTTGTTTAATGTAAGTATATCAAAGAGGGTGTCCTTACATGATGTTAAAACTTTCTTTATGTTGAAAATACCACATAACATTGTCAAATGACCTATTTCAAAGTGTCTATGGTACTAGAAAGGAAATCTGTCATAGTTAAGGGGTTGCATCAGCTTTCCATGCACCAACCTCATGTCAACATTACTATCTAGGTCCTTTTAGGTATCCATGTTAACGAGGATTATGTAAAATTTATTGTGGGATGTCAGTCTTGATCGATCTACATGAATTCACCCAGGGCATTGCTAGTGTCTGTTAATCTAGATTCTCCCCAAAGGTGAAATGGGAGATAAGGAAGACATACCTAGATGGGTATGATTGTGAAACATTAAATAACAGGGTTGAAGTTTACAAAAAAAGGTTTCACAATAAAAATGTGTTGATCCAAAAATTAAATTTTAATTTTTATTAAACATTCTATTAATTATTATTAAATATACACTATTTCTTTTAATTATTATTAAATATGTTATGTTTTACATTACTTGGAATGTTTAAATATAAAATTATTTGATGAAAATATATGCTTTTTAATAAAAAATTATCTATTTAAATATAAAATTATTTGATGAAAACTTTTTTTTTTAAATATTTAATTTTTAAAAGTATTTAAAAGAATGAATTTTATAATTACACTGAGAGGCACTATACAATGAAAGAAAGGGTGGAGGAAATGTGTTATGGAAAATAGCCTTTTTTTTAAATTATTTTTAATATAAATTAAATAATTAATAAAAACCAATATAATATTTAAAAATTAATTGAATTTACCATTTATAATTTATATATTTATTTCATCTTGAACACATTACTTCTGTGGATTAATTTAGCAATTTTACCTTCTAGGAAAGAAATACTTGAAGGACCTATTTAGATAAATTACCCTCAAAATTATTTTTATAAAATATAATATATATATATATATATATATATAATATTTGATTTTTTTTATTTTTTTTCATTTTATTCTATTTTCAACATTATTTATTAATTTATTTTACATATGAAATCTTTATTTTATTGTGAACATAATTTTCAAATTATTTTATTCATGGAAAATATAATAATATTAAGAAAAGTGTTTAAAAAAAATTAAGTTATATAATTTAGTGTTTTGATGTGGACTTACAGTTATAAGTGAAAATAATTTTGAGTTCATATATCATAATAGTCAAATGCAATGTTCTATTCCATGCAAGCTAACAATATATTCTAAAAAATTGTGTAGATATGGTTTGAGGAAAATTGAATTTTGAAAATAAAGAACATAGTGAATATTAATAGATAAAAACATAGAGAATATCAAAATCATTTTTGGAAACAAAGACAACAAAAAATGATAATTGCACAAAGAGAAAAAATAACATTTCAAAATGATAATGATAGATAAATAGTACAAGAATGCAATGTTAAATTAAAAGCTAATGAACTAGAAATAGAAACGAGATAACGTGTAGATAACATGAAAAACATTTATGCGCAAACATCTCAAGATGGCCAATATGTATTGAGGACAAAAATACAAATAACTATGTATTTAGATCAAGTGACTAAGGCAAAAAGACAATTCAAACAAGAACTTCATCATGAAGCATCTCAAAGGAACTTTTGTTGATCAATCAATAATGTTGAAATTAATTCTAAAGAACCAAATTCAATCATTATTTCTTAATTTATTTTATTCATGTAAAATATAATATTATTAAGATAAGTGTTTTTTGTTATTTTTAATATAAGTCATACAATTTTGTGTTTTTATGTGGACTTACATTTACAAGTGAATTGATTTGAGCTCATATCTCATAATAGTCAAATACAATGTTCTATTCTAAGCAAGCTAAAATATGTTTTTAAAAATTGTGGAGGTATGGTTTGACCAAAATTCAATTTTGAAAATGAAGAAAAATGAAGAGAATATCAATAGAGAAAAACATAGATAATATCAAAAACAATATCACAAATAAAGACAACAACAAGTTATAGATGCACAAAGAAAAGAATAAAGCAAACATCAAAATGATAATGATAGACAAAGATTACAAGAATTCCATGTTGCATTGATAGTTAAAGAACTAGAAATAGAAAAGAGAAAACTTGTAGACAAGATGAAGAAATTTCACACAAACATCTCAAGATGAGTATTATTTATTGAGAACAAAATTACAAATAATAATGTATTCAAATCAATTGACTAAGGAAGAAACATAACAAAAATGAGAACTTCATCATGAACCATCTCAAACACAGTATAATTGATCAATTGATAATGTTGAAATTTATTCATAAGAACTAAATTAAATATTTATAGATCACGTGATCAAAACACAAGAGACTGTATCTCAAAATTCAATGCATGTCAATGTTATAAACAATGCCCAAAATAGTGATACATAAGAGCATACAACATCACAACCTAGAAGAAGAAGAATTTAAAATAATTATTTAGAAGAAGAGTCAACATCACAACCTAGAAGAATAATATGAATGCAAGATTCATAAAATGAAGATAAAAAATATAATTAATCCCCCAATGGAATGTTTGGGAGAGATTTGAATAATTTTCAAATGGTTTTTCTACATGGTCTAGACAATCTCGCTTCAGCAAGAATGTGTTATATTTGTCAGGAAAGCTACATTAGAGTGAAAGTTTATAAAAAAATCTAAAGGCCCTATGTGAAATATATGTTGACAAGAAAAATGTCATCATTGATTTTCAGTATCAAATAAAATAGATCCTAGGCCTCAAGTACGTGAACTTGAAAACATAACACAAGTTGAGTTAATGTTACTATCTCATATCAAATTAATAACATAAGTGACACATGTAGTTTGAGGTCAATATAAATATCAATGCCATAAAAAAAAATCCATAAGAAATAAAATAAATAGCTAAGGTTTTACCTCATCAAATAAAAGATTTTCCAATGATAATAGTTTGGAGGAGATATCAATGTGGAATAAGTTAAAACTTTATTGTCAATAGAGAGAGGTTATATAAGGCACTTAAATACAAAATAAAAAAATGATAATTTATATTCATATGTTTAAATTGATGAAAACACTCTTTCCAAACTTGCATAAGATGACCTCATCAATATTATTTATGAAGAACTCCAAAAAATAGATAATGGTAAATCTTCAACCCCCCCAATTAATAATGTTATTAAAAATATGGTGGGGTTAACTCAACCAAATTAGATAGCATAACCTAAAATTATAATTTGACATCCTTAAATAATAGCTACACCTATTTTGGATAGTTCTTATACTCCAAATGTATAATCCCTTATGCATGAGATTCATACTCTACAATCTAAGGTGTTACATCTCGAGAAGGGAACCACTAGGCTATCACATGCCTTGGATTATAATATTATCTTACATACACCTTTGGCACATCACATAGAGACAACTCCCTTTCCATTTGGTTTCATGGAACCTAAGCTTACATTGTATAATGGCAAGGGTGACCCAAAGCATCATCTAAGAGCTTTTCAGCAACATGCTTGGACTATGTTTGCAACAACTGGATTCTCATGAATTTATTTCCATATAATTTAAAGGATTATACCCTATAATGGTTATATGATTTACCAAATAAATCTATCATAGCATTCAATCCTTTGGACAACATGTTCTTAGCACATTTCTCCATCAACATCAATGATAAGATATCATACGCTCAAGTGACACAATTGAAACAAAATTCAAATGAGACTATAACATATTATTTCATATGATACAATAATATATTATCCAAATTAACTATTCCCATGTGATATAGAGAGCTTTAGGACATATTTACACAAAGTCTCTTACCATGATTATAGAAAGTTATCTTATTCAATAAGTTTCCTACAAATACAAATTTGTGCCACATAGTCAAAAAAATAGAGGTCAATATCCTATCAATAGAAAAAATCAAGTATGTCAATGGACCAAAATCAACTATTAAGAGACAAAATAAACCTATATATAAGGTAAAGGAAACTAAGAATAAGAGTGATCGAAAGGCCATAGTTAATGTAGCTTCAAAGCCATCTCCTAGATTGGTTTTATCCATTCCTCAGAGTTGAATCTTCACCAACCTTCCAATGTCACCAAAATGGGTTTTAAAACAACTTTAGAATGTAGTGTCATATCTCTCCCTGCTATTAAAAAGGTTGATACAACATGACTTCTTCCAAATAACTATATTTCTAATGTATTCTACTAGTATCACAAGGCACCAGGCCATATAACAAATAGATGCATAAGCCTAAAACAAAAGATACAAGATCTAATTGAGGCTAATATTACTGATGTAGACACACCCATAGAGAAACTAAAAGAGTATAAAACTTAATATAAGGCACTAAATATATTATTATGTCCATTTCTAAAGAACACAATGAATGAGGTAGGGGGCACATCAAGTGTTCATGACACTTATCAGGGACATCCACCATCATCTTCATATCGCACAGTTATAGAGGAGGTACATCCATTACACAATATTATTGGCATGTATGATACTAAATCTCTACCTAGACCACTTATAAAATTAACAAATCAAGATATTATTGATGACAATATATATTTATATGCACTCTTTATAAGATCATACATAGTTCATCATCCTATCTAGAGTGTTATGGTTGACATTAGGTCAAGCATAAACATGTGCACTATGACACTTTTATAGAATTTATGGTATTTAGAGAAGGATACATTATAGATAGACATAGTTAGTGGTTTCAATGGTTATGTTCATAGCTCTATCAGGGATAATGTGCTTCCATTATAAGTTAGACCAAAAAATATAGCCACTCAATTCTTAGTAGTACCTAGTGTAGGCATGTTTGATATGATATTGGGTAGACCATGGTTAAATTATATTTAAGCCATCCCATATACATTACACATTTGCCTCAAGTACATACACATGAATTAGGTGGTCAAAATTAGGGTTCTCCCATATGAGTATCCTCTACCTATCCCACATGAAGTTCTATCATAGTCAATTGCTACAGTTCCAACACTGTTACTAGATATTGCACAGTTATAAATTACAACTTAGAGTTTAGTTCAGATGCATACACCATAGAGTTTCACAGAGCCACAAGTGTAGGTGAATTCTACTCTTATAGTATTGACACGTATGCATACTCTCCCATGGAGATAATTATTAGAGAGATACCTATATTAGAGATATGTCACATATTCTAGAGGACCTTACTCTACTTAGTTTATGCTAGGATCAATATTATTGGGTTTTAAGGGTTCTCAATATAGGGAAACTATGTCACCTATAACTTCTTCTACCATATGTGTTATTCAGACCCCTAAAATTTATAGGGTATCATAATCAGTGCCATAAATTCATAACATCACTACATATCTAGATACAAACATAAATTACTTAAATAGTAGATTATGGGATCATAGTTTCCCTTTTACACAACATGCATTATCATAGTTCCCTTATTTAACATAGGTCATGGTGATAGTGCATCTCCCATGAGATTCATTGGTTACTATGGTTACTTCCCTCTTGTACAAACTCTATTCTCTCTTCCTTCTTTCACAAAGTTTATATTCATTTGATTGTACATAACTTATATATAGAAAATAATAAAACTACATAACATTTAAAAACATAAAAACATTCAAATATTACTCTGAAACACAAAAATTATAGATTGTATGTATTATTATGTTTACATTTTTATACCTGTCAAACGTTACATATGCTAATTATCTTAGTATAGTTATTTTATCACATGTATATGCTTTAATTATTCTTGTTGAGTTCTTTTAGATTACTTATAGGACTCAAGTCCAATGTATTGATTTATAATTTATATCATTTATTCATTAGGGGCATATACACTAGTCCAGGTTTATTAATTCATAACATTCACTCACTTTGGGGAATATTACACATAGTTTCTATTACCAGGTTCTATCCTTACGTTCTTAACATTCCAATTTACACATTGATATATATTGATATTGATTATTGATATTCATACTCAGATTATTTTCTAACTATAATTATTTTAGACTCATCATATGCACATCTTAGCATTTACATAGATTTGTACTACATTCATACATATTTTCATTCCTATCTTTCTTATTTTTATACTTGATTATATTTTCCATGCTTCTTCGATTATAAAGCATTTGAATATGCCATTGTTCATAGGCTATATACAACTTATATTCATGTAGGCTTTATAAATGTGACCATGTCCATTGTGTTTGATACACTGACTATGTATGTGTACATTTCAACATGTCCTTCTATGTGGTTTTATGCCAACTTTCTTGTTTCTTACGTATGTGGAGATTTGATTGTGTCTTTGTATGTCTTATTTTCTAAGATTTAGTGACATGTGCCCATGTACCTTGTATTGTGTCCCCTTGGCCTATTTTTTCATGCCTCATGTGTTTTGTATTTATGCTTTCTAGTATGCATCATCACCATGACACTTATCATTGATTATTACACACACTAGTTTTTGATCCCATGAGGGATTTCATACATCTACCCTTGCTACTAGGGTATTGTGATTGACCTCATGCCCGATCCCCCTAGGTATATACTCAAATTTTTTATTATACACATTTATTACATCTATATTGACACCCTTGTGAAATTCTAAATAAAACATACATCATACACTACAACTTATGCTCATTTTCTTTTACATTATGATGTTATGTTTGCACATTATATTGGATTTTCATATGATTATCATAAATACTCTAGCTAACACATTTTATAGAGATATTTATTTTGAGGATAGTTCTTGGACAATTCAATAACTACCCTTAAAAGAGGGGGCACTAATATGGGTTTATCATAGAGATCAGATTCTTACATTGTTATTCATAGATCATTTTCAACACATAGGCTCAATTTCATGAAATTAGACATAGGTAGGACACATGGAAAAATAGGAACTTATAAAGTAGTCAAAGAATTAGATTTTAGACTAGTATAAATTAACACTTGTAATGGGACACTATCACCACATGGTGCTATTATCTACTATGTGGTGGTACTATCTAGTAGCCCTAATTTCAGGGTAGTTTAGATTAGCCAGAATAATACACTAGGTATAGTACACGTTTACACTAATAAAATTATATGTTTGATAGTTATGTTTAGATTTTTCTTAGATATACTCATTTTAGCTCAAATTCATATTATTTGCTCAAATTTGGGGCATCATCCATCACAAAATCACTCCCACATTCAGTTTAGATACATAGATACCCTCATTACAACATAATCCAAAATGAGTATACTTAAATATTAGAATGGGGGCATGTACATGGAACATTATTTACATATGCTCAATTACACATAGCTTGATCAGATGGAATGTAAAAATCTATGGCTTTATCTATGTTGTATAAACTTGACATAATATTCGAATTTGTCATCAATTTCATGACTTACTTCATCTACAGTGGTTCATATTCCTGAGTTGCCCAACAATGGTTAATGTAACTGAATGGATAAAAAGCTGATATACATAGTTAGATATACCCAGTGAGATATTTACATCACTTTGAATAGTTTAGTTTGCAATGCATCTACTATAAATGGGTATGTAATGATAGATTCATAACATAATTGAGTTCTTGATTCACCCATATAAGAGGATTAGACACACTTATATTCTAATCCAAGCTATTCATAGGTCATGATCCACAAAAAAGGAGTGGAAAATGAGGGAGTTAAAATTGGATTGACTTCTTGAGCCACCCACATATGAGGATTGAGAAAGCTATCAACTCAGTCTAAGATATTCAATGATTTGATCACTATGTATAAGCACACACACAATTTGTCACTAAGTTTATGTTTTAGTTCATGTACCTAACAAGGTATACTCATTCCTTTTGTCTTTCCTTTATCTTTTCTCATCTTTACTTAGTTACATTATTTATCATATTATTTTTCTCTTGATATCTCTTATTTACTAATTTTATGCACATTTCATTTTAGTTTATGCCCAAAATCTTGCTCACATACGCAAACCTAAATTCACATACTCAGACTCAGCTACATAGGCTTCTCTTTTTAGATAAGTCCAGGTATGCTTCTTTTTCCTTTATATTAGTCATTTTTATTTATTATATTTATAGCATAAGCAGGGGGAATGCAATCACATATAAGTGATAGTTAGATTCTAAGAGTGTTTATATAGAGAACATATTCGTAGCTTATCCCAAGACCTATCCTAGAGCCTTTATCACACTTTTAAAACCATTATGTGGACCACATATGTCCCTTGTTAGCTCAAACATAGTCCTATACCTACATCTAATAACCTATCCCTTTGTGCCTATCATCCTGCCATGAGGACACTAGCACCATATTAAGGATACTATATACACATGGTGCTAATATCCCCAACATGGCACTAGTGTCTTTTTCCATAACTCTCTTTAATGAATATATTTTTCAAATGTGTACCCATCTTATGGTTGGACTATTCACATTTTATTATCTTCACAAGCTACATAACACTATAAATACAATACTATTTTACCTATATCCACTAGATAGAAAATAGATGAAAAAAATGATTCAAATAAGAAATAACTTGAGAAAAATAAATTTTATTACTCCTTATTCATCCCTACTTCTACATATTACCATATACAATTTCCCTAATCCCATATGTCTAATATTTCTAATCTTAAGCACACTTAAGGCATTTAAGATCATTATCACTCTAATATTCACTTGCACTTGCACCAAACACTAGGTGGGAGAACTACAACAAGATTTATTCCTCCTTAGATTATTGATACTGTTGATGTCTCTAAGTGTACCATAGGTGCTCTTAGTGTTTAGAAAATAATTCTCATTTTAGAATCCTAAGAATTCAAAGCATGAATTACAATTATTTTGCAATTGTAGTGCCTATGTAGACTTTGTGAATATTGATGAAATTTGACCAAATCTAAAAGCTAAACTAACCTAAGTGAATATTTGACAATGAGATCTAAGCTACAATGAGTTATTTTTAAAAATAAAAAATAAAAGAGAAGAGTAAGGTAGGAAGGAAACAAACATGATTTCTAATCTTTATCTCAAACACCACAATAAAGTTTTGATTAACTGAACATGCATTTAAACTAGTATGTAATGAAAAATAACTGATGCTCAATTTTCACTAAAAACCAAGAAAACTTATGAGGATAAATTGAAAATATAAGTAAGAACCAAGTATGCTTTAATGTTTTTCTACTACACCTAGATATCTAATGCACAACTTTGATGCATAAAAAATTAAACTAAAGCAACTTATGACCTTTCAAACTAATCTAGTGTAGCATAGATTAACAACCCTATAACAAGAATGCAATTCAAGATTCAAATAAACCATTAAAATTTGAGATCTAGATAATAAATTGAGAGAAAAAAAGCTAATAACCCTTAACACAACCATATAGACAAACTTTTCAAAAAAATTAGTTGTATTAACTATTTCAAGTATACAATTTTTCTAAAAAATCTCTCCCTTACAAAATGGTAACATTGCGTATTTATAGGGAGTATAAGTAGTGCAATAGTCAATTTTCAAGATACATATGTGGAGAATAAGGATATCTATCCTTCCACGAAAATTATAGAATACATATGACTTTCTATGTTGGAATCACCTAGAAATATATTTGCTAACAAACTAGCATATATTTATATAATAGAATATTTTATTTTACAAATGTATGCAAAATTATAATCAATATAATTTTTTATTAAGTTGAGGGTGGGCCCTATGGCTGCATTTATTGGAGGATTTTCTTGGCCTTAGTGTTTTTTTCATTGATCAAGTCCAAATATACTATAGGATTTACTAAACGAACATTCTCGTAGTTTACTAGCTCATTGAATTCTTTGTCATTTCTAGCCATGGCCTCCTTAATGCTTCTAGATTATAAAATTCACTCCCACGAATTTAATATGATGCCCATGATCTTGTGATTTTCATTTATATATTGGCCTTGGATACTTAATTTGGTCTCTTGAATGGTTTCAGTGGTTCTCTATTTGAATTCTTCATCATCTATTAACCTAATGACAATGGGTTGTGAATGCTCTCTTATCATGGTTCCTAGGAGTTTTTCAATTCTATTCATCAGAATCTCATCTTCCTTCATAGGTTTGTTGACATTATTATTCTATGTGCTCAAATCCTATACTTTTTCAAAAAAAAATCATATGACTACACTGAAGTGTTCCAGGATAATAGTTTTGATGCCTAGGATTTGTCTTCTTACTTGCATAGTAATAAGCTTGGAAATTTGATCCTCTAAATTTTGCCATTGGATGACCAAGGCTTTATCTGATTCAACTTATTATGTCAAGGAATTCTATCTAAGTTTCATGGCATTCAAATCTTCAAACATGTTAAAGAATGATTCACTCAACATTTTAATCATATTATCAGGCATAGAGATAATGTCTTGGGTTTCTAAGTCTTGCTTTTCCTTTTCCAAGTTGGTAATCCTTTGATCCATCCCTCTAAATCCTGATATGGCCTATACTGATTGAGCCCCAACTAGGCTCTCCACATCTTCCTAGTGAGTGAGATGCTCTCCTAATTCATATCCTCCCACTATAGTTAGGCCCACAAATGGTTCCACCTTTTGGAAATTGAACTCCTCTATACCCACGACAAATTTTCTAGTAGTAATATTTTCTAGTCCTGAGGTGTCTAGATTGAAATGTAAAGTAGGGGTGGACTCCATTAACTTGGTGGTTTTTGGAATCTCAACCTTTGCACTTCTAGATTCCCTTAGAGCATCCATTTTCTTACCACCAGCCTCATAAGTTTCCACTAGTATTTTGTCTACTTGTTCCTTCATGATTTCAATTATCCACAGTTGAAGGTCCCCATGCACATCAATGCTAATATTCTATGTTAATTCCCATCAATGGGATATGGAGGTAATCTTTTGGAGTTTACCATAAATGAACCAATCTAGAATGACTAGCCCCTAAATAGGGAAATCATCACTAAATAAATTTATGTCCTAGGCTAGATGGACAAATGGAAGTTTTGGTTTCTTAGCTTTGGTAGGGACAAGGGCTAACTCTATCTTCCTCTCCATTCAAACCATACATTTTTGCAAGAACTTTGAAAAATATCTCAACTATTTCATATGGCTCAAGAGCCACCATGTCCACATGTTCCACTAGAGATGGTAATTTTTGTGTAGGGCATGAAGATGAGGCTATCTCACTTGGCCTTTCTTCCAATTTATTTTTACTAGGGTCCTGATGTTGTTACAATCCACTTGATGAGGTGGAAGTTCCACCTGAGGAGGTGGTTGAGGTGTTATAGAGGTGGAAGGAAATAGATGATATTATAGAGGATGTATTTTACAAATTTCCTCTTTTAGTTTTCTTTCATTTTCTAGTCTATGTTCTCATTTGGCATTACATTCCTTGATCTTGGCTAGCACTTCTTCAAAGCTACTTGCCTTGGTGTATACATGGTTATAAACCCCAGGATGGTGATCATATACTAGATTAGGCAATTTATTTTCTTGTAAATGGTCTCTCACTACCCCTTTAGGATCCCACATCCTTAGTTCATCCATTTGGAAGATAAAATTTTCTCTCTACCTATACATGATGTCTACTTGCTTCTAGTCTTGCAATGTGGTCCTTTCAATTATCAGGGGAAATGGGTGGAGGAGGCCTTTATTATTTTCCTTGCATACCCCATAAATTACATTGATGAGTTGGAAGGTGATTTCTTTCTCAACTAGCTTATTTGGTATATATACAGGCAACCTATATGGTGGGGACATGGTTCCCTCAATTATAATTATAGTGCAATCAAGATAATACCAAACATCCCCCATCATCTTGACATACCTTTTGATCAAGGGGTGAATACTAGGCATAGGATATCCAATTTTTAGCTTCAACCAAAGTGGGATAAATATAATCACAAATGAATTGCATATGGTTCCTATATCTAAAAATATGTAACTTAAAATAATGATGGGAGACAATGATCTTACTACTGGGAGACTAGTTTTTGATGTGACGAAATTTGGTGAAAGCAAGAAAAGTATCAAGCAAATAGGACATCCTGTAGAAATACTTGCTAGTCTTCATTTAAATGGTTGAAATTTTTCAACCTAAATGAATTATTATCATGTCTCTAGTAGGAGGGGTGAGTTGTTGGTTTCCCAAGAAATATACATAAGAGACCCAGGTGGCATTGATATATATGGTTATGGTAGCTCCATAAATCTTATTCAGTAAGGTCATGATAATCCTAATTCTTTCCTTGAAATAGGAAATTAGGATTATTCCTTGGAATTCTCCAAATACGTGATTTCCTTAGTTGAGCCATTGTCTAAGGATAGTGTCGAGGTCATTTTGGGTGGTCTAATACTTGATTAAGGGAAAATCAACATGAGATCATGGCATTTTGTGGTAACCCTCAAAGGCTATAGGAGAAACATAGTAAATAATTATGGATGTCCCATCATGTATAATATAGTCATCATCTATTCTACAGTCAATAAAAAGTGGAGTAAGTACATCAATACAATGAATTACCTTAGGTTTAGCAGTTGTAGGATGAAGGTTAGCTAATTACACAATGACCAGGTCCTCAGATTTGGTTTTGACTACCTAAATTATCCTTTCATTTTGAGTGAGAGGTTGTATCTCTTCTATGGTGAATAAGAGCTCAAACCAATTCTTACACCCATTTTTCAATGCTATGGTGTCCAATTCTGTCTCCTTGAAAATATGACCTAGATGGTCTGTAGATAAGTAAAGTTTTGTTTCTTCCCTCCATTATTGCCTTGCCACTACCATTGCTTCCTAGAATTTTAGATTGTTTGGTACCAATTTCATAGATATTTTTGGATTGTTTTTCCTCACACTTGGGATTGCTTTGGCTAAATGGAGATCTGACTAATCATAATTATAATGCTTTGTGCTAAGATTGAAGTTTCTTGGAGCTTTAATGGTATAGTTAATTTATACCTAGGTTTGTTCATGCCTTTTATATGATTAAGACTTTTTATTTTATACCTTTACATTCCAATATGGATGTAATATAAGTTTTGTCATCTTTTGCTTATGTGGATCCTATGTAGCATCTATTTGTCATCTCTTCATGACATTTTTCACATTTGATTCAAGGACCACTAGCCATTGGCCTTTAAATTCTACCTTTGGGTTTCACTTCATTGGATTAGATATAAGGATTCAACACAAACCATTGATCATAATATTATGTCTTTCACCCCATTGGTCACTACAAGCACCAAGTTCCATAATTATGATACTTGGCATATTATCATACCCATCGAGCTCTAATACTCAAGCTCGTTCCACTTATCGATCCCTTAGGTCTCCTAGGCTCCACTCAAAGATCTCTCACCATTTGATCATGATTATATAATTAAGTGATAGCTATAGGATACTATAAAATTCATAGAGTTTAAGTCAGTCCTGAGGGTTATATAAAATCTAGAACCTAGGCTAAATATTTCATCCTAAGTTCATTTCATATTAATAAACACATGGAACTTGAGTATAAATCCATTTATGCTATGGATTTCATCAAAATAGCAAAAATAACCTCATTAAAATATTTAAACATGTCCCCTTTGTCTAAGTAAAATATTAGAATATGTTAAAATTGATGGTCTTTCTAATGTCATAGTGTCCTCATGGTCACCAAATGACGTGATTGAGAGTGTAAATTTTAAACCCATGAGATTAATATAGTTGGATGTGAGGGTGCCACGTGGCATCCTTGAATAGCTTCCCAATATTTTAGATTCAACATGTTCCATTAGATCTTGGCAAGCGAGGACCATTGGATGATGATCTGAGCTATTACACACTAATGGCTGAATTTAATAAGTAGGACCTTTTGGCAATGAAGCTTGGCATAAATGATTACTACTTCACATTTTTATGGGGATTTGAATTTTCATTCTTTACCTCACATCATTAGATTGGATCCTATGATGAAGTGAGGATCATAGATATTTTTAAGGTGCCTTTATTTTAAATAAATGTCAAGGCCTTCCTCGCTCTAATATATTGGATCCCATGATGAAGCGAGGATCGTTAGATATAAAATCAAGCATGAAGGTTAAGTTAAGACCCAAGATTAATAAGGATTTAGACCAAATTTTTAACTATAGGGTTTTTTTCTGTTAATAAACATGAAGGGGCCCTTAGGATTAAAACTTAGGCTAAGCATTAATAAAAATGGCTTGATTAGGAAATAAAAAGGGACCTTGTAAAACCATTTCAAGATGTGGTTAAAATTAGCTAGGGTGCCAAAGGGGAAATATGTAATGGCATAAGTATATTTTTTTATTAAGGTTTGGTCATGTTAATAAACACAACCAATCCTTAGTATAAAATTATACTTAGGTCTAACGTAGGATAAATTTTCCCCTATAAATTTCTCTTTCCAAATTTTGAATTCAAACCAAAGTGTTTTAGACTTACGATATTATTTAAGAGGGTCCAAGATTTAATTTCTATAGATTAAAGGATAGTGAAATCTAACATGAAATCAAGTGGCAAATTGTTGGCCAATACATGCTAGTGCTTTCTCCATGGAACTTGTATTTCTCAAAAATAAGGTAAACCATTAGTAACTTTATGAAAACTAAAACTTAATTACAACAAAATATGCTCACCTATCAGAATGGATGACCTTGAAATACCATAGAAACCTAGGAACAAAATAATGATTTTAATGACAAGGTTCCAAAACATCTCAAGGGCCTCAATTTTCAAAATTAGGGGTGGATGTTAGCCCTAAAAAATGGAGACTGACAAGGAAAACATAGCTAAATGTTAGAACCTAGGGACTCTGGATTAGGCAAATAATTAGGTCACTTATCCTACTAGACCCATGTTATTATTTGAGGTATATTCATGGTTAAAATAATATTTTTACTTGGAAGAATAGGCTTAATTACTAAGATATAATCATGTTATGTGTGTGATTTGATTACACTTACTGTTTGTCATTAGATTTAGGGAACAACTTCAAGGTTTCATGTCCTTAATCATTTACACCGGCTTATAACATGTTTATTTATTCATGAATAATCATGCTCTTGGTTTAAGGAAGGCTTGGGCATTGCTCTACTACTATCCAGACATCCATATCCTCGATAGAGATGCCTTTGGCTCTACTTAAGGCCTTGCTCCACTACCAACTAGGCATCCATAGCCCTGGTGGTGATTGCCCAAATCACCTATGCTTGCAAAGATTTAAATTTTACATTGAATTATTAGTTTTGTATTTTTTGAAATATATTTTAATGCTTTTAGCAAGGTTGGTAACAAGGATTATAGGTTTAAGGATTTTAATCAAGTGCTTGATTTTTAAACAATCACCCATGGTTATAACCATTATCCCAAGCAAGGATGTCTTGTTAAGTTCAAACATGATTTTACCTTAACAAGCCAAACCTTCATCTCAAAATTACAACTCTTCTTAAAACTAAACTTATGTCAAGGCAATTCTTAGGTTTGAATAGAATAAGGGATATTTTCATTTGCCTTTACTAGTTTCTCCATGTTATATCACTAAGATTTTATTCCCGGTCTATGGTCATCATATGTAGGAGGTTCACATCCTATTCTTGAATCTTGGGAATTTAAGGTAGATAAAATACTTTGAGCACCAAACTGTCTAGAAGGACTTATTAGAGCTAAGGAACAAAGCAAAAGAAAAAAACAAAAGCATAACAAAATAAATTAAATATATATAGGCAAAATAAAGAAGGAAAAAAGAAAGGACAACAAAAATCAAGTGAATATGTACAAATAGAAACAAAAATAAAGAAACTAACTAGCCTACCTACTCTAACCTTAACCAGTCTTACAAATTTTATTCCATGAATACACCTGGTGGAGCTGCATCAAAGTAATGCTTGAGATATTTACCATTGGTGGATAATGTGAATTTTTCTCCCTTAAGTTATTTTAGCTTGAAGGTGTTATTGCCAAGTGTTTCAATAATCTGATATGGGCCAATCCATAGAGGTGTGAATTTTCCATGCTTACCCTTGGGTTCAAATGCCTTGTCCCAAAGGAGGACTAAGTCTCCTTTCTTGAATACATTCACCTTTGACATTTTATCAAACCATCTCTTTACAGTGGCTTGATGCTTTCTAAAGTTAGTAAAGGATTCTTCCATTTCATCTTCCATCATAATCATATCTAACAATCTAGAATTTGTATGTTCCTGACTATCTTCCATGTATTCCTACATAAATATGAATGTGGGAAACTTGAGGGTGATAAGAAAGGTTATTTTACATATACCAATAGGAATGCTGATGATTTTAAGTCTTGTTTATTTTGATTCTATTTTCCCATAAAGCATATTTGAGGAGCTTGTGCCAGTCCTAGGCTTATCTTCAACAATTTTTTTGATTTCCTTGATTAGGTTATTGTTGGTAGATTCATAGACTCCATTTCCTTGGGGGTAATGGTTTTCATCCAAATTTAGAAAAATGCCATTTTCATAATCCCATTCACTCATTTCTATGGATAAAAATACAGATCCATTATCACACACCAAGAAGATTGGGGTTCTAAATCTGATACAAATGTTTTCTTCTAAAAAGATGGTCACTTATACCATCCTACAGTGTTTGGTGGCTATGGCCTCAGTCCACCTTGTGCAATAATCTATGGTAGTAAGGACATATTTGTGGCATTTAAAATAATTGGGGTTAATCACTCCAATGAAATCTAACCCCCATTATGCAAAGGGGTTGTCAACTATCATTGGTTGTAGAGGCATGGCTACCTTTGGTTATTTAGTGTTAAAGATATAATAATAATGTCATTCTCTTACGTGTTTGTGAGCATCTTTAAAAATGGTGGGCCAATAGTAACCAACCCTGAGGATTTTGTGGGTTATTTTTCTTCTTAATGGAAAGTACTCATGATTTAAGAATCTTCCTACTTAGATACACACCTCAAATAGACTCCCTCAAAGTTTTTTCTATAAAATACTCTATCTTTGATCGAATAGTGAGAAGCTTTGAGTCTTAGGGCTCTTTTATGTTCCGTTGTGAGCACTGCAAGATAAGTACCATTAATTAGAAAATGAATCAAGGAATCATAACATTCACTAGGTTAAAAGTCTTGTTTCTCAACTTGCATGATGTCTAGCTTGGGATTGGTGTTGGCAATCATTTGAATTGGGCCTTGACACCTTACCATTTTAGAAGTTTTCATCTCTATATCATATTCTTGTAAAATTTACATCCATTCACCCCTACCCTTACCTAATTCATTTTGACTTAGCATGAGTTTTGTAGTAGGGTCTTGTAAGATATCATGCACTTTATTTCTGAAGATGTAATGTCTAAACTTTTTTACTATTTTTACTAGTGCGTATGTCTATTTGTCAATTAGGAATATCTTAGTTCTATATTTTTTAAATTGGTAGTCATTAAGGATACTAGGTGATCACTACCATCAACTTTATTGGTTAGGACCACAACCATTGTATGATCATAAGTAAATTAGTACAAATATAAGTCCTTTCAAAATTCTAGACTTATCAATATTGGGGCTTGACTAGTGGCTCCTTTGATACTATTGAATGCTTTTTTGGACTCCTCATTCCAAGTGATTTTGGTATCTTTCTTGATCATGTTATTAAGTGATTTAAAAATATCAATAAACCCTAAGATAAATTTTATAATGAAGTTTATCTTACCAAAAAATAACTTTATCTCCTTTCAACTATTTGGAAGCTCTGTCTTAGAAATGGATTCATCCCTTTTAGGATCTATGGAGATCCCATTCTTAGTAATGACATGACCTAACAACTTCCATTTAATAACACAAAAAATACTTTTCTTGGGGTTAAGAGAGATACCATACCTTCTACACCTCTCAAACACTTGTTGAAGGTGTGTGAAATGATCTTCCTTATTTTTAGAGAACACTGTTAGGTCATCCATGTAGATTATGATGCATTTCCTACTATACCTTGGAAAGCATGGTCCATGGTCCTTTGAAAGGTATCCATTGCATTAATTAGTCCAAAAGGCATCCTTTTGTATTTAAAATTTACCCACTTAATAGTAAAGGCTATCTTCATTATGCCCTCTTTATCAACTAACAATTAGTTATACCCTATAAAGCCATCAAGGAAAGATGTCATGGCTAACCCTAAAACAACCTGTATCACCTGGTTTAGAGAAGGCAAGGGATAATTTTTCTTTTTAGATTATTTTTTTAAATTCCTAAATTCAATTCATAATTTGATTTCACCATTCTTTTTTTTTACTGGACCCAAATTGGCAACCCAAGTGGAATGTTGACTGGGAAAAGCAATCCTTACATCTAACAACTTATTGACTTATTTATAGATCATGGGTTCTAGGATAGGGTTAACAGGCCTTTGTTTATATTTGAAGGGTTTAAATTTTTATTTTATGGGTATAGTGTGGGTAATAACCCTGGGATCAAATATTTTTTAAATCATCATAAGACTAGGCTATTATGTTCTTGTACTTGGTGAGCAACTCTCTAACCCTTTTATTTTTCATTTTTGTGCAAACCTTCTCTACATTAGCTTGTTGAGGCTAATTATAGGGTCCAAGATTTAATACATTTTAGTCTTTCCCATTAACCTTGGGGACTTTAAAGATTTGAGTGAGCTTGTCCTGGTCAAATAACCTTTCTAGTAAAACCATTCCCTTGGGTATTTTATTATTATTTAGTTGGATTATTTTTCCATTGAATTATCTTTTAAAAGTAATTTTGTCATTTTCATAAATAATATGAGCTTCAAAATCTCTTGAATTAGTCATGAATTCCAAGATCTATTGATCATCATTGAAGACCTAGAAGTGGTTTATGTTATCTGGGACTGAGGGGTAGGGTACCAACTCAATAATAAAGTTAGGGGAATCTTGATCAGGCATGAGGTTGGATGTAGAAAAAGATATCCCATCAATATATTTGTTTTCTTCTCTATGGATAGAGAGGATATTGAATGCCTCAAAATATTTTATCAGATGCTAGACTCTAGATTTATACCTCTTGATGTATGAGAGCTTGCATTGGTATTTTCTCCATACTTGGTTGACTATAAGTTCAAAATATCCATAAATGAGTCATTTTTTTACCTTATTTTTATAGAAAATTGTAACCCTAAGATGAAAGCCTCATACTCAGGCAGGTTATTGGTGCATGGAAATTATAGCCTATAAGATGAATGATATTGTTTATTATCAAGGTTTGTTAAGACAATACCAACTTGAGATCCAAACTTGCATTTAACACCATCAATATATAGCTTATATGAACTAGGTACAACATGAGTGTTCTTGGAATCAACCATTGTTATAGTCTCTAAGGTGAAGACTCGCAAGTCAGAATCAAGGAAGTTAACCCTTTCATTGATAGTGTTGTATTCAGTAATCATATGCTTCATTCTTGGTTCCCTTTCCACTCTTATCAGATTTAGAACACCCTTCCAAATTATCTAAATATGTGACCAATCAGTAGACATATATCCATTTGTAGCCTTTATCCATTTTCTACTTAAGAGTAGTCCAAATGCATTGGTAATGTCTACTACTTGAATGGCAATGAATTGTTACACTCTGGGTTCACTGGATAACTACATGTGTACAAAATATATTTCTCCAATGACTTTGACTCTTGATTTATCTAATTGCATAACTACCCTATAAGACTCGATTGGGTTTAGTCTAAGCTATTCACATATTCTTGCAGGCATGATATTAGTTGATGCTCTATAATCTATAAGACAATTGTGGATATTCTTGTGAAATAACCTGACTATAAGTACGAAGGGTGGATATTCTACCTTGGCTATTTGCATGGTTACATTTGCACTATCAACCTTGGGTGGCTTCCCATGTTTTTAAAAAAAATACTCTAATAGCAAGTCCCTTTATTAAATAATTTGAGTTAACTCATGCAAAGTGATATTGGCCTTAATTTTCTTCATGTCTTTAAAATTTTTATATTGAGTCCTACTTGGGAAATTAACACTAGGTTTGGATGAACTTCCTTTGGGTGGCTTAGGGTCATTAATTGAGGGGTTGAGGTGGTCAGTGGTTTTTTTTTCTCCCTATTCCTTAGAGGGTATGTCTTTAAGAATTGTTGTAATTATTGAATCTCTTTAAGAATATTTTTTGGTTCA
The DNA here is from genome assembly GCA_037957365.1 of Torreya grandis. Classification (NCBI taxonomy): domain Eukaryota; kingdom Viridiplantae; phylum Streptophyta; class Pinopsida; order Cupressales; family Taxaceae; genus Torreya; species Torreya grandis. The sequence goes on along the minus strand of JARHVA010007065.1, from coordinate 304,280 downwards.
TTATCTCCCTGAAAAGGGAATTAGAATGTCTCTACCATATGGACTTGGTATGATGACTTGGACCTAGAAGCATTTGTAATATTATTCTTGTTAGGGACCACTTTGAATGTGTCTAGCTCTTTGTGAAAATATTCAAAAGGCTTTATATAATTCAATGCAATCAATCTCACCATGTTTATTAATAGCATGCACTCTATAATAGTCAAGCAAGGCAATGTCATGGGGGTTAATGTCCATGGTCATATTACTAGAAAAGGGTTCACTAGCCTTGTTGCTATTGTATAAGCTATCATTCTGAACTCTATTTCCCAATTTGTTAAACATTTACAAAGTAAATTTCCTTCCAGAACTCCCACTAGTATTAGCAACTTGTTTATGCAACTAAAGAAACTTAGTGATAAGTTTTTAGACCATCTTTACTATACAGTCATTATCACTCTTAGGGGTCTCAAAATTGAGGACCTGATTGTTGCTTGTAATAGAAGTTGGTATTAAGGATATTTGACCATTACTAGAAGATCCATTAGTAGTTTGATGATTCAAGAATCCTAGATTTTGATTAGGAGCAAAATAAATACTAGGTAATGTGCTTAGAGCTGGGAGTTGATTCAAAGTAGGGGTGATTTGATTTTTATTTGGAAAAAGGTTGAGAACAAGCATGTTTGGGATAATATTGGGAATGGATTAAGGAATTTGACCCTGTGGCTACATTTGATCACTAATAACTATTGCCTCAGAATAATCTTGGCCTAATGAAGCTATAACTAGGATAGATCTCTTTAGGAACATATAATTCATGAGATCTAGTGCATCCTAATATATTTCTAGTTATAAGACATAATTAGGCTTGTAGGGTTTCATGTTCCTACTATACATCTTTTAGATTCTCGCATTCAAAGATCTTATGGGCTCACTTGCATCCCTCTTAATACTTGTGAATTAGTGATAAATGATACAAGGACTAATAATCTTTCCAAATTAGTCAATGAAAAAGGTGTTAAAATCATTCCAAGAGGTAATGCAATCATTAGGCAAATTAAGGAACCATTCATATGCTAAATCTTCAAAGGTAAAGGGAAATAGTCTACATGCTACATCCTCATGTACGATATTTAGTAATCTTAAAGTAGCGTTGAAAGAAATAAAATGTTCTTCTATAGTTATAACACCAATTATACTAAATATGGGTAGATACTTCTCAGGATTGCATGGTAAATCATGCACTACAGGTTATACATTAATAAGAGAGATTCATATCCAATCCATACCTAGATGTGGTCTTAATGAAAGGGTACCTTGAATATGAGAAGTGGGTAAAGACTTGGAAAGTATTCCTCTACCTTTATCATGTCTATTTTTTTGATGACTTTATAGCTCTAGTAAAGGTTCCCTTGTTTTTGAGCTTGATTTGGTGTGAATTCTAGGTAGTTCTAGCTTGAAGTCTCAAAATACTATTTAAAATATGATGTATCAAGTTAATATTTACAAAGAGAAATGAATAAAAATGCACACTAAGCTTATCCTGCAATGATTCATGTGAAGAATGATAAAGGACATCAAATTTCAACTAAGATAGTTTGAGAATGTATCCTATCATGAAAGTATAGTCAATCTTTACAATTTTCAGCCCATAATAAACTAAAATTTGTAGGAGATCACCTGATTTTTAAACAAAATAAGATATCTTAATCTCAAATACTACAAAATTTCAAACCCAAAACTATATTTACCATAATTGATAAATCATCCATCAAAGAACTATGATATTTTCCTCAAGAACAACAAAGATGGGTTAGAAACTTCCAAGATCAATTATCTTTACAATTTGGGTAACAGAAGTAATCCTTCTAGATGTCCCATCACACACAATCCAGCCATCATATATTCTATAGTCAATAAAATATTGAGTAAATACATCGATATAATGAAGTACCTCAGGTTTAGTAGTTACACAATGAAGGATAACTAATTACATAGCGACCAAGTCCTGGTATTTAGTGTTAACTACCTCAATTATAATTTCATTCTGAGTGAGTGGTTGTATCTATTTTATGGTAAAGAAGAGCTCAGACCAATTCTTACACCCATTGTTCATTGCTATGGTGTCTAATTTTGTGTCCTTGAAAATATGACCTAGATGGTCTGTAAATAGGTAAAGCTCTATTTTTTCCCTCCATTTTTGTCGTCCCATTGTCATTGCTTCCTAAAATTTTAGATTATTTAGCACCAATTTCATGGAGATATATGGATTGTTTTTCATCACACTTGGGATTTCTTTGGCTAAACTGAGGTCTAACTAATCACAATTTCAATGCTTTGTGTTATGTTTGAAGTTTACTATAGCTTTAATGGTAGAGTTAAATTCGGACCTAGGTTCATTTGTGCCTTTGATCTAATTAAGACTTGTGATTTTATACCTTTGTATTCCAATATGTATGCAATCTATGTTTTTTCATCTTTTTATTAGGTGGATCTTATATGGCATCCATTTGGCATCATTTCATGATATTTTTCATATTTTATTCAAGGACCACTAGCAATTGACCTTTAAATTTTTCCTTTGGGTTTCGCTTCATTGGATTTGATCTAAGAATTTAGTGTAAACCGTTGATCATAATCTTAGGTCTTTCATCTCATTTGTCGCTAAAAGAACCAAGTTCCATAATTTTGACACTTGGCATATTATCACACTTGTCAAGCTCGAATGCTCAAGCTTGTTCTATGTGTCAAGCCCTCAAGTCTCCTAGGTTCCACTCGAATATCTCACACCATTAGATCATTCTTGTATGATTAAGTGAGGGACAAAAGATTTTGTAAAATGCATAGAGTTTATGTCAGTCTTAAGGGTTAAATAAAATCTAGGACTTTGGCTAAATGTTTAATCCTAAGTTCATTTCATATTAATAAACATGTATAACTTTAGGATAAATCCATTTATGCTAAGGATTTCATCAAAATATCAAAAAGAACCTCATTAAAACATATAAACATGCCCCCTTTTCCAAGAAAAATATTAGAATATATTAAAATTGATGGTCTTACTAACATCATAGACATCCTCACAATCATCAAATAATGTGAGTGAGAGTGTCTATTTTAAACCCATGAGATTAATTTAGCTAGATGCGAGGGTACCATGTGACATCCTCATAGAGCTTCCCAATATCTTAGATTCAACATGATCTATTAGATCTTGAGAAGCGAGGACCATTGGATGATGATTAAAGTAATTACATGCTATTAGTTAAATTTAAAAAGTGGGACCCTCTGCCAACAAAGTTTGGTGTAAATGATTACCACTTGGTATCTTTACAAGGATTTGAATTTTCAATATTTACCTCACACCATTAGATCAGATCCCATGATGAAGTGAGGATCATAGATATTTGTAAGGTGCCTTTATTTAAAATCAATACTGGGGCCTTCCTCACTCTATTAGATTATATCCTGTAATGAAGCGAGGATTGTTAGATCTACAATCAAGTAAAAAGGTTAAGTTAGGACCTAAGATTAATAAGGATTTAGATCAAATTTTTAACTATTGGGTTTTTTTGTGTTAATAAACATGAAGGGGCCCTTAGGATTAAAACTTTGGATAAGCGTTTATAAAAAGGGCTCAGTTAATAAATAAAAAGGGACCTTACAAAACCATTTCAAGATGTGGTTAACATTAGCTAGGGTGGTAAAATGGAAATATGTAATGGCATAGGTATAATTTTGTATTAAGGTTTGGTCATATTAATAAACATGACCAAGCCTTAATATAAAATTTTACTTAGGTCTAACATAGGATAAAGTGTTCCCTCTAAATTTCTCTCGCCAAATTTTGAATTCAAACTAAAGGGTTTTAGACTTGGGGTATTGTTGAAGAGAGTCCAATATTTAATTTCTATAGATGAAAGGTTAGTAAAAGCACCCTAAAATTAAGTGGTGAATTAGGTTGGTACATGTCAATGCTTTCTCCATGGAACCTATATATCTCACAAATAGGCTAAACCATTAGTAACATTATGCAAACTAAAACTTAATTTCAACAAAATATGCTACCCTATTAGAATGGATGACCTTCAAATTCCATAGAAACCTAAGAACACAGTAGTGATTTTAATAACAAGGTTATAAAACATCTCAATGTCCCCAATTTTAAAAATTAGGGGTGATGTTGGGCCGAACAAGTACATAGAAAAATCTCTTCATATATGGGTTTGAGGATGTCCAACATATCGTAATAAAAAACACACATTTTCATCTCATAGCATAATTTCAAGGAGTATTATGTTATGTGACATAAATTATCTATTACAAGCATAATAAAGAGTTATATATTTTATGCTCGCAAGAATATTACCTAGAAACATAGTCATAACTACACCTAGAAATTAGGAATAGTCCTACAAAGAGGACACTAGTGTCATTTTATAGACATTAGAGCCACATGTCACTATTATCCAAGTGGAGTGATACTATCTAGGTAATAATCTTACTCAGGGACCTTGTTGATGACACTTATACCTATCCATAACCAAGTTTTCAATACCTAGATATTTTGCAGCATGTGCTTTCTAGATAAATATATATTTACACATATTTATTACTATTTTTTAAAAGTCAAATAAAGTCAAATTTTATAGCAAATTAGTGGTTATTTATTTCATATTATTTCATTGATTTAGATAAGTCAACTCTTTGATCTAACATATGATTTACATTGGTAAAATTGTAGAAGGTTAAAATAAGATTTAACCACTTGGGTAAATAGGTTTTTGGTTTGGTGAGCATAGTTATTTAATTCTACTTGATGTTTATGGTTCCACCCACCTCTTTGTTTTTTAGAGGTTTATTTTAATCCTATATAATAGACTTTCTATATTTTTTATGTAGGTTTGTTAATAAAATTTCTCAATCTCTTTATTGATTATAATATCGTATCAGAGCTTAAGATTTAAGAGGCTTGGTAGGGATCCTATGCAGTAAGAGAGGATGGTCCTATCTAGGAAGATTATGAAATTCTTGATGGAGATTCATGAGAGGAAGAAAACCATTTTTTCCCTATGACCAGCCAAAAATCCAAACAAGTAAAGAAAAATAAGAAATGGACTATGAAAATAGAGACATAGTGAAAGGAGTCAAAAGAAGAGGCTCCCATGCCTCATTTTTTTCTTCCTTCTTACCCACATCATTTGTATACCATAAAATAACATATAATTCTTGGAGAAGAGACAAAAACATATTTTATTAAAACATTTCTCTATTTATTGAGTCTATAAATTTTTTTGGCCTAAAAGAAGATTGTATGAGCTAAAGTAATTAGATTTGGCAGAGAATTGCATCCAAAATATGCATTTGAAGTTTTGTAGGTTGGGCAATTTACACATGTCAGTTTTGATTAGTTGGTTTATTTTATGCATCTTTATATGCTAATTTTTATTACACCAATAAAAAACTAGATCCATTTGTTTTAAATAAAAATTCTCTATCTTGTCAAAATTACAACAAATATAAGCTTTTATCTATTGGATGAGACTAGCACTAGTCCCATTGATTGATATATAATCAACATATACAATGAGAATCAACCCATATAATATGATTCTATGTATCATTTATGTATGCTAGTTAATATAGTTTTCAATCTCTTTGTTGATTATAATATGGTATAAGATTTTATGTTTTAGGAAGCTTGTGGAGTAAGAAAGGATGGTCTTGTTAGGGAGGAAAGTGAAGCAATGTATAATGAATTTTTAAATACAAATTTCATGGGTGTATGATTTGTTTTAAAATACATAATTTTAAAACATTCTGGTAATGATTTGGCATACTTATTTTGTTACATTAAAAAAAAAATTATATTACTAAAACTCTACACCTAGATAATATTTCAATAGTCTTAAGTTTGTCATGTCAAAAGTATAAAAAATATCAGTTTCATACGAGTAAATAAATTTTTCTAAATTTTGAAAATAAATTTATCTTTTACCCAAATATTTTCCTAGAGGAACATAATTGATTATGGTGGCAGCTAAATATAAAGCGAAATCAGCTAAAGATTTCACTATTTTTTGGGTTTTTTAAAAAATCTATATGTTGATAGATATATTTTTTTTTTAAATAAGATATATATATATATATATATATATATATATATATCAATTTAATTTTTTGTCCATTTTTTGGTATTTTTAAAGACAAAAAGTTTAAAATCTCTGAAACGGTGTCGAATTTTTGTCTAAAAACTGGAGGTATTGACTAGTTTGTGATTTGAGTCCAATGGTAGCATAAATTTTATGTAAAGTAATTATATTTTATTCTAGTATATTCATAATTTTAGAAAATCTAGGTAAAAATGGCTAGTATACAACACTTCCTGTTGCCAGATTCACAAAACATCAAATGAAAGAATCTAATTTTGTGGAGTCACAAAGTTTTCTTGGTATGCGAATATCAGAATCTAGATCAAATAGTGTTCGATAAAGAGAAATAGCCTAAAAATGATAGTAATTACTATAATAAATTCCATCATCTGGATATTATGTTATTAAAATTATTAGTAACAGGTAATCTAATCACAAAGGTCATAAATGCAAATAGTGCATTAACTTTGAGGATTAATCTTATAAATATTAGACTTATAAAGCTAGTAAGGTAATGTATTTTAAGAATTGTTCATTTTCTACTAAGATTTAGGTTGGTTGATCCATTTTTGTTATAGATCAAGGACATCAGTGATTATCTAAAAGTTATAAAGAATCCTATTGATGAGGAATATTTGCTTAATCTAGTTATGCATAACCTTCCACCTTTATTTAAGTTATTTGTGTTGTCCTTGCACATGATTGTTGAGATGCAGACTTTAGACTTTGAAAAGTTGTGCACATTTCTATTGCATAAAGAGAGATGGTAAGAGTAGGTAGTTTTGTCTACATCTACTTTTATAGAGAGTGCATTCTTCATCATGGGAAAGGGTAAGAAGTTTGGTAAAACTAGTAGTTATCCAATATAGACTTCACAAGCAAGTGGTTCTAATAAGAGATATAAGTGGAAATATTTTAAATATAAACAACATGGTCACCTTAAGAAAAATTATAAAAATATATAATAGGATATGGCTAACCCTAAAAATAAAGCTCATCATGATAAAATAGATGAAGGTGAAGGCAAGGAAACATCTCATGATTTTTATTTCATGGCCTTCAATCATAATTATGTGAAATATTATACTTGGTAATTTGATTCAACGGAATCTCACCATTATACATGTCATAACGATTGGTAAGTGGATTTTATTGAAAATAATAGTAGTAATTAATTTATATCTTTAGGATATGGTAGAACTAATTTTTTAGAGGAATATGGTAATGTTCAACTTAGGTTTAGTAGTACTAGTATAATTTTAAGAATGTTAGGTATGTGCCAAAAATGAATAAAAGTTTGATTTACATTAGTGAAATCATAAGGAAGTTTTATTTTGTTGTAAATTTTCAAGGACACTAATGTTTAGTCACTACTAGAGATAAAAATATTATTTTTATTGGGATTGGTGAAAAAGGCTTTTTTAATCTTGCAAATCCATAGAGGGAAAAGGAAAGTGCACTTATTATGATTAATATCATAAGTTTACTATAACATGAAATGTATGGGAATTTGAATTTCCAAAATTTGAATACATTGAACAAAGCTAAGATGGTTAAGGGAATTACTTATAATGAATGCCAATTAGGAAAGTGAGTTATACATTTATTTGATGTTGGTAAAGCTTAAAGAGCCAAGAAAGTGTTGGACCTAATTCATGTGGATTTTCATGGTCTAATGTATACACCTACCCATTATAGAGCCCATTATTTTTAGTTTTTGGTTGATTATTTATATGGGAAAGAGTGGTTAAACTTTTTAATGAATAAATATGATGATTTTTCTAATTTCATTTCTTGGAAAATTATGGTTGAAAAATAAGCGAGTTAACTAGTGGCATCTTTTAGAATGGATAATGGGGGTGAGTTCACGTAAAAATAATTCTATGAATTTTATTCCACTAAAGGCACACATAAATACTATATTGCCCCTTACACTTTGTAATAAAATGGAGTTGTGAAAAGGTCGAATAGGACGCTGATGGACATGGCTCAATGTACAGTCCAAACAAGAAATTTCCCATAAATTACTGTGTAGAAGTAGTGAATACAATAGTGTACATCCTCAATATAAGTCTTATAAAATCATTACATAATATTAATCTAGAGGAGGTTTGGTAAGGTCAAACTCCAAATGTAAAGGATTTTAGAATTTTTGGTTGTTTAGCTTTTACAGTTATTCCTAGTCAAAAGAGAAGTAGTGTGGAAGCAAAAAACACAACATACATGCTTATTAGATATAGTGAGTAGTCTAAGGCCGATAGATTAACTGATGTTTTTTTTATCAAATTTATGGTAAATATATATGTCATAGTAAATAAATAGATGCCATACTTCACAGTAACTAGAATAGTTTTAAGTATTGTGTCAATATTTCATTGTAATGATTCTGTTATAAATTATGACGTGAAAGTTTACAAGGTTTGTAACTCATTAGTGGAATCAAATTCTATGGAGTAAATTAATGTAGTTCATTGACATTCTAGTAGAACAACAAAATAATCCAAAGTGGTACTCTTCCATAATAGATGCACTAAAGGAGGGAGACTTGCCACAAGGTGTGGAAGGAAGAAGATTTAGATTAGAAAAGAATTTTGGTAATAGAGGTGAGAATGATAATCTTTCTCTAAAAATTGTTGTTCCATAGGAGTTTGAGTTTAATTCCTTTTTAGAGGCTAAAGGTTAGCATGAGTGGATATTAACCATGTAATTTTAATATGATTCCTTGATGAAAAACCAAACATGGGAGTTGATAGATTTATGACTAAGAAAGAAATACATTGGTTTTAAATTGATTTACAAGGTAAAATACAAAGTAGATGGTTCCTTAGATAAATAAAAAGCTAGACTTGTTGAAAAAGGTTATGCATAAGAGGAAGGGGTTGATTATGAGGAGACCTTTTCTCCTACTACAAATATTGTAACTTTTTAGTTAATTGTTGCTATTATTTCTCAATTTAGATGGCAAGCACACCAAATGGATGTTAAGAGTGCCTTATTGAAGTAAGATATAGAGGAGGAAGTCCACATGGTTTAGCTACATCATTTTCAGGTTCTTGGTAAGAAACATATTATTTATATGTTGATCAAGTCCTTATATAGGCTTGAGCAGGCTCTTGAAGCCTTGTATATGAAAATAGATTATTACTTTAGGGAGTCTGGTTTCAAAAGATGAATTCTTAACTAGCTCTCTACGTAAAGGTTTTTGGTGATCTGATATCTTGACTCTCATTATATATGCTTATGATATAGTCATCACTGGGATCATTGATAGTCTCATTCAATAGATTAAAGATAATATTTATTTTACTTTTGATATGATCGACTTAGGAATACTGAAATATTTTTTGCATGTAGTTTTTTGGTAAGGTAATTGTGATGTTTTCATGTCATAAAATAAGTATGACAAATTATTGCTGGAAAGGTTTAGAATGATGGATTTTAATCCAACTCATACACCCATGGAATTAGGAGTTAAAATTTCATTAGACACTACTTCACCATTGGTCAATGACACATTGTATCAACAACTAGCGGGGAGTCTCATTTACCTCACTACCTATAGACCCAATATTTGTTTTATGGTTATTGTTCTATCTCGCTTCATGTCTAAACCAAAGGAAGTGCATTGGTTAGATGAAAAATGAGTATTAAGATATGTCAAAGGTACTCTTGACTCTAGTATACTATATAAGAAGTCTATAGATTTTGATCTTTTAGGATATTTTAACTCTATTTGGAAAGGATCAGTAGATTAAAGAAAATATATAATAAGATATATATTAACTCTTGGTTCAAGAGTTTTATCATGGTAGATAAAACTAAAAACTATTGAGGAATTATCTTCAATAGAAGTAGAGTATAAGTCTATGGTTAGTGCAGGCTGTGAAACTATGTGGATAAATAAAATATTGGAGGATATTTGATTTGATTAATATAAGCCTACATTGATTTTATATGACAACCAAAGTGTTCTAAAGATGGTGAAAAATCTTGTATTCCATAATAGAACCAAACACATTGACGTTCACCATCATTAAATCTAACAGTTGGTTATAAATGAAGGCATCATTCTCTTCTATTGCCCCACTATAGAGCATCCAACTGATATAATGACCAAATTACTTAGTTCAGACAAGTTCATAAAATTTAGTGATAAACTTGGTCTTGTTTTTTGTTTATTTATTGAGGGTGTTGGCATATTATTGTAAATGCTTTAGGTCAATGACTAAGGTATATTATATATTCACTGTGTTAGTGTCATTTTAACCACTTAGATAAATAGGTTAGACCTAACTATTTTATGCTACTCGATGTTTATGGTCCCACTCACCTCCTTATTTCTCAGATGTTTCTTTTGTATCTATATAATAAGATTCTCAATATTGTTTATGGATGTTAATTAATAAATTTTCTAAATCTATTTACTAATTCTAAATAAAATAAATAAATCTAATATCCTTACAAAAGAGATTTTAGAAAATCAAAAGAAGAAATCTTGGTTATATTTATTTTAGTGTTTGAAATGATGGAAGTATACAAATAATTTCATCTTTCTTAAACAACAATATCTTCATTTAATGTAGGCTAGTAGATTGAAACAAGGACTCTAAAGAGTGAATAATCATTTTTAATTGAGACTCATCACATTAAAAAAAAGATATATAATTAGTATTTTAATATTAATATTTTTATATAAATTTTACAATTTATTTTAATTATTAAATATGTTATTTGTTACCTATTTTAAACATGAAAAATAAAAAAATGTGACTATTTACTTAAAAAAATATGAATAAGTTGATGTGAATTTTTTTTTTTAATATTTAATATTAAAAATATTTTTAATTATAATTTTGTTCTATTTATAAATTATAAAAGTTATTTTTTATAATATTATTAATAATTATTTTAGCATAATTTTAATATAAATATTATAAAATTAGATATAATACCTAATATCTATTTCCAAACCAAACATACAATAGCATACTTTTAAAAAATAACCTTTTAAAGATTACATATATTCTTTTATGTTCTAAAAATCAATTTGATCTTTAAAAAATTAAAAAGTATGTTAGCTTACAATTCAATATGAATAATAATTTTATACATTATTAAAAATTACATGTTATGTTTATTTTTTAATTGAATTTAAAAATAAAAAATAAACATAAAATTATTCATTAATTATATATTATTAAAGAAAATCATATAATTCTTTTAAATATTTATTTTTTAAAATTATTTAAAAAAAAAATTACTCCATTTTTTTAATTAAAAATATATACATTTTGTAATTAATTATTTTTATATTTTAATATAAATTCTTTAATATTTTTTTAATATAATACATTAAATATGATTGTAAATATAAATTTACACTTATTTTAGAATCAAACATTCTAAATGTTATTTAAAAATTAAATATTATCTTTAAAATATAATGATTTAAATATAAATATACATTTTTAATAAATTAGTTTAGATAAAATTTAAAGATAAATTTAATTAAAATAAATAAATAATATCATCAATAATGTCAATTATAAAAATAATAATGTTAAATCTCTTTATTTAAGAAATATTACACTTTAATATAATTATAATATATTCTCCCTTTAATACATTGTCAATTTCTATATCATACCAAAATTAAATTTATGTTCAAGTTTAATTAGTTTTTTTTAATATTTTTCTTTCAAAAAAATCATTTGTAAAATAATAGAATTAATAAAAGGATAATAAATTTTAAATATAAATCATTTCAAAATTGTATTAAAAATACCAATCCAACTTAAAATATTAACATTTTATTGATTTTTAATTTTAATGACTATCAAAATATTATCAAATAAAAAATCCAACAAAATAATGTACTCATATAACAACTTTTTAACCATATTTATCGACCACGTAATATAATTTTTTATTTAAAAAACACTACTCTCATATGATGGTAATAATATACCTTTTTAAAAAACTAACATTACTCAACAAACCCTAATAAAAATCACATAATTATTATAAAAAAAATAGTCAAACAAAATAACATACCCATACAACAACCTTTCCATACTCATCAACCACAACATGTAATGTTTTATTTTAAAAATACTACTCTCATATGACGGTAACAATATCCCTCTATAATACAATAATGTTACTCATCAAACTCTACTAAAAGTCACATAATTAATTGACATGCAATGGTTTCCATTTCATAGCCCACGTGCATTTTTCTTTATTTCACTTTTGTTTGTTGATCTTATACGTTTTTTCCTCCGGAAAAAGGGGAGGGGAAAACCATCCATATGCATCTTTTTGTCACACATCAAGAGCCACTCATTTTTAATAATAAAAATAATAAAAAAATAAAAAATAAACAATAAAAAATAAAAAAAATAAAAATAAATTTATAGAAAGAACAACTTTCAAATCAAACATATGTTTATTATTCCATGGTACTTATATCAAAACAAGATAGTGAAGGTTTTTGTCATTCCACGTGATTCACATACACCATAATCACTGATCAACTTATGATACAACTCTACATCATACTATAACAATCTATGTCTAGTACCTAATATCAGCTATTCTTTCAAATTAAAGAGGCCTAGCAAATAATGTGAAAATATAAATGTAACACATGATTGTAAATGACATTATTATAACAAAAAAAATTAGAATCCCACTTAAGATAAGCATTTATAACCGGGGGGAAGGGTCAGTTCATAAGAAGTAAGAAGCTCGAACATTAATGGAATAAATATATTGAAATTTATAAGTTTAATTTTAATTATTGTATATTGACACAATGTTGCCTCTAATACCAAAACTCTTAGAAATAAAAATAACACTCATCTACATTAGGATCTCTTAAGCTTATGTCCATCATATCACCAATCAAATTAACACATGCTTCTATGACTTTAGACATTTTACACAATCTATATTATGTGAGGACTTACCATATGTAGTTGATTTGATTCAAAAGACTATGCCTCCCCTATTAGTTGACCTAGATTTGCCTCTCCTAGTAACTTGTTCCATTCTTCTCTCTCATCTTCAGTCCCTTACAATAGGATTAGTTAGAAAAAAATTTAGTAAGTTGTTAGATTTTGTCTCTTAATGATATGATCAATTGTTAGTCTAATGCTTTTATAAATAATATATTTCACCATTATAGATTTAAATGTGAATAAAATCATATTTTATTATGTCAAAATTAGATTTTCAACATAAATTTATGGAAATCTAATTTTAGATCACATAGATTCTTTAAAAACTGAAGATTAATTGAAAAAATTGGTCAAGCTAATCCAAAATTCACAAAGACTTAGTTATGTGATATTTTCCATTATGTTTCTCTATTGCACATTAACACCAGATAGTTACAATTAAAGATCATACCTTATGACATGCATTTTTTGTATAAGGTTATCAAGTTGATCCATTTCCCCTAATTGGATTAGTACCATATGGATGGTGTTGTGTTACTAGAGATATATTCCAAAATTATTAGATCAATGAGATGATCTCTAGTGCCCTAACTTAGAAAAAGAATTTTCATTTTTTTGGTGGCTTTCTCATTGGCTAAATATTGCACTATGTATAGATAATTGTTTTCAAATATTATATATTTTTTAATAGATGAGGGAAAAAGTCTATTTTTAAATGCCTAAAAACCTTTTATAAGGAACAAAAGATTTAAAAAATTAACCTCACGAACAATTCCTTTTCAAGGAACTCAAAAATGAGCTAACAAAAAATGAGTTGTCAAAACACCAAACAATATAGAAGATCAGACCACAAAAATTCAACAATCAACCAACATAAAAACGTTCAAATTTTAGTGAAATTTTCGTTAGAATTCACCAAAACTTCTATATTTCATTATTTCTCTTCCTTTGAACCTATCCAAGGGAAAACCATTGAATCTAAAATATTTTTGTTTCTTCCACCTTTAATTTTTTTAGTTATGTTACTTGTAAAGGATGCTAAAATATTTTGAATCTTTTCTAAGTTATATTTACTTTGTTTCAAAAATCAAATTAAGATATATGGCTCTAGTAGTTTTAGGGTTATTACAGTGAACATTACTATAGTCTATGTCAAGTTTGTGAGCTTGTAAATACAATTATTATTTTCATAAACAATTTTGACCCAATATTTCATAGCTTTAGTTATGAAGGATTGAGTATTTTGAAGGTACAATCTAAGTAATTTTACAAAGATAACTGATTAATTGTGCATCATATAATACAAATAGATGAAGTCCTATTATTATGAAAATAGAAAACCCACGACAATTCATATATATATGTATGTATGTATGTATGTATGTATGTATGTATGTATGTATGTATGTATGTATGTATGTATGTATGGGGTCTTAGTATTACTAATGAGCTTATCAAATCACTTCAAATGTAAAAATCTGGTAAGCAAAGAGTGAAAAATTCTAGAGATATTTTAAAACCCATGGTTTATAACAAACAAATAAAATAATAATTGCAAGGGAAATTGATTAAAAATGCTTAGTGCCACAAATTCTATTAACACTTTCTCATTATTTTTTTTATTAAATGAGGAGAGAACATATGGTAGGAAATCTCAAACAAATCTAATCTATTGAAGTTGTCATGGAACACAACCTTGGAAAGTTATTTAATAGTAAATGTTAAGAACCTTTATATACATATATTAATTTAGAAACTAGATTATAAATAATGTGTATTAAACTAAAATAAGGTAAAAATACTATGTTAAAATAACAAAAGCACATTACACAAAATTATGTGCCTCTTCGATGGAAACCATATTTTAAGCATGTCTTTACACAAAACATTAAATATATATGATCTTTCATCTTACACAAGCTTTCTATTAGAATAAATATGTTCAACATAAACTATTAATGTTCATAAATATAGATTAATAAAAAATAGTTATTGAGGTGACTTAAAAGTGCATGCATCCAATATTTTATTTAACATCTAACAAAAAAATAAAAGTGTTAAGATGATGTAGTTAATATTCTTTTATGGGTGACGTGAGTATATCCATCAACATCTCTATTGAGTATTTATTAACTTGAGGTTAGTAATTCAAAACTTTCACCCTCGCAAAATAACCTTACTTAGAGAAATTTTTAAAAAAAAAAAAAAAAAACTTATCATAAATTTATGAAATTATTTAAATATTTGATAATAAATAATGAAAAATAATTTTAAAATAAAAAATATTAAAAAAATCATCTTATTTATTAAAAATATTGTAATAAAAAAATTAAAAATAAAATAAAAATAGAGCTTAAAAAATAGCGATGCAAAATGTTAAATAATCACCAAATTCTTAACCAAGATAGAGAATATAAATATATATTCTCCAATTAATTTTAGATTGTTTTGCATCAAACTTTTTTGTACCTACCAAGACATTGTATTATGGAATCAGTTGAGCAATTATTCTTTTCTTTAGTCAATGAGAGTTTTTGAAAAATACATTATTTTAGGAATTATAAAGTTTTACATTAAATAGTATTCTTTTATATGTTATAATAAAATATATTAATTTTATCAATATAATAATTATAAATAAAAAGTATAATAATAATTAATTTTTTTATTTAATAATATTTTTAAATTTTTGAAACAAAAATACTTATGCTTAATATATTAGTCTCCATTAATATCAATATAATATAAAAACTCATTTGAAAATTAAAAAATCGAATAACTTTTATTTCGTCATAAGATAACAGTGAAAAGAGTAAAGTTATCCAATACAAAACTTCAAGCTACTAGCACTATTAAATTTTATTTTGTCTTCGCACCCCTTTTTTTATACAACGTTAATATAGGTATCTTCGAAAACAATCAAAGAGAAAATAATAATGAATTAATGGTGTCAAAATTTAAATACCAGTTACGGATATTTTATCCTATACCAGTAAATATGCTTTCTTATTTAAATACCAGTACGTATGCTTTTTTATTTGGAATTTTTAAATATTATTTGATGAAAATAAAATGTAATATTTTTTTTAGATACTTCAATTTTAAAAATATTTATATAAATTTTATAATTTGATAATATATTAAAAATAAAAATATATATTAGTTTAATGTAATTATTATATATAAATATTAAATATAATTATGTATATAAAAATAATTATTTAAATATATTCACATCTTTTTAGAATATAGATATTTTTGTAAATATATATGTATTGTAAGTTAAGGAGACAACTTCGAAGGTAATAAATAATAATAAAAATTATGTTAATCATGATTGTAAGTTTTATAAATCATTTTTATAGATATTTAATAAAAGAATTAAAATATTACAAAAAAAAATCTAATTAAAATTAATTAAAAACTTTAAGAATTATTATGGTTTAGATTAAGATAAACCTACATTTAGTTGGTGTGGGATCTAGCACGGGCATAATTGGAGGTCCGAGTCTCCATGATAATAGTCAAATGAAAAAACTATGGGTAAATAACCCAACCCCAAAAAATCAAAACAACGAGTAGAACAAAATAATGTAAAAATGGGCCATGACAAAACAAACAATTAAAACAACCAAACATTTGTCCTAAGAACCTGCTGACACTTACCGGGAATCTTTAGTGAAATTTCCCAGGACGTGGACCTAGGGCCTTACTTGGGGTCATATTTTATTCCTTCTATAGCCATGGGAGAAACAATTTTAGTAGGAGTTCATAAATGGAAGGCTAAGTTGTCCATACCTTTACCAAATAAAGCTGAAACCTAAGATTCAACAACATCCTCCTTCCTTCCTATTGCTAGGGTGTTAGAATCCAATGATCCACCCTACAAACCCTCAGAACCAACATTTGATAATAGGTCCCCACAGATGTGTTTTATCATTCTGACCAAAATTTTCTCATCTCCATTATTTTGCTTTTTAGGCATAAGTCAATGTCTTGGAGTTTAGTGTTAAGGGATCTAGCTACCTATTAAATTTTATTAGGGCTAGTCTCCTCATGCAAACCCTTAATAACTATATTGGAAGCCTTATGGGAGTCCATGTCCGTGAAGATAACTAGAGAGTCCTCTTTCTTAGGGGCACAATCAAATTATCTTTCAAGACATCCAAAGTTTCATGCTCTAGGATAAGTTTCTTCCGTGCCCAACACACATTGGCTTTCTTAATCCTTTCCTTAGAATCCTCCACAAATGCACCTTTGGCTCTTTTATTTTCAATAATTTCCACTTCCAGTGAAACTAGAGATAACTTGATGCTTTTCCCCAGGGGTGAAAATCTAAATAATAGGAATATTAGGGCTTGGTATGCAACCACAAACTTGTTATTGCCCTACAATGATCTCATAGAGTCCTCTAAAAAGAGGAGTAAGTAGAAGGGGAGACTTACAATGTATGTTAATTTAAAATGATTTAATAAAATAAAGTGGTGGGACCTTAACAAACTAAAATTTGTGTCTAGGGTGATGTACAACATCACCTGTTTGCATGCCTTTGGCTAGACCTTTGGGAAATCCATTATCTAAAAACTTTTGTTGACCTCCTTAACCTTTTATATTGAGTTAAATAATTTGTTCACCCACTCTTCCTTCATTATTTTATCCTTATATTACTTGAAATCCTTGCATTAATGGCTTATTTAGTAACTTCAATCTTCATGCCCCTTAAGATAATGATTATTTATTTACAGGACTCAAAAAAATCCTTTATAAGATTGGGATCATGCCCAATGATTCTAAGCCTAAATTGGTTGAGGTTCCCCTTCTCTAAAATCACCCAAATAGTAGGATTTCTATTATTAATTATGTAATAGGTCATAGGCTCGAATCTATTGATTCCCAATTTTGGAACCTCATATTCCCAAATTTAGAACCTCGTCTTCTATGGAATCATGCTCAGATTCAAAATCCTTCTCTTTATCTAACATATAATCATGATGTGAGGCCTTCAATTTAAACATTCTCAAATTGAGGATACTTGACAGAAAATAAGTAGATAAGTGATCTCAAATGATGATCAAATCCTCTAAAAAAAGGAAAAAATAATAAATGATCATAAAAAGGGGTAATGATTAAATAAAGTGTCTTGGAAATGATGACATGGTGAGGGAAAGTAAAAAAGACAAAGAGGGTGGCAATGCACCAAGCAAAATAAAGTATCATAATGAAGCAACATGAGGGAAGACGAAGAGAAGGGGGTTACCATGAGGGAAATAATGATGACATGGAGTAGATAATAAAAGAGGTAAAGGGATAAAACAGATGATACCAACTTAGCAAATCCAACATACACCTGACCTAATGAAAGGTTAAAATAGAAAAAAGGGGAATAATGATAAAAAAATGAAGATCCCGGCACCGTAAAAGTTAAAAATAAAAAAAGGATGAAAGAGCCAAGGCAAAGAAGGAACATAATTTGGATTGCATTGAATAAACCAATCTCAATTGAGAAAGAAACAACAAGGTACTTGAATTCATTCATCAATAACCAAAATTGCCTCCAACTCAAAGATCTTGCATGAGTCCATTAACAACTAAACACAATTTCTCTTGAGAGCGTACTTTGTGTACCTTTGGCAATTTCATCTACACTTTCTAGCTCCATTTTCCTTTAAGAATAAGGTCTTCCCCTTTTCTTCTTTGTGTTTCCACAATTAACCTCTCCTTTACTTGGGTTCAGTTTTTTATGATTAAACTAAGGTCTAAAGTTTGGGGAATAAAAATTATTATGGTTTTAATTTATATTAAAATATATATTTTTAAATATTTAAAATAAAGAAGAACAAATCAAATTAGTGAACCCATATAATTTAATAAAACCAATATCTTTACATAGGAGTCTTGGTTAAGTTAATTCTATTGATGAGGGAAGTATACAAAAGATTTCAACCTTCTTAGCTATCTATATCTTCATTCAATTAATGTAGGCTAATAGATTGAAATGGAAATTATAAAGAATTGATAATCATTTTAAATTGTGGCCTATCACATTAAAATTAATATATTATTGTTATTTTAAATTTACTTTTTTTTACAATTTTTCTTAAGTATTGAGTATGTTATTTGTTATGTATTTTGAACATGAAAATTGAAAAAAATATAATTATTTAATAAAAATATGTGTAAATGTCAACATAATTTTTTTAATATATATTTAATATTAAAAATATTTTTAAATATTATTTTTAATATATACAATAATATTTTTAATACTATTTTTTAATATAATATTAATATAAAAGAAAATAGATATAATAATTACTATTTATTTTCAAACTAAACACAAAATAATTTTAAATAAAATTAATTAATTTAAAAGATAATTGTTTAAATATTACACATACTTTTTATATGCTCTAAAGATTAATGAAATATGACGAATAGTTTTTATAATATTAAATAATATATGCTATGTTTATTGTGACAAATATTAAAACTAAAAAATAAACATAAAATCATTTACTAATTATATGTTCATAAATAAAATCATATAATATTTTAAAGCATTTAATTTTAAAAATAGTTTTCAATCATTTTTAATCCATTTCTAATTAAAACATATATATTGTCAATATTTATTTTTATATTTTCACATAATTCCTTTAAAATTGTTTTTGATAATATAAGGTGGCAAACTAGGGGCCAAACCTTTACAAAGCAACAAAAAGAAACACTAGAGGAAACAACACCAAAATGCCTCGAAATAGAAACAACAAAACCTGCTACACCAGCATAATCGGTACATACAACAAAACAAGTCTAAAGACAATATGTATGAGGAAACATAGAAACAATAACATAAAGAAAACCAGATCTAAGGAGAACGATTCTCCCATATTTTAGCAAAGACTCCATAAATTCATCCAACTTTTTTAAATTCTCATCTCCATCCTCCACAGCTGTAGACTTAAGATATTGTAACATAGAAAGACTCAGTAACACAATATGCCTTAGTATAGTGGAAACTGAGTGTTCTAGTTTCTTAACACGACCCCTTAGGGAAACAATGTCATTCCTATAATCAACTCATTCCTCCATCTCATTCGTAGCTTCCTACACAAAAATTCTTCTCCCATCATTACCATTAACCTCAGAATCACCCACAACACCACCAACTGCATTAGTCTATTTGTTCCCATTCTTGCCCTCTGCATCCTCAGATATCTCCTAGGTTTCAATAACCTTGCCTTCTTCCCTCTGGGTGGTTTCTTCAGAAGCACTCTCTGAATATTCAATAAGTTTGGTTTTTGGTTACGGGTTTTCCAAAAATCCTCCCTGACCTCCTAACACCAAAGGCCAAACCCTCCTTCTTATCCTTAGCAGACAGATTGGTTTTACTACCTAGTCCCATAGGAGTACTACTAAGATTTTTAGTGGTCCCCACATCACCTCGCACATTTTCCTCTTCCCCCTCCCTAAGTTTCCTTTTCTTGCTCTTGGCACTACTTTTAAGGACTAGAGTTTGGATAGCACTCCCCACGTTAGTCTCCTCATTAGATAGAGAAACATAACCCCCTTTCATCTTATGAAAAGTAGGGGAAGGGTAAGACTCTTTAGGTACAACGATAACATCATGTTTGGTAGCAATTTCATCACTATGGGACTAGATAGGCTTAGGTGGCTCTAGAGCAAGGTGAAAATTATAAAGGTAGAGAATAAGACCTTGGTGCAGGGGAATGGGTTTCTTGGAGGGTTTCTTAGCTGACTTAGCTTTAACTCTAAAAATGGAAAGCTCAAGGGAAGAAAGCAAATATAATGGGAAACTAATATGAGAATTACATCTAAAATGATTAAATAAAGGAATATGTAATTGTAGAACCTGGTAAACCTCCCCTCCAGAGTGAAGTATTTCATAAGGAGGAAACACATATCATTCCATGGCTATGGCAGCTTAGCTTGTTCAAATCCTCCTTGGTAAGGGACTAGTTCTTCACCTTCCCCAAAGAATAACTTCTAGTTAGAATGGTCCACCACTTTCCCATTCCTCTATAGCTTGGTCCCCTTAGATGGTAGGCTAGTTTCCATAGCAATAAATTTATCTAAAACCTCAAACCCAATTCTCCCAACACTAACTCTGGTTATGGTAAGTTTGAGCGAATTGCTCAGACATATTTTTGTCATAACCATTAAGCCATTCCAAAAAAGTGTTGATGCCACCTTCCTTATAGTAATTCTAGACCACATCATTATCCTTAATCTCACAATAGGAAATTGGCTCCATTCAAATCCTATCTCCACCCATTATAGCCTTCTAAACAAAAAACATGAAACCCCCAAAAATAGAGATTCATAAAGTTATTTTTAAAAGAAAGATTAACCATTATGCTAATAAATATGTATGTAATATCATTAATAAGAACTACCTTTTGAAAGATCAATTAAATCCTACTCTTCCCATGCTCGAACATGATTACAAAGGGATCTCTATAATTAGCAAATAAGCACCTCATCTTAACACAAGGGAGTAATAAATAAAATATGACATTGAGTAAGTGAAGTATGAAAAACATATACTTTGAGATACATGTCAACATCTTCAGGCAAAACTGATGAAAAAAACTATCTTTCCTAAGATGATTAGTCATCATTGACATGTCATCTATTTTTGGATCAAGTCCCTTATATTTAAAGGGATGTTATTAATTTGGTGCCAACAATGCTCATTATAAAATTGTTAACCCAAGTCTTCAAGAGCATCTACAACCCCATTTCCCTCTATATATATATGAGAGAATTCAATTCTAGGGATCTACTACAAAAAGATCGATATGTCCGCTATAATATCCTTCAGTTTCTAGCCATAATTCAACATGTTAGTAAAAGCATCAATAATATGTTTGGAATCTTTCTAAATGTGTAATTGCCTAATATTAATTGAGACAACCAATTTCACCCCCCATAGAAGAAAAGAGGCTTCAACATAGTTATTTCTTTGAAGGCCTATCCCACCAACATAGACATCAAGAATGCACCCCTTGTCATCCCTGATAATTCCACCACCACTAGCCTTACCATCCACCTTAGATGCTCTATAAAAATTTAGTTTGATCCAATTAGACTTTAGATAAATCTATCTGGTATTCAATCTCTGAAATTATTTAAAAAATTTATGAGCCATAATTTGGTTTAGAATTCTCTAGTTAGATGCAATCTGATCCTCTTCTTGAGTAAGAGTTTTTTTTGTAGTTTTGATGTGAGAATTGGTCACATGTTCAATGAGGCTCTTATAAAAGGAATGAAGACCCTAAGAATTATCCCTAATAACATCCCTAAAAATCTTGTTATTATGCTCTTTCCAAATAGTCCAAGTAAGATAGTGTAGAGTTTGGTTCTAAATCTCAACTAGCCATGGATAAGAGAAGGAAGGACACCATTTAGAAATAAATTCCATAACATCAGAATTACAAACCCATTGAATGCCAAAATTCCTTAAAATAGTAATCCAAATTTCCCTGGAAAAATCATAGTGGAGAATTAAATGAGAGACAATTTCCTCCTTCTCAAAGCACATAAAGCACCTATTGACCAAGGTGAATCCCCTCCTCTATAAGTTATATTGAGTTAGGATTTTGTTATGAACATCAGTCCACCAAAACATATTAATTTTAGGGATAAGTTTATGTTTCCAAACTTTCCCCCAAATCTCATTGTTAGGCATATCAGGGATCAACAGATGGTAAGCATTTTTAATAGAAAAACTACCTTTCTTATCTAGCCACCAATACAACTCATCTTCCCTAGGAAAAAGAGGGATTCTGACCCCCATCAACAAATGTTGGATGGACCACATCCTAGGATGGAGATCAAAGCAATGGGTACAACACTCCAAAAGATTTTTCCAAATCCTAATACCATTATTATTGTGAGAATAATGACAAACTTTATTCCCAAAACACTGTGTAGCAATGCCAACAATGCCTCCATAATCACCTTGAGTAACCAGGGCCTTATCATTCAACCAAATGTCTTCCCAGAAGTTAATATAATTACCATTCCCCAGTTTCCATCTAAGGCCATGCTTGAGAAGACTTCTAGACTTCAACATTTTGTTCCAGATAATAGATCCCTTGGGAAGTCCTTCCTAATGGAGAAAACTAAAGTGGTCATTTTAATGAAGATACTTGGATTTCATAATGTCTCCCCACTCTTTATGGTTTTGAATCAAATTCTAGTTTATTTTGGATAGGAAAACTTTATTCATATTCTTGGTACATCTAATATTAAGACCTCCATGGGATTTGGGAAGACAAACTTTCTCCTAACTAACCAAAGACATTCTATGCTTGTCTTCCACCCCAGTCGATAAGAATTTTATTTGAATCTACTCTAATTTGTCAGTAGTAAACTTAGGCATTTTAAAAAGAGACAGGAAGTAAGTAGGAATACCTTGCAATGAAGCACATAGAAGTTGAAGCTTGTCAGCACTACTAAGTATCTTCCCCTTCTAACCAACCAACTTATTTTGAGTTCTTTCTAGAATTCCATTCCAAAATCCCTAAGACACCTCATTAATTATGAGGGGGAGGCCAAGATAAACAATAGGGAGATTAGCTTTAGTGGACCCAATAATATTAATGATTTTTCACCAAAGATTATCTAGAGTATTAAAAAAATACACATTGCTCTTCTGGAAGTTTATGATTTGACTAGAGGATTTGGCATAGTCATTTAGAATATTCTTTTAGCTACAAACTTTAACCATAGAATAAATACCAAAGAAGATGGTATCATCCACAAACTATTGCATAGACATAGCAGGAAGGGAAGAAACAGGTTTAATACCAACAATTTCTTTAGAGGTAATTTTAAAAAAAACATATCTCCCAAGGGCCTCAACCATCATGATAAATAAGTATGGTGAAAGAAGATCCCCCTATATAATCCCCCTCAAGGAAGAGAAAAACCCCCTAGGGATGCCATTGACCAAAATGGAGAATTTAGCAATGGAGACAACCTCCCTAATAAGAAGGGATATTTTATCATTAAAGCCAAACTTTTTAATGAATCCAAACATGAGTTTTTATGAAACTCTATCATAGGCTTTAGAGATATCTAACTTTAGGACCATGCCAAGGATTCTGCTCTTATCCATGGAGTGGATAGTTTCATGAGTGGAGATCACAACATGAAGAATTTGTCACCCAGGGACAAAGACTTTCTATGAAGGGGAAATAATTTTATCCAAAAAAGGCTGAAACCTCGAGAAAATTAGTTTAGTGCATAGCTTAAGATTGTATTACACAAGCTGATGGGTCTAAAATTAGAAATATGCATAGGCTTTGGCTTTTTAAGAACAAGAACAATAAAAGTATTGTTAATTTACTTTAGAAGTTTACCAGTTCTAAAAATATTCCTGATAGTAGCAGTGACATTTGAGCCCACAATATCCCATATTCCTGAAAGAAGACTAGAGGAAATCCATCTGGGCTAGGGGATTTGAAAGGACCCATAAAAAATAAGACAACACGAACTTCCTCCTCAAAAATAGGTTTTAGCATTCTAAAGTTGTCTTTTTCAATAATCAAACAAGGGATCTTATCAATAAATTGGTCCATAATCTCTCCATTGTCAACATTATTAGTTTGCTTTGACAACAGAGTCTCAAAAAATAACACAGCTTGGTCCCCAATATCCTTGTCCTTAGTGATAGTATTGCCATTTTCCAAACATAATTTAGAGATAGAATTAGGCTTCCTATGTTTCATGGTTGAAAGATGAAAAAGGTAGTATTTATATCACCTTCTTTTAGCAACTAAACCCTGGACTTCTATTTCTATAAAATCTCTTCTTTACTCATAATATTCTTCCATTTAAAAATTAGGGTCACCTTCTTCATGTAAAATATCATCCATAGCATCTCCTTGAGCCATAAGCTACTAGAGATCAACTAGTCTTCTAGAGAAAGTTTTTTCTTGGAAAAACACATTGCCAAAGATATATTTGTTCCACCCATGAACCTCCTATTTAATGTGAAGGAGCTTTTTGACCAACCTAAACCTTAGAGTATCTTGAACGGGAGTTTTCCACAATTGAGACACAAGGTTTCTAAAATCTTTATGTTTAATCCACATAGCTTCAAATCTAAAAGGGAAAGGGCCACCCTTACACTGCTCCTTCCAACTAAATAGAATAGGAATATGGTCTGATATGGTTCTAAAAAGAGCCTGGAGACTCATATTATGATGATTATCCCAATTTTTATAAATGATAACTCTATCCAATTTTACTTGAATCATTTGATCTCCTCTTCTTCTGTTAGACAAAGTGAAATTATGATTCTACAACTCCATATTCAATATCATAAAGTAAGTTACAATATATACAAAATCAAACATGATATCAATATAATCAGGAAAACCCCCACATTTCTCAGAAGGATATAAGGGAGTATTAAAATCCCCAGCCAAAATCCAATGAGAACAAGGGGAGGTGGAAAGATTATTACACAAGTATGTTCATAATGAATTTCTTAGGGATCTAGTGTTTGGAGCATAAATATTTATTAACAACCAATTTAAAGATGGTAGAGAGAAGTTAACAACCACAAAGTGTTTGCTAGAGACAACCAACAAGCCTTATATTTTAGCATCATTCCACATAGTGACAATCCCTCTAGAGGCTCCCATAGCTGGGCTAATATAGAAAGCAAACTTAGGCCATCTATAATTTCCTATCCTCTTAAAGCTCTCTTCATTCATATTAACTTCCTAAAGTAACAAAATATATAACTTATTATCTAGAATATAGGTTTTTCACTTCGAACTATTTGGTAGGACTATTAAATCCCCTCAAGTTCCAAGATAGGATCTTCATTGGGAAGGTTTATGAGATTGGATCTCCAGTGTTTTTTGCTTTCCACTGGAAATCTCCCTGGTGATCTCCCTTTACCTTATTTCTCTAAGAATGGGTCTTCCTTGTTTAGGGTCTGTTCCAACATCTATAGAATTTTTAGCCCTTAGGGGTAATCCAATCTTCATGTTCATTACCACTACCATTCTAGCTGATCTTAGTTGTCAATGAAGGAATAACTATCTGATCAATAAGAATAACTTCCTTCATGAATTTAACCATGGTTACAAGAGAGGGATTTTGTTTAAGGGATGTTTGGGAGGTCATAACCTTGGGACTGTAACTTCAATCTAGGAGCTGGACCCTTTGTCCAATAGAAGCCAGGGCCTCATCACCTTCAACAATAACCTCTATTGACTGGGAGTGAACATCACCCTCTTTCATCTAAGTATTCTATTGAACAAGGTGTTAGTAATTATCTGTATCAAGATTTTGATAACCTTTCTCCATGTCTTTCTCAAGATAATCTTTTGTGGTAACATTTTTCCCATTCCATGATCAACATGGGTGTCATCTTTGCAATATTTATCTTTAACTTCATTATTAAGATCAATATTGCCTCCCATTTACTTCACCTTACAATGGGTCATTAAATGGCCTTTCTACTTGCAAATCTAATAGAAAGTAGTAGCATTCTCATGGAGGATTAGTTGGGTCCAAATCCCATATATGGAGTTTAATTATATGGACATGGGAAGGGATTGGTGGATCTCCACATTAACATAAAAATGAGCATACACACAATGGGACTTAGTCTGAGTGGTGTTATCCAAAGTCAAATACTGACCAAAGGTATTACCAGTAGCAAAAAAAATCTTTTCATCCCAAAATTCTAAGGGAAACCCCAAGAGTTTCACCCAAATAGGGGAAGTCTAGTTTATATCTATGCTGGGATTAAAACTAGGTTTCCAAGAGCACAAAGCAAGTGAATGGGTGCCATAGAGCCATGGCCCTCCTTCCATAATAACTAACATATCCACTCTATTCATAAATTTAAATAGAAACAATCCTCTTACCATAGTAATGACCAACACATTACCTTTAATCCTCCATCGATTAGCCATCAATTTCCTCACAATCTCAATATTAGGATGAAGGGAGAAAAACTTACCAACCAGAGCAAGATCCATTGCTGGCACTATTTCCTCAACCAAGTCATTAGGAATATCCAAAGCCATTCCTTCCATCGATTCACTTTGGGCCAGGATCCTTAATGCACCTTTAGGGGAAAGAGATGTCTTCCCAGTTAACACCTCTTTACATCCCTTGGAAGGATCCTCACCCACCAATTCCTGTGTCCCAGAGGAACTACCCAAGGTAGTGACCTCCATCATCACAATTCTTTGTCAGGATGTACCAGGATCCTAAATCTTTTTTCCTACCTTTAGATTAAAATTGTTTAATATAAAACATCAAAATAATTAAATAATGGGAAGTATGCAAGAAATGTGTTTAAAAAACCTTAATCGTAGTAAGGCGATCTATGGTGGTGGTCTCCATACAACAATAATGTCTAAGAAGGAAATATCTAAAAGAATTATTGAGGCTTCAAATCTATAGAATAAATTAATGGAGAATGAAGGGGATGGGTTTTTGACAAAATTATAGGCATTTCAAACATGTGTGGAGGAAGAGTGGTGGCTCATGTTCCTCTATCATCATACTATTGTGCAGGGGAAAGGAATGGTCAACATTCTACACAAAATATTTAGGGAATCAATGGGTTTTTTATACCTTCAAATGGAGATAGTAGGAGCATTGATCAAAGGATATAAGTGTTGAATGTTGTAAAGTAGGTGAAAATAACCTCGGCAGCGACTAAAGGACCTAATGCTACAAATTTAGAACTTGATGTAGCTTTCAAAAAGGACCCAATGCTGAATGAGTCCACTATGGAGTAGGGTCTAAAATAGGGGTCTTATGTTGTAGAGGTTTTTTAAAAGACTTAGATTTAGGGGTCTCTTTCCACTGTCTCCCCTAGCAAGGTAACCAAAATTTTAACCCCAAATTTTTTTTGAAAGTCTATTTATTTAGGGGGAGAGTCTCTTGAAGGGATTTTACAAGGGGAAGCATGGTCTTGTGCTAGGGGTTTAATTTTAAAGTTTAATCATTTTTGGCCAAATCTTCAAACCCTCCATGGGTGGATTTTGGAGGTCTGAAAACCAATACTGATAGGAAAACCAAGAAATATACCCCTATGTAAAGGGATTTTTAGTAGTTTTTGACAAAAAAGAAAATAAGATTATGTAGTAGTAGGTATATTATTTTAATCATCATATCCTTATGTTGAATCCTTGATATCTTGATTTCAACCAAACTACTAAATCTTTTAGTATTAGACCAGTGTGGATTTGCCTTCCTTACCTTCCTTTGCAATTTTAGACTAAGGACAACATTAAGGTCATAGGTAATGCCCTGGGAGGTTTTTTAGATGTTGATGAATCTATAATAGAGTATCTCCATGCTACATATGCAAGGATTCTTGTGAATATTGATGTGGACTCTTAGCACACAATTTTTTTTGAATTGATTGTTAACAATTAGATTTGGTTACAAATTATCGACTATCAAAGATTACCTTTCAGATGTAGGCACTACTTTAATACAAGGCATTTGGCTAATTTATGCACATTAGGTAGGAGAAAAAATCAAGGTACTTCATGGAAAAAAATACTAACAGGGATTTTTTGATAGTAGAAGTAGAAAACATTGAGGGAGCTTAAGTAAAATCTTCAGAGAAGGAAGATAGTCTAAAGGATATAAATTAAGAGTTAGTAAACCAGTCCATTGGGATTTTTTTTTAAAATAAACTTTTGGATTTGGAAGAATAAAATGATACATAATTTGTTTTGGAGCAACTTGCTGAAGTGTCTCCCCAAGAAACCAATGCTCCAAATATGATACCCTCAATTGCTAAAGATAATATCTTGGATGAAGAGGATCTAATATTGCATAATATTGAAGAGTTTATTGGAAACATTTTATATCCAAAGATCTTAAAGGATAATGAAGGTTGGATTAAAGTTCATAGAAAGTAAAAAAAATGTAAACCCAATGGTCCAAGTTGTTACAAGTTGGAGGTCCTTGCAAATACAATTTGGAAGGAGGAAGAAAGGCTTAATTGGTTTGGGATCGATTTGTTTAGCTCTTGGATTTTAGGTACATTATTTGAGTATTTGGTTTCATTTTTATGATTTGTGGGCTTGTGCCTTTAGACCCTCTTTTTATTTTATCTTGGTTGTTTTTCGTGGGGTGAAACCCCTTTTCTTGTGTTAGCTCTTTTTGTTAAACTTATGGTGTTTTGGGGTTTTAAAACCTATCTGATTGCTTTTCTTCTAGGGTATGGGGTCTCTAGTTTCAAAAAACCTCTCTTTTAAACTTAATAAAAAAATTAATTAAATAATTGTTTTAAAATCAAATATTTTAAAATTAAGCATTATTTAAGAAATACATTATTTAAATTTAAATGCATAATTTTAAAAAAATATTAAAGATACATTTTATCTTTAAAAAAATATCATATCATCACCATTTAATAAATAAAATAATAGTAATTTTACATATCTTTATTTAATAAATATTACAGTCTCATATTATTATACTATATCCTCTTTGGTCTATGTATAATTTATTTATAAAAGTTTAGGATGACCATGAAGAAGATGCGATCTATGATGAGAGTTTATTATGTGGTTTGGGTTTCATACCTATAACATCATAGGTACAATGGTGGTAGTGATCACTAATTTTGATTGCGTAGCGTAGGGTAAGGCACTGTGTAGGTATCTAGAAGCAAAGGTATGGATCTAGGGCTTCCATCCAATGAGATGAAGAAATAGGGTTTTGGGTTTTCCTATAGAGATGATGATCATCATGAGGCTCCTCTACCTTTGGCTTCTCCTACATTTTTTCTAATTTATATATTGTGTAAAAATTAGATGAAATACTAAAAATGGATATAATTTATCTTGGGGTATCTAAATTAATTTTTGAATTTACATATTTTTATTTATTTCTAGGTTTAATGGGTTTTGGCCTTATTAAGAGGAATTACATAATTGGATCTATGCTACTTGGAACAATGCTATAACCCAACTTGCATACCTTATTTTCATGAATTGATATATGTTTTATTCATTATTTTATACTATTGGTTATAATTTTTAAGCTATTATTTTGTCCATACTATACTAGTGGTATCTTATTCTATTTATAATCATATCTAGTTTGCTATTATTGATATTGGACTAAGTACTATAGCATAGTTTATTTTATAAATGTGTTGATTTGGTTATAGCACTAAGTTATTATACTTTTAATATTAAATTTAACTATTTATTATTATATTTTATCGGTGTTACTAATTCCCATTTGGGGTGGAGGTACATGTAACATGAGCTAAGCTAGTGGTGGAGTCTGGCAATCAAGGGATAAGGGACAAGGGAAATGAGAAATCAAATAATTGACATAGGTAAAAAGGGGTGTTATACTTCATCCATAGTCACTTGCATCAGCCTATCCAATTTATTATTTTGTCACTTTTAATCATCTTTTTTTCTTATTTTGTTTTTGATCATCTTTCAACTTCTGTAGAGTTAGTGCATGCCTTGGTTGTTTTGTCATTGATAGCCTAGGATTAGTTACTTGATTGAGTTTATTATTTGATTTTGTTTACTTTATCTATTTCTAGAGTTTCATATTATTATATTTTTATGCTATGCATACTAGTTATGTTTATTTGCTCAGAAGTCATCATTGGATTATATCCATATATGCCCATAATGTTTGTTTGAAAGCTTAATAAATGATGCAAGCCTATTCATTTATGAGCTTCTAAAAAAAAGATTACACTTTTCACCAAAACATAAGCTTGCCTCCATGTTTATAAAATCATTTAAATCTAGTAATGTTAGCATGTATAAATAAAGACTTTTTATTTTATCTTATAAGCTGAAATGACTTAGGCATAGTGGTAAAAAGGTATAACGTTATGTTTGGTTTTGTTTTTTTACCCTTGATAGGGCCAAAAATTATCTTGGCACCATATTAATTTTTAAATCAAATAGACTTACTAATGAGCCTATAAAGGTTCAAAACTAGTATCAAATTGGTATTTAGTTCTCATTTTATCATGGGTCAATTTATTTCTATATTCTAGTTAATATAATTTTTGTGTTTTTAAATTTGACAACAAAATTTTTATTTCTAATAATCTTTAAATCTATTTCATTTATTCTTTTATCTAACCATAGTAAAATACTCAAATAAATAATTATTCTACTTCCATTTGCCTGGCCATAGGGTTTGAGTTGGGTTTGTTGATTTCATTTTACATTTTTAATTTTCGGTATTTTGACCCCTAAGGGGAGGTCACCTTATTTATATTGATGGGTTTTTATTTTTATTTACCTGGTGAAGTATCCAGTTAGAATGGCATTTTTTAGTTTATTTTGCTTGAATAAAGTAGTGATTTTATGGCTAGATTTTTATTCACCATCAAGAAAATATTTTAGAGTATTTTTTTTACTTGATAAATGGCTAGGTTGAGTGTATTTTAGGTTTTATTAACTTGTTGATTCATCGTTTCTAGGCAAGGTTCATTTACATTTTGATATATAAACTTCACTTGGTGTTAATGAGTTGAAAATGAGTTTACAATTCTAACATTGATTTTTTTTTCCAAACCCTTGAGATCTCACCCATATTATTATAAAAATATTCTTTTAAGGGTTGACCTAGCCATATAAAGAGGTAAAATATAAATATTTTACCACATGTTATAGATGATGAAATTAATGTACCTAAAATTTTGGTAAAAGGGAAAAGTATCTAAAAACATTGATATTGTGTTATATCTTTTCAAGTACATTCATTATGTGAATATTTATTATTTTATTATTGGTTGTAGTATATGTATTTATATCACTTAAAGTGATGGAATTTAATTATGGTAGACATAAAGCCTAAGATGAGGGTTTACTATCCTAAACTAAAATTATTTTTGATACCTATAAACCTTCAGAGGTAAAAAAAAATGTGTCAAATCCTTATATATTTGTTGGTCCTTGTGTACTTGATCTTTCTATTATGGAATGATTTTTTATTGAAGGAACTTCTACAACATTAATAATGGATTTTATCCCTTATTTCTCACACTCTTATACCAAAGACCCAAAAATTAGACTCTACCTTCTAGTTAATTATTGGGGGTGGTAGGGACCACTGATTGGGGGGATCATAGGATGGGTAGGGTCAAGATGGATCATGCTAAAAATTTATATTGCTCAACTGGATATTGGTGTAATAAAATGATTTATTGTCTTATTTAATTATTTTACCAACTATTGTTGTATTATATCATGTTTATAAATGCACAATACTCACTTATATTGATGTAAAAAATAGAAACATGCTAATTTTATATTGTTATTCATTTATTTATTTCAGTACTATTATGTTGTTGATTAAGTGATTCAATTGGTTAAGTTTGAGTCGAAGGTTTTATACCTCCATGTAGATGAAAGGTTAACTATTTACATTTGAATTATTATTTACATTACAATGAATGTAGTTGAGATAATGTTAATAGTTCAATGTGGAATTGTGATTATCAGCTAACACTTCAATTTTATATTTCATTCAAACTAGGTCTTAAGATTGAGTTATTGCTTACATACAACCATTGCTTTTAAGTGGGTCAACTTGCATTCAATTGTTTCAATATGAGTATTTCAGAATTATATATTTTTGTATCAACACTTTTATCATACAAATTCTGAGCTCTTTTTGAGTCTAAAAAATAAACTAAGTATGTTAGTAATTTTCATGCATTAAAATCAATTTATGGTATGTTAAGAAATTGTTTTCTCAAATGATGTTATTGATCCTTTTGGACATGTTATAGCCATATAAATAAGTGTAAAATTGTGTCATTATCATAATTAGTTAAACCTAATTGAGTTTTATAAGTTATTGTCTATATTAGATGTCGTCACTACAAAGTTTAAAATCCTTATTAGGAACACATTGTTATTCCACTTGCTAAATATGCTTTATCCAAGTTCAAGGAATTAAAAATTATATTTGGATTAAATTAGTCTTTGAAGTTAGATGATCTATGTTATTTTCTACTTTTCAAAATAAGGATGTAAGAATACTTGGAAATATTGTTAGTTTGCATAATCATTTTTGTATGTCGAAATTAAGATCTTGATCTTCTAATAGGAGAGAGAATTAGTTTAATAGTGTAAATCACTTATTTTAAAATATTTTTTTTAATTTTTAATCTCAATAAAATAATTCAAGCTTCTTAGAATGACATTAGAGTGTCAATATAATCTTGAGGGATACTTTAATTTTATATTGATTAATTACTACATTAAATTTTACTTTTTAATTTTTATAACATTATGATCCTTCAAATAAAATAGATTAGTATGACAAATTAATTGATCATCTCATAAAAACTAAAATCATACTTGGGCCTAATGGGTAACAAGCCTTTTAATGTCTGAAATGAAACTTGATAATAGCTTCTAAATTTATAAATTATTACTATAAGTAACTTGATGTTCCTAAAGGAACAAATCATGGAAGTGAAGGTGAAATACAAAAATATTATAAATCATACAAAATATGATTAGGTTTCAAACTTTTCTTACATTAGACGAGTTGACAAGTGACTAACAATCAGAGAGTTAATTCTCTAAGTGGATAATTATGGAATGGTCTGGTAAGAATAAGTAACCAATATAATAAAATGATAATAGTAATTTATGACCTGGATGAAGAGTATAAAAATATAATTAGTCTTAGTAGCCTATGGTTGCATGTTGAATTAAGGGACATAATATGAGAATTCCCCAAACTATAGATCATGGTATAATTATTTGATTAGGACAATACTATTATGGGATATTCATTTACATGGAACCTATTAAATGCATATCCCTAGTATAGTTTCATATATTTATAAATATATTCTTAAAATAATAAAGTTTTTCATATTGAACCTTTAATTAAGTTACCTAAAACAAATTTGTTTTCTTCATTATGAACCTTAGCTTATACCCATACCCAGACTTACATAGATGTCAGCCTCTTAAATAGGATAAGGACACCTAGGTGGTCCTACTGGGAATGTGTCTACCACCATCAAATTTTGAGCTTATCTCTATGGGTCACATAATGATATGCCATGAACTACATGAAGGGTTTCCAAGGGCAATAATCTTCCTCATATAATATTCTAGGGGTAATTACTTTAGCTTAAGGTTGCATCTCTGTAAGTGTGGTTATGAAGATTATGGTAGGTGACTCAAAACCAAGTTACATGTAGTAAACTAGTTCAATTATTCCATTATAAACTTTGAAAGAAGGGACACTCAATTTTTTTTATGGGGTTGTTTCAACCAATAACTGTCAAATCTACTTACGTTTTAAAGGGTTATTCATAGCTAGTTTTTTTGACCCTAAGGATCATTAAAAAGTTTTTAAGAAGGGGCCTTGGTTTTGTAGTAGATGTGGGATCTTTATTACCCCCTGGTTCTTCGATTTTCATTCCTCAACAATGGTAGTGTCTAAAATATTGGTTTGGGTCAGGCTTTGAAATCTCCCTCTTCCCTTTTGGGCCCTGTCAATTTGTGAAGGTGTTATAAATAATCTTGGGAAATCCATCAAGATGGATAATGAGTAGTCTAAATTAGGTTTGTTTAGTTACTCTCATATTTTTGTGAACTTAAACCTTAATAAAGTTCTCCCCAAGAGAATCTAGTTAAAGCATAACACTTTCCTTTGGATCTAAAATTTGTATTATAAAAAAACTACTTTTAGATGTCAATTCTAATGTTAAACCAACCATCTTTAAGGATTTGTTCTCATGCAAGGAAGGCAAAAAAAAGAAAAGAAAAGGATAATATATTAATCCTAATGGTTTGCATCCATATGAGTACCATCTTTCAAATAAGGGAACAAAAAAATCTAGAGATGACATATATAAGAAATAAGATACAATATATATTGAATAAATGGTTATGATAGATTCCTCTTAAAAAATGACATTGTAGATAATGCTACGAGTGGATAATTTAAGAGAGTGCATGAATATATGACCCCTATAAAAATTATAAAGATCAACATTATTTTTAACCTCAACACACCCTTGCACTTCCAATGGTTATTGCTAACCGGATGACTACTAGTAGTTCATAGGGTTGGATAGAGGTTCAAAAACAAAAGGAAAAAATAGGCCATATTATGGATATAGTATTTGGCCGTTTATGATTAATATGCTAGTTTATTCTTGTTTGGTCTAGATTATTTAATGTTTCTCCCCTAAGGCTCGTATAGCTTGGTGTGGCATAGCTTGTGGGGTGTGACTTTTACACTAGGATTTTTTGTATGATTAGCATTTTATTCTATCTTATTTTATTAATAAAGTATTATTTTCAATACATACATACATATACATATACATGTGGGTATGTGTGTGTGTGTGTGTGTGTGTGTGTGTGTGTGTGTGTGTGTGTGTGTGTGTGTGTGTGTGTGTGTGTGTGTGTGTGTGTGTGTGTGTGTGTGTGTGTGAATTTATATATCATAGCCAAAACTCTTGAAAACACAATAATTGAATCCTGTAACAATAAATAAGATATCAAAAAAAATTCTTCCATTTTGCAAACACCAGAACCATATTTCTTCTACTCATGAAGTGATGTAGTTAAAAAAACCATATAAAGAAGGGGACTTCATATAACCCTATATAAAAACATGATAAGATTATAGATATACCCACAAATTCAAAAATCTCCCCCAATGCATCTAGATTTGACAACTCCTAAATGATCTTATAATTTAAAATAACTAATTATCCAAAAGTCTTATCTTCTAGCTTTGGGAATGATGAAAACTACTAAGATACAAAGCCCATGCCACTATATGGCTCCAATGAAGAATATGAGAATTTTCCTAAGCAAAGATAGGAAGAGACAGTCCTTGGGTTAAGTCAAAGGAAGAATGAGCACAAAAAAAGTATGGAAGTGGTCAGATGTATACAACAAACTCCTCCTATTTATTAGTCAAAGTAAAAATTGAATCCTCTCAACCCAGTCCCTTCAAACCCATCCATATTTTTGGACAAGGAAGCCTTACAAGTAGTTATGTTTAACAAAAACTATTACTTGTGTAGAGGAATCATTTATTAGTTTGACAACCTTTAGTCAAACAATAAAAATATAAATGCATGACTCTCTAAAAAGTGGAAACATTTCCTTAAAGTTAAGTGTGGAAAATATCCATGTACACAAGGTTTATTTATAGTTGTATTTCATTTTACTTTAGTTAAAGACTTAATTCTTGACAAATAGTGGAGCTAGGGTAGGCATAAGCTATTTATGACACCCTAGTTTCCAAGCATCAATCCACTCATTGAATATTTTTAAACCAAGAACATTTGGGTACCCCTACCCCATCCACCCTTTCATTTTTGGACTAAACCCTATTTTAAAATAATTTGGAACACATTGGGTAAATTATAGTAGTCCAACATCACCATTTATTTGTTCTCCCGCACCACTTTTGATAGAATTCTAATAATTACTTATACATCTATTGATCTTATGGCCTATTTTGACTTGATTGTAAAGGATACTATGTGCACTCAAGCCATGGACTATGAAGGTTTGCATTTTAGATGTCATAAATATTTTGACACTGGGCACCTGACCTCATAGTGTATCAAGTTAAACAAAAGAAATGCTAAACTAACTTGATGGAAAAATTCCTCAGATCTTTCTGATAGAGTTTGGCCTTGATTATCATGATCCCTTAGACTCAAAAGAAGAATCTATGGAGGAAGATGAACTATAAACCCCAAGAACTAATCCCTTCAGTTTTGTAGTTGGAGGATTAAAAAAGATAAGGACTTTTGAAGAAGCTAAGGTTTCAGTGTCAAATTATTCATTGAACATAACAATTACTAAGCAACTTGTCTCTAGTGAAATGCCACTAGATATTGATGAACTTGACTTAAGGGTAGAAATAATGGATCATTCAAAATAGAAATCCAAGACCTTAATTATATTTAAATCTCTATATCTTTATCCCTAGAGTATGCATAAGACAATGGGGAGTGTACTGAAATACAAAAATAATGAAAAAAAAGGTGGAAGATTGATGGTTTAGAAGGCTTCCTACATGACCCTTTGCTCAGGAGAGTCTTAATCCAACAAAATATATGTAGATGGTTGGTTCATAAGTCTTCCAGTATGCCTCCTCACTCAGAAGAGGCCCATCCTTAAGGAGAAGAGTGGGTTTTTTATGGATGAAAGTTTTAATTTAATAGCCTACTTGTTATCCCCTGTCAATATATCTTGGCTGAAGTTTCATGGAAGACTGCCTAATGATGGAAGATGGTTTTTGATGATCGATTATGATTGATGTTTTTCCATTGGCATGTTTTGTTTGGTCATGTTGCCTATTCTTTGTCTTATTCCATATTAGAAACTAATAAAAATGTTTCACGTGAGTGTATAATTTTTATCTTTCTCTCCATCATTGAAGGATCTAAAGCCTTTTAAAATCTAGTTTTTTACTCAAGTAAATAAAAACATTTTATATCATATCCAAATTGAATTTACATTCATATTTAAATTGTTTATATATTTTTCATTCAATATAAATTTTTCTTAATAAATTTTATTTTTATTAAATTAAATTCTTTTTTTATAATATAACAAACTTAATAAAAAGATACATTTTTTAAAATACGAACCATTTTAAAAATTTATTAAGAAAACATCTTCAACTTAAAATAGTAATATAAATTTAAAAATATTCAAATCATATTTTTCTAAAACTATATATATATATATATATATATATATATATATATATATATATATATATATATATATATATATATATATATATATATATATCCAATAAACCAACATCCTCATTTAACAACCTATTCATCCACCTCCACATAATGCAATTTTTTGTTTTTTAATATTTAAACCATATTTTTTTAAAGCTACCACTCTTATATATATAATCAAAAGTCCAATAAACCAACATACTCATTCCATAATCTTTCAATCATACTCATCCACCACATAACATAATTTTTTATTTACAAAACACCACTCTCATATGATTCGCTACTCTCATGTGATTGTAATAATATCCCCTGTTAGAATAGTACTTATATCCCCTCTTTAACACAACAACATTACTTATTGAACCCTAATAAAAATCATCTAGTTAACTAATGTGAAATAGTTTCCCTATCATAGCTCGTATATTTCACTTTATTTCAATTAATTGATGTGAAATGATTTCCGTATCATAACTCATATATTTCACTTTATTTCAATTAATTAATTGATGTGAAATGATTTCCTCACTTAGATTTCACTTTATTAGTAAGCGCTATGCGAGTATTATATAGTACTCCTTTTAACTGTTAATTTTTACATGATCTTTACATAACAATTGAAATAGAATGAATTAAGTCTACACTTAAACATACATTTGTATTCAAAAGATGATCAACTTCAAAGAGATTTTTGTCCATCTCAATATCAAGATATCTTTATAAACTGCAAATACTCGCAGCAGGTACTTTGTTTATAATCTCTTGCCTTTTTTCCTCCAAACAAGAAGGAAAAAAAACCAAACATACACGTCTTATGTCACACATCAAGCGCCACTCATCACAAAAATAAAATTCCAGAAAGAACAACTTCCAGAAAAAACATATGTTTATTATTTTACGGTGCATTCACGTGAAGGTTCTTTTCCTTCCCCCGCTTCACATATACCACAATTACTGATCACCTCACGATAAAACTCCACATCATACCACAGCAATCTCTGTTTGGTAAGACAAAGACACTTCTACAGCCTAATATCAAGTACTCTTTCAAATTAAAGAGGCCTGACCACCTGTTCTGAAAGATTCAGACCACTTTAAATCGTTTATCATAAGTTCCATAACTTAAATCATACAGTGCCTTGGCAGCAGGCATCCATTAATGTCTTCAAGATACAGGTCTTCAAATAACATGAATTTCTAACTATGGCAACACACGATAGTTAACAACTACCTTATTATAAAAAACCAGACTAAAATCACACTTAAGACGGGCATTTAAATCCAGGAGGAGGTGTCACTCCACAAGAACCAAGAAGCTCCAGCGCCAATGGAAGAAATATATTGAGGTTTAGAAGCTTAACCTTAATCGTTGTGCACAAACACAGTGCTGCCTCTAATGCCAAAACTCCTTGCAATAGAGGGCAACACTGGTTTACAGCAGGATCTCCTATGCCTATGTTCACAAGCCCACCAAGCAAATCAACACAGGCTCCCAGCTTCAGAGCGTCAATTGGACATTTTCCTGGAGGACTACTTGCTGGAGGTGTTATTGGGGTGGGTGGAGTTTTTGGTATCGTTGGTGGTTTGGGGATCGTTGGGGTTTCTGGGGTTTTGGGGATCTTTGGAGGAGGGGGTGGGCATTTGGGAGTCTTTGGAGGAGGAGATGGGCATTTGTAGCCACAGGCCATTATAAGGGGAAAGGTGGTTGCCACCTGAATCATAAGAAAGAACAGCACTGCTATGGCCTTTCCCATGATGAAAATCTTGCTTTCACTCTGAAAACAAAACATTAAACCTGCAGTTTTATCGGTAAAGAATTAGCGAGTTGAAGTAAGAATTTATAGGGAGTGAGGGATCCTTGCTTAGATTTGAGTAGGTGTTAACTCGATTCAACTGTTCATCTCGGTGAAATGATAAACATATATCTAGTTTATTGTCGACTAAAATAAATGCGTCACTGGACATAATTTACCCCCGGGTCACTCTTCAATTTTGTGGATTACATAACACTATATCGTCGGCAGGAAGGGAAACTTTTCGTACGAGCACGTTAAGATATGAAGTGGAAATTAAAAGCGTAATGGGACCCTTGTCCACCTTAAACCCAAAAAAATCAAGCAAATGAAGTCAAAACGATTCCCCGTTATTCAGCCGGGAAATAATATCATAATTTTTGGCGTGCTGTCAACAATACTAGTTTTGCAATTATGTTCAGAACTCTGCATAGTAAGCATTAGCGGTCAACAATCCTGGTTGCCATAGTATTTTGTTTACAACTGTGCTTACTAAGCTTTTACAAATTACATAAACTTGATTTTGTAAACGTAGAAGTTATGCTCCATATGTGTTCTCTGGATTTGAGTCCCTCGTGAATTTACATATAGTAAGAGCATTTGTAGACACATCATATAATGTTTCACTCTGCGTGTAAAATATTTTTTCTTAGCTAGGACCAAACCAGACCACGAGATTTTGGATGAATTGTACGAATGGGCCTTGATGAGACTTACGAGGAAGTACTCTTTTAACCACAAGTTGGTCCAATAGATTCTGTTTTAACTAGTTTCTTCTTATAATCATCCAAATGTCTTCAAATGTTATCATCTTTAATATTGTACTTTAGATTCCACACATGATCAAAGGTAAAATTAATGTTTGTCCGTGGACCATCGAAGTGGTGAGGTTCTAGATTATTTTTAATCTTTATTTCGAAGGATCAAGCTTTTATGCTTCTAGAATAGCAAATAACTCATATAAAGCAAATTGGATATATTGTTATAAGGAAAAAATAGTTGAAATGTTTATATCATAAATTTTATGTATAAGAGTAAAGTATCAAAAATAATATTTGTCTTTGTATTATTTAAGTGGTATACATCTTTTTTATAGTTCAAATGTTTACATCATAGATTCTATGCATATGATCAAAATACTAAAAATAATGTTTGTCTTTGTATTATTTAAGTGATGTACATCTAACGATTAATTACATGTTGTTCTTACCTTTTATTTTGTACAAACTATGTGTTAATATGATAATTCCACAAATAATATAACAATTAAAACATCTCTTTGGTTACATGAATTAAATATTTTATATAATATTATAAGTATCATTTAAAGTTTTTTCTATAATAATAAAAAAATATGTATCAAAGACATTTTATTGTGATAATTTATCTATCATGTGAGCATTCAACACATGCATTATTTAAAAGAATGACATGTTTCCTACTTGATAGTGATTTGATGACATTCAACATAGAATCTTTTCCCCCTTTAATATCATTTATAACTTTTATTCCACACCATTTTTTCAAAATGTCTTTCTTGAAAACCCTCCACCATGTCTATTTGAGAAACTATGAATGGGAATGAATATCATGCGACACAACATCAATTGAAATGATATTTTTCTTAATGACGAGTTAGTTATATATATATATATATATATATATATATATATATATATATATATATATATATATATATGTTCATCATCATTGACATATCATTATAGGGTTATCATATTATTTTATTTGTGATTTATTTGTATTTGTTTTTTTTTGTCTATAACGTTTCATTAACAATAAAAGCTTGATTATACAATATCCAAAATCTTCCAATATAGGTAGGGTTTCTTGTTTATTGAATTTTTGAAGTTTTATGTTTTTGAATAGTTGTTTCTATTCAAGTTTATAAAAAAAAATTGTATGCTTCTTTTAGACTTTATAGTAATGCATATTTAGAAACATTTTAAGTATAAAGTTTTCTGAATAAATGGTATTACTCTCAAGGTTTTTAGGTATTTTAATATAAATTTTTTAGTTTACAATAATGGGTATTCATAACGTTTTCTAGTTTATACTTTTTTAAAGAATGGGTACTTATAGAATTTCTTAGGTGTTCTACAAATTGAATTTAGAATTTATAGCATTGAATTTTAATAAATGTCTTCAACCTAGAGTTTTTCAATGGAGATATTTACAAGCTCCAACCATTAAAAAAATTCAATGTATGTTAATTATTTGCATTTTTGTGTAAACTATTTACTAAATTTAACTCCCCTTTGGTCACCTTTCTTTTGTTTTTGGCTTGGGTAGGCAACATAAATATTATTTATTAATAAAAATTTAGGGATGCATTTATTATTTTGAACTTTATTGTATTTATGGTGTGCAAAGGATAAATATTACAGATACAATTCATAGTTTAGGTCATGTTAAAAATAGATGTAAATACAAAACTCAGTTTTAATTTCATATTGAAGATATAGATTTATTTTTTAATTATTTTTTTGATTGAGTCATCGATATTATTTAAATTTCACCTTATCATAATGGTTTTTAAAATTCCATTACTTGCCATAATTTTTTTTTAATAGTAACATATTGTGTTGTGTATTCTTTATTTCCCTCTTGAATGATATTATGATAACCTAACTTTATGCATAATCAAATGTTTATATAAAAATATACTTCTATGCATGTAACTATAAATATTTATTTATATGTACATAGAGGCCTTGATTTTATTTTTTACCCTTACCTATAAATGGAAATTTAATGATCTAGACATCTACCTTCTGAAGGCTATAGATTTTAACTCATTAACTTGATTGAGCTCTTCTTCATGGTAAAACTAAGAAAAAGGAAATATCCATACATACATAGATTTAATTTTGAATGTCAACTCTAATTACAAGTTAAGGTTTATTTAAATAATATTACTTAATTTTTTTGATAATTCAATGAGAATAAAAAAATATTATTGTTTCAAAAAATTATAAATATTGTGCCTATTAAGAATTTTCCTTTACTAGTTATTGGGTTCATTGTCTAGCATTAGAGCAAGTTCAAATTTTGGAGATAATATATTTGTGAATTTTTCTTGCATCTAAAATTATATTTTGAGAGAGTAATCTATGATTGAATAAAATTTTCAAGGGATGGCAAGAGGATAACGTTGATGAATTTAAAATATGAACAAAATAACTCAAAAGTTGTAGATGTAAGTTGAAAAATTGACTACAATTGTTTCTAATAAAAGACAAAGATAGGAGGGAAATGAAATAGAGGAATAAGAAAATTATAAAGAAGGAGATCAACAAAATGAGTAAGAATAGGAGTAAACATCATCATCAGAAGAATGGATGGTTCAAGCTTTAGAGGGAAGGAATGAAGGAATCAAGGTTGAGGTTTTACATTATGGAGGTAACTTAAAACTAGTGGAATTGATAGACAAGTTAAAAATTATGGAATAAGTTTCTTTAAATGGAAACATCTGAGAGAAAACATGAAATTAAAATTTACATGCATGAAATTTAAGGGTAATGCAGTGATTTGGTGCAATAATCTATATAAATATAGGCATCTAAAGGGTAAATAATATATCAACCATTAGAGCAATAAGGAGAAGAATATAAGGGATAAATTTCTTCATATACATTACACATAACCATTGTTCTGAAGAAATTTCAAAATTTAAGGTAAAAGGATCATAAAGTAAAATACTATACAAATGAATTTCACATGTTATCCATATGAGTGGAGCATGGTGCAACAAAATAACTAATGGATACAAGGTATGAAAATGGTTTGAAGTTTTATATATAATATGAATTGAGAATCCATAGAAAACTTTTCATGTAATTATCTTATCAATCAGATTTAAAGGTAGGATAAAAATAAAATAGACATCCATTTACAAGATCATATAGGCCAAAAATAATATGATTGTCTTCAACAAGAGGAAAAGGTGCGTTTAAACCAATAGAGATGGGTTTAATCTAGCTAGAGTGCAATCATCATGTTATAATAGAAAACAAGAATATAATAGATAAGGGTTTCAATAAGTGCAAAGATGAATACGATTTCAAAAGGTAGAGGGTATGGTTGTTGTAGAGGATGGAGTGGTCCACATAGATCTTAAGTTTTTTATAGATCTGGAGAATAATGAAACAAAGCATTTGAGTGTCTAGACTATCACAAAAAATAAAAGAGGGAAGAGGATCTCCTAAGAGTAAATTTGGTTGACATTGAAATAAAATAACAAATAATAGAAGTTGTAGCAATAAACACAGAGAAAATATGATGATAAGGAGACTAATGATAAGCTCAAAAAATTAATTGGTTCAAAATGTATAAGGTGGTGATTAATGGCCAAATTCAAATACTCTATAAATAATGTTCACTTTAGAATTTAAGATATGAAAAGTAATTGTAGTTGGTGGTAGTTATGAAAATATGGTTTCTAAAAAATGCTAGATAAATTAGATTTGTAATGTGAAAAGCATCATTATCATTATCATATTTCATTATTTAAGAAGGGGAATGAGGCTATGGTAGATAAAATGTGTTTAGTAAAGTTTTTTATAATAGAAATGTACAAAGATTAAAT
Organism: Torreya grandis; assembly: GCA_037957365.1. NCBI lineage: Eukaryota > Viridiplantae > Streptophyta > Pinopsida > Cupressales > Taxaceae > Torreya > Torreya grandis. The sequence goes on along the minus strand of JARHVA010007065.1, from coordinate 260,013 downwards.
ATGGCTTGATTTTAATTCAATGGATGCAAACCATGTATTGGTGGGAAGGACATGGCAAAATGGCAAAAAGGTAATTCATGATAGACCAAAGATACATATACTTTTTGGAAATGTGGTAAAAAAGTAATTTAGTTACACCTTAAATAAGAAGGGTAAGTAGAAATCATGTTTTCCACAAAATAATTTGTCAGAGACATGAAGATGACATGTTATTGTTATGAATTAATGTAAAATAAAGAAGATATAAAAATGGTGCAAATACTATAAAAAGTAGTAAAAGTGTTGAAATAATATGCATATGTTATACCAAATTATTTAAAATATGGTTTAAAACCAAAGATGTTAAACCATCATCATATTGATTTGATTCTAGGATCAGTTATACGCAATCAAGTAACCTATATGATGAGTTCAACAGATAGTGCATGCAATGTGTCTTTTAGATGGCCATGGAAATATGATCGAAAGGAAACTCATGATGGACCAAATAATACATATAATTTTTGGAAAGGTAGTAAAAAGTTAATCTTATTACCTCTTAAAGATAAAGGGCAGGTAGAAACCATGTTGTCTATGAGATAATTTATCAAAGACATGAAGATGAAAGGTTATTATTATGAACTAATAATAAAGAAAGAAGACATATAAGTGGTGCAAATACCACTAGAACAAGAATAACTTTTGAAATAATAAGAATATGTTATACATGATGAGTTACTAGATGGTCTAGCACTACAGAAAGACATTAAGCATCACATTACTTTGATTTTATGATCAACTATACCCAATCAAGCAATTTATAGGATTAGTCTAAAAAACATATAAAATTAAATAAATAGGTTACTGAATTAGTGAGAAAGTGTGTATTAAGGGATTTCATGATTCCATGTGCAATACCAACATTGTTAACTATAAATAAATATTAGCATGGAGGATGTTTGTGGATAGTATAGAAATTAATAAAATCATCATCAATATAGATTTACTATATCACATTCAGATGATATGATGGATATGGTCACGGGAGGAAAATAATTTACCGATATTGATGTAAGGAGTTGTTACTATCAGATTTATATTTGTGAATGATATGAATGGAAAACAATGTTCAAGATGAGGGATGGATTTTATGAGTGGATGGTGATACCATTCAGATTATTTCATGTATTGAACACATTTACGAGGTGATAAAAATAATGATATGATATTACATTGGTAAGATTGTGGTGGTTTATTTTTATGATATTTTAATAATTATAAAGAGTAAATAAGAGCACTTAAGGCATTTGAGAATGGTATTAAAGTTGTTAATAAAAGATAAACATTATGCAAACATAAAGAAGTGTAAGTTTGCATAGAACATTTTGGTAGTTTTATGATTTATAGTTTCAGTAGATGGTGTAAGAATGGATTAATAAAAATTAAAGGCAATTATTGATTGACCTATTCCTAGAAGTATAATAGAATTAATAATTTTGCATGATTTGGCAACTTTTTTATAGAAACTTCTTTAAAAAATTTAGTAGTATTATTGCAATGATAACACATTGCCTAAGAGGAAACTAATTTGTATTAAAAAAGGCAACAATAAAAAGATTTCAATTAATAAAAAATGTTGAGTGAATTAGGAGGAACCATTGCACTAAGGAAAAAAGTTTTTAAAAAAAATTCATAAAGGGGATCAGTTCATCCTAATCAAGGAGGAGGGGGTTGATGAAGATGAGTATCCTAATCCAAATGGGATAGATGGGAAAGAAGGTGCGTTCTTTCTATCATGTAGGGAAAATTATGATCTCTTTGGATAGAATGCTAGTTTGGGAGCTTGATATGGGATTAATGTTTATGATTTCTCTATCTCATGGTGGTTTTCTCCTGACATGGACATTGTGGCATTTGTACCTCTACAGAGTATTCTTATGGCTAAAAATATTAGTTGGGTGATTAGAACCTAAATATTGTTAGTCCAACTTTACTATTTTATATCTCTATATTCAAATATATTGAGTAACCCTTTGAGTTTATATAGATATTTTAAAATTGATCTTAAAGTTTAATCCTATTTGGGTTCATCCCCTGCTTGTCGAATCTTTGGCTAAGATAGAAACTAACTCATTAGTGTTTGAAGGGTAGTGAGGTATTTTGACTCATTTAGCTATACTTTTATAGCTTTTTATGGACTATTTGTGTTGTGAAAGGATGTTTCATGGATGGAGGATTGACTAGTATTGGGAGGTTACTTCCATTTCTTGTGTTAATATTTTCTGGGGAACTTGTGAGAACCCTATTTCCTTCAGTTCTAGGCAAACATAATCTCTCTAGGTTGTGTACTCTCTTAGTATCCCTCAGATAAATTTAATATCTAATGGGCCTCAATGAGGAGAAATAAGTTTTTGTGTTATTACAGACATTTCATTTGGGTGGATTGGCAACTATGATACTGGTCACTTAAGCAAGAAAGGAGTTTCTTGATTTAATATTTAACCCTATTTATGGATAGAAAGGCTCTCATGATTTAGAATTAGTGTAACTTTGTTCCATTCTTAAGGGGAGTGAGACTTTTAATTAACTTTTGGAAGAAGGATTTTTGGTCTTTTTTGGTCTGAAGTCTAGAAATTTTAAAGAGTATTCTTGAGATGAAGACCCCACTCCATGTTTTTTCCCTATGAGAATCACTAAAAAAGATCTTGTTTATTTACCATTTGCCTTACCATGAGATGGGTTTCAAACCTAGATTTTTAGGTTATGAATATTTATGACATTCATGTGTATTAGAAGGGAGTGTTGTTCTAGGCCATTAGGTCTTGATTTTAAAATTTGAATTGTTACCATTTTTTTGGGAGATGGGCCATTGGTTAGTTTATCTTTGGAATGATATTAAATATTGGGTATTAGGGTAAGTTAATCATATTTTTAGTGAGACATTACTCTCAAATCTTTACTAAAATTGGGTCCTAAGGGGTCCCTTTTGATTATATTCTCTTTTCGAATGGGTTGGATCTATTAGTTTCTTTTGGGGTTATGTTTTTTTTATTATTGGGAGTGATAGTTGATCTAGAATTTATATTATTTAAGAATGTTTAAAGTTTTATTATTTCCTCTATTTTTTTACTAAGTAGATGCTTGGCATCAAGGAGTCCTTTGGATCTATCTATCTTGTTATATAAATTTCATGCAAGAAGCATTTGGTGAAGATGGTACGAAAGGGTTTGAAGCATATTTCTTGCTTTCTATAGTTTTGGGGCCTTGAAAAAATCCCTAGTTATAATATTGGTGACAACTCTTTTTCTTTAGAGAAGCTCTTCAGGGATAAGATTCCATTCAAGACCCTAGTGGTTTTATACAATCTAGATTGTGTTTATTACCATGGACCCCTTTGGTGCTACTATGTTTAGTTTTCATCAATGTTGATGTTGGGACCTTATGGTATCCCAAAGTATTTCTTTCTCCCTTATGGGAGATTATTTGTAAGCCTCTTTAGTTAATTTCCTATGCTGGGTGTAGGGTCCACTAGGGATCTCAAAATTTGTTTTCTTTTTATTGGGTGCCTTTTGGGTTATTTCCTTTGTTGTGGATTCCCCCTAAAATCCATCTCTAGATTATTATATGGATTCATGAGTGGGTCAATATTATTTTCATGTTTCCTTTTGGGGGCTTGGAACCCCTTATTCCTAGGTCAAGACTTTAATGCTTATTTTTCTTATGCAATCCCTTTTCTGAACTTCTTTTGTGATATCTAATGGAGACCCAATCCTCCTATTTCTAAGGCTACATTAAAAACCAGAAATTAAATTTGGGTTTATATTGATCACAAAAAAAAAAGCTATTGAAGAAAAGGATTACAAAAAAATTTGTTTTAACATTTCCATATTTTAACAAAGTCGTTGAGGTAGGTTTTGATGATTCACATGTGCTAATTGGTGCCATATTGAGTCAATAATAGAGATCCATACCATAATTAAATGACAAATTGAATGATGTAATAAATAGTTATTCTACATATGATGTTAAATTTTATGTGATTGTACAAGCATTAAGACATTATAATAACTACCTAGTGTCTAAGAAATTTATCTTATTATAGACCATGAGGCCTTGAAGTATGTAAACACTCTTGAAATATGTTAAAAAAACATGTAAGAAAAGTAAGTGATTTTATTATAGGCATATACTTTTGTTTTGAAACATAAAACATGAAAGTAAAATCATGTAGTTGATGTTTTGAGTAGGCGAGTGGTTTTATTAACTACTATGGTGGGTGACATAGTTGGGTTTGAAGTAGTTAAGGAATATATGATACTTATCCATATTTTGATTCCAATAACATGTCAAATAGGATATATTTATGAAGAGTGTCATATATAATATTGTTATCTCTTTAAGATAAACTTATTATGTATTCCAATTGTGTCTCTTAGAGAAAATATTATAACATAATTTCTCAATGATGGTTTGAGAGGAAATTTTATTAACTATAAGACAATAGATTTAGTGAAGGATAAATATTTTTGGACATATATGAAGAGACATGTTTTAATATGCAGGATATATCATGTGGCTTAAGGATATGCATAAATTACAATGTTTTACATGCCATTACTTGTTCCAAGAAGGCCGTGGACATATGTGAATATTGTTTTTGTGTTTGTATTTACAAATACATAGAGAAATAATGATTTATTTTTTGTTGTTTTAGATAGGTATTATAAGATGGTTCATTTCATTAAATTTAAGAAAACCAATTATTCCATTAGAATTAAAAAAATATCTTTTAAGGATGTTTTGAGATTGCAAGGTGTTCCAAAAACAATTACATCATATAGGGACACAAAATTTATAAGACAGTTTGGGAGGACTCTACTGAAGAAATTGGGAACTCAAATACAAATAAGTATTAATACCTCAAAAAATAGATACATAAAAATGGTAGTAAATAGGATCATGGAATTTTGTTTTTGAGATGTATAGTTAGAGAGAGGCCCATGAAATAGGACATGGATTTAATAGAAGTTGAGTTTGTGTATAATAGTTTTGTGAATATATTAGTAGTAAAATCACCATTTAAGATTGTTTATGGTAGAAATACTATTATAGTTTTATATTTGTAGTTAGAAATTGTATAATGAGTTAGTTATGATAAAAATTTGCATAGCACATATAAAAATTGCAACAAAAAGTAAGAAAAAAGATACCAAAAAGAAATTAAAATTATAAAGAAACAACATATGAAATAATAGGGTGAATGTTATTTGAATAAATACATTTGGTGATGTTGTATTTTGGAAAATAAATATTTCCCAAAGGAACATACAAGTTAAAGTACAAGAAAATTGATTCATGTAGAATTCTCATGAAACATAATGATAATGCTTCTAAGGTGAGTTTACCATAGAATTTTGATATCTCTTTAATATTTAAAGTTTATAATTTATATAATTTTCATGGATAATATTGTGAAGAAAAAGAATATGAAGAAGTGGATTGGTATACATAGGTACCAAATAATAATAGGATCTGAATAAGAAGATAGTGAAGATAAGATAAAGAATTTACAATAGGTATCTAGTAGAGTGGGATGATACAATAGGAAAAACCATTGGGATTTTAGAATGGAAGTTGAAAATATTGAAAAGGGTAAAAGGTAGGAGTATAATCTAGGCAACATGTAGGAGTTGAGTAATTATCAACAAGAGGATAATGATTCATACATCTACCTTTCAAAGGCCATAACTTCTAACTCATTAACTCAATTGAATTATCTTTAATGGAAAAATGAAGATAAATAAAATATTCTTGTATAAGTAACCCAATTATCTAGTTAGGTCTAATTCAAAGATGTTCAGAGAGATAGACATTATCATCTAAGGGTCTTAAATTACATTCTAGTATTTTTATTCATTTTAAAAATAGCAAAAATTAGATAACTTTGTAATTAAACTGGAAAATGGGTTGAAACTTATCCAACATTGAGAATTTAGTATTTATAAGATATTTTAAAATCTTATAACCATATAAATTCGCATATAAAATTTATAATAAAAATCAATCTTCTATTTATAGCAAGTCTCATTAAATTTAGGCATTTTTACTCTTTTTAACTTTTTTTTTTTAATTTTAGATATCAACTCTAATTTCTAGTTGAAATTTATTTAAGCATTCTTATGTGATGCTTTTTATTATTCAATGATAATCCATTAATACTATTATTTCAATAATTCTAAATATTGTTTCTATTGGGATTTTTTCTTTGTTAGTTTTTAGATTCATTATTTAACATTAAGTAACAACATTTAGTTTTAAATTCCATTCTAGCAAAATATACAAACCATTATTTTTTACATTTATTTATTTAAATTGTTTAAAAAGTATAAATGATACATGTATGAAATGAAAATAATATTAATTATAAATTTACACCAAGTTTAAATATTGACCATTTTTTTCCTAAATTTCTAAATTTGTTTTCCAAAGTTCTTCACTATACCTTCTACCTACGTGATGCTAGTCATGATAACAAACACGAAAATTTTGATTTTGATTCAAATTTTTGTGTATATTGATTTAAATGAAATGTTAAGCATTGAAATGATAAAAATTAAAACAATATAACCCATTTATCTTAAAATTAATGTAAACTATTTAACAATGAAAATTGAAACATTCAAAATGGTATATTTTTCAATTTATAAAAAAAATTGAACAATCAAACATAAAATTGCTAAAATAATGTCTACATTTAAATTTAAAATAAGGTTGAAAATTATGAATCAAGTTTGAGTCTTTAAAAAATGATTAAACCATAGTATACTATCTAAATAAAAAAGAGTAGTTCACACACATTCAAATTATATGCATGTACATATATACATAGAGAGGATTAATTATAATAGGTGTATACAGTCTCTAAACAATGATAAGACCATAGTATACTATCTAAATTAAAAAGAATAGTTCACACTCATTTAAATTATATGCCCCTATATATAAATAGATAGGATGAATTATATAAGATGTTTAGGATAGATACATGTCCGTGTCTATTCATGTATATATAGTTTGAGGTATTTAGGGTAAATTCATATGCGTATCTATTCATGTATGTATATAAACACAAATAGGCATGCATATTTATTTTTCTTAAATACTTATTACAATATATATATAGATAGACACGTATATATATTTATTGTAAACACCTATTAAAATTCATACTCTTTATTTATATATATAATATTTTGCATTGAGAAAAAACATAGATTTTTTTTATTTTTGTTTGCTAAATAGTTGACGGTTTTGATTTATAAATTTTAAATTATTTCTATTTCAGATTAGTTTACTTTAATAATGAACATTTTTCCTAGTATGTTATATTTGGATCTTTGTTATGTACCATATTTAATAAATGAAGAGATTGGAATAAAATAGTCTTTAATTATTCACATCTCACAGTTTCCACTACTACATATATATAAAAACACACACACATTAATGCATATAGAAATATATTGTAATATATAAATGTTTATGTTTATATATATAAATATCTATAATAAAAAATCACAAAATTTAGGAATAAATGTTCATGTAAAAAAATTAAGGTTTTTAGATATTTGATTTTTGTACAAGTCTCTTTTCCATTAGCTTTTTTCTCCAATTCAACATACATTGTCTTCTTGTGTATATTTGGATTTTTTTTAAAACCTTTTTTCCATATGTTAAATTTTTTTTATAATTTTATTTCATTTAGATACCCTCATATTCATGTCAAACTTATATTTATTAACTTTTGGATCCTAGTCATCTATGTTATAAGAAGTCTCATTTCATTAATATCATATATTATTCCTGTGATAGTATCAGTGGCTTATCAATTCTTGTTCATATGTAATCAAGTGACATATTGGTATAATACATATATTTTAAGTGTCGATATGATTTATCCTAATTTAAAATTTTTTTTACTTCTCTTATTATCCCATGGTTGACCTTTCTATGTTATGCACTAGAGATCCCTTTATATAAAATATTGTCTATAATCATTTACATAGTGATAATAGAAGGAAGAAACTTCATTATGTTTTTTTATGCACATTAAGTAAAAATATTACTAAACTTGTGAGGAAGTCTACACATTGAGTCTAAAAATCATCTGTATCACTTCAAATCTTATATTTTCATAATATTATATCACATTATGATTTATGCAAATTTTATGTATATTCAATGAATTTTTTAATGATAAAAATTGAATACCTTTCTCTCAATTACACTTCACTCATGTACAAAAAGACCTGCATTGACTATGATTTCAAGTGTGTGGAATATTTAATTATAATTCCTTAAATGATAATATAACTTAACTAACCTTTTATAAACTTATTTTATTACTACATTTGAAATCCATGTAAAATAATGGAAGAGAAGGCAAACAAAAACTTATACATTGTAATTTGACACAAATACACACAAACCTAATTTACATCATCTATCACACCTTCTAAAAATGTTTCAGACCTTGAATCTCATAGGAGGACATAATCATAAGTAAGGTAAAAATTTGACATAAACATGAGTAAACATTTATAAACCTACCAATTTCATCTTCTTATAGATTTTGTAGCATGTCGATTATTTCCAAGTAAAATTAGACTTATAGATTTAACACAAAAGGAAAAACACCCAAAAATATTAGATTCAGTATAAAGAAGATAGAACATTTTTTATGTTTCTCAAGTTTAATATTTTTCATTTAATTTAATAGTTATTTCATGTTTAATCTTATATGTTTTTTGTTAGTTCATAGTTTTATCCATCATTTAGATTTAATTACCATTTAGATTGTATTAAATTTTATTTATCTTATGTTAACATTTTAATATGCTTGTAAGTCTCATATTAACATAGTGGGGAAAAAATAATAATATATTCTAATAAATCAAAAATAAATTTAAAAATGTACTTAAAATATTTAAAATATTTTGAAAAAATGTGGATGCATAGTATGTGTTGAAACACATTTATATTAATTTAAAATAATATACCTTAATTATTTATCAAGTAAATTTAAGTGTTTTTGTCCCATTTATGAAAAAGTTCTAACATATTATTATGTTTTGACCTAGTGTGTATTTTACTTAACAGAAAATTGGTGAACCCAATATTTCAATTATCTAACTTAGGGTTCATGATGTATGTGTTAAAACACATATTTTTATTAATTTAAAGTAATATAGCATAGATTTTATAATCTAAATTTAAATGTTTTTATCCCTTTTATAAATAAAAAATAAGAACACATTATTATGCTTTGACCTAGTGTATATTTTACTTAACAATTATATAACTTAGGATTCAATTAACCCTCATCCCTTTAGGATATGTTTCTTAATATTTTTTGTGACTTATTCCATGTTTTTTGTTTTCCATATGATAGTATTTCCATTCACATTCATTTCTTCTACTTGTATTTGCCTAGATTTTTGAAAAAATTAACCATAGGGTTTTATATCATCATTCCCTCTAGGATTTATTTTTGTGGATATTTAAAATTTATTTTAAATCTTGGTTTTAATTTCATATTGCCAATATTATTAACCAAAATATTTTTTGTATCATTAAAAAAATTATATATGATAAATTATTTAGTTGATTTGATTTTTATAAATACTAAAAGTTATTATCTTAATTATGTTTCAAACGGTTATATGGATTGCATGACACCTTTTATTCATTCTATTTTTTAAAATGGTAGCTATCATTAGAATTATGATGAATCTTACTATAATGATAGTAAATATGAAAGGTTAGGAAACCTTAATTTCAACCATTTTGGATGATGTTAAAATGAAAATGATATAAATGTATTGGGTAGTGGTTGTATTTATTTTAAGACCATAATTAATATGGAACACAAAATTAGACACGATTAATGATTAGTATGGAAAAATCTAATAGTCTTAAACAATGTAGCTCAAGTAGTTTGCTTTCAAATATCAGTATGTGCAATAGAATGTTTAATTTCATGTATATATTAATGTGAATGACTATTTAAAACATTTTTTCATTCCTACTCTATCATTAAATACAAGGGATTTTAATATATAAATTCTTATCTATCTATTCTCCATTTTTATGTAAATTTTTAAAGTGCTAAAATGGCTAAACATTTTTGTCTTGTTATTATTTATTTCAATGTAAATGTTTCAAATAATACATTGAATACAAAAATTGTTTATGTACTCCTTTCTTAGATTTTGACAATGATGGATTTATGGAAAATATTTAACATGTTTAATAAAATCCTGGATTATTAAAATTAAGATTTTTTTTAATGAGGTATTTAGTGTTATTTTTTCTTGTATAATAAATGATTCTTCAAATAATTGTATTTATTATTCTATAGGTCATAATTATTATATTCTTATGATGTTTCTTTTTAAAATTATATTTATTACTTTGTGGGTCATAATTATTATATTTCTATATTTAATCCTAAAATATAGATTAAAGAATAATGGGTTAAATGGGATGGAAATATCCTAGAGCAAAAGGATGTTAAACTAGTTATATAGTAGGTAAACTAATTTGAAAAATCATGAAAACAATATTCTAAATTTAAAAATTAAGATATACTAATAATAATAAGTACAACCAATAATAAATACTAAACCAAATCAAAAAATAGTGATACTTAGTTGGATTACTATGCCCATTCAGATAAGATGTGGAATAGGATAGAAATATACTGGATCTAAATTTTGGATTAGTTGTTATATTTTGGAAATTTAACCTCTATGACTTCAAACACTAGCATCGACCTTGGATGGTTGTGTGGATGTTCAGGTCTAACCTGAATGCATGTGTCCAGTAAGGAATACTTATTGGATTTGGATGTGACCAAATACAATTTTATAAGTTTTATATCACTCTCATTTTGGTGTGCTTAGATCTAGATCATGGATTATCACTCCTTGAAAAATAGTAAGACCCTAGCTCTTCATCTTCATAGTGACTATGGGAAAAATGGGTTAGTGGGATCAAAGTGTCAAGTTAAACCCAAAATTCCCTTTATTAGTGGGTGATGCCTTCATAGCCACTACTCTAAAGAGGTTAACATATTCATGTAGTTCTCTCCTACATGTGGGTTTGTGTGTGCATAAAGATTCAATGTGATAAAAAAATAAAATAATGACCTAACTTGTAACTTAGTAAATATGGATCATGGATTCATTATTTAGTACATAGGACATATATATGTTATCACTATGACTTATATAGAAATAAAGTTAAATAGATAATCTTTTCTCCATTCAATACTTGATTGATTTCTTTTGGTTAGTTTCCTTATGAGTTGTTTGGTTTGTGCTATATGAGGAATGGCTAAGGGTTGATCTTATATTTATACCAATCCAATTTAGAAATATATCACATTAATACACATAGGCTGACAATTAGGATAATTTTGATTTGAAAATTGGATGAATTTAGGGAATGATATGTGTTAGGAAATGACACTTGCATCGACATAGGTATTTGATTATGATGCAAGTGTCTAGCTAGTAAGGAAATAGGCACAAGTCCAAAAAATGTAGAAATAGAATATAAGTAGGTTTATAGCATTCTGAGCATAATAAAAGGTTTGACTCATAATAATAATATTGGTCATACTAATATATAAATAATAATAATAATAATAATAATAATAATAATAATAATAGTGACATAGTAGATGCAAACCTTTCGGTACTGGGAAAAGTTCTAGAACCAACAAGAACAAGAAAGATTAGCATTTTTCAAGTGTAGAATATTTAGATGGTATATAATTCAAAAATATTTTATATATTTTCCAACCATTTAATCTATTAATTAAATTTATAATTTAAAGGAAAATAAATACATACCTAGGTGTATATAACACACCTTGCCTTTATGTGATCCCATCTTGAGTGTCTTGTTAGTGATTGACCTAAAACCTAGAGCATATTATAGTATATAATCAGTGTATATAATATTAAATTGAAATCATTGAATTTATTTAATTGGAAAAATCAAGGTTTAGGAGTACACCTATGTAAGTATGTAATTTCCTTACCTTTTTAAAATTTTATTTTTTATAGATGTATCATTATGAACCATTACAACTAATATTAGGACAAACATAAATTTAGAAAGTACATATATAAATATTAGAGGATACATGCCCCCTACCTTGGATAAAAAGGTGAGTCTCTACCTGACATTTGAGATTAGCTCAAGCATGAAATCTAATCATAAATATAGCTTAGTAGGCATGAGTGAACCAAGTCAACTAAATCTATAAATATGGTGAGGTTAGATGATGTAATCTAGTATAACCTATAAAATTGGTATGATTTAGTGATTTAATAGCCTCACCTTAACCATACCAAAATTGAACCAACTAGTATAGTAGATTGGCTAAATACAATATGTAACATTTCAACTAGGAGAGTTAAAGTTTGTAGAAGTGTTTTACATTTAAAAGATGATTTACAATTTAGGTATTTTTGTCGACGTATTATGTTGAAACTTTGATATGGAAATAGTACCAGTGTATATAATTATACCAAAAATATGTATTTAAATCATATAATTATTAATTTTTTCCAATTTGAAAAACTATGTAAGTGTGAAGAATTTTTATTCATAACATGCCCCCACTAAAATGTGAATCTTAAAACTAGTGTCAATGTGGAGAACATGTTCTGATAACATGGCCCCAATGTAGTATGAATATGTGAATAATATGGAATACATGCCTTTATGACATGCCCCCTTTTTAGGTTAGGGGATGTCGAAACAAATAGTTACCTTACCTCAAAAGGATAAGATAACCATATCATTTGTGTATGAGCCATGTATCATATAGGAGTAGCATGTATAAGTATATATATCATTAAAGCACACTAAATATGATCACTTCAAGTCCTAATATACATGATAAGATGATAAAAAATTATAGATAACAATAGTACAAAATCAATAAGCATACAATCACACACACAAAAATACTCAAAACCAAATTAAAAGGCAATGTTCCAAGGAGACCTCAAATGAGGGGCATGTTCAAATTCCACATAATCAAAGGAACATGACATAGTCAAATGTACATAAAGTACGAAATGACATAGTCAAATGTCAACATATAACAAATAATGACATATGCAAAATGTCACAATAGGAAAACATAGGCATGGGGGCTACAATCAACAGAACACATTCAAATGCTTAAACAAGTAATACATTGCATGAAAATAGAAAGTAAGAAAGATACTTAAAAAAGTGAAAAAATGAAATTATGGACATAAATAATGAACATAAACATGTCACACTAGGCCATGGATCATATATGTTAGTAAAAAATGTCAATTACATATAATATTAATTACACTATCAAAGATATAAACATGGACAAAGGCATGTGTAAGTATATAAACTCAAACATGATAATTTAAAGTTATCATATATTGATATAACATAGATGTATCAGATCGGATAAGAGGATTCCCCCTATTTCCACATGACATGAATAAATAAAAGTCCCAACATCCAAAAATGCATAGATAATGTATTTATGTATGCTTGTATCACACTAAAAGTATTCATGAAACACATGCGTATATATAAATGGTTATATGCCATCTACCATCATGGAATTGACAAAATTTATGCCAAGGATATAATAAAACATGTGAATCCTACAAAATTTTTTGGATTTTTGATTTTTTTTAATGATATTTTTGGTATATTTGAAATATTTTAAAACAAAGAACCATCCTATGATATCATCCAATGGATGATCATAGGTCTATTCCAACTGAGAATCTAGTGTAATAAACTAGCAGTACTACCAAAGAGCATGTATAGGTGCAATATCTATCATTTTATAATGTATAATGATCTACTCATGTTTAATAAGAGTATTTCTCTTGAGTAACTAATAGAAGGGTTGATAGCTCATGTATACCATCATTGAGTGATATTTGGTTTCTTTGATATATAAGTAATAGGAACATATTTAGGTGATCTAGATATCTGATTATGGTGTGTAATAAATGAAGATTATGTGGAGCACAAGGTGGATATTTGATTCAATGGTATATCAAATATCCTCTAGCAAAGAATGGGGATTTCTTATTTCTTACCATTTCATGGAGAATTAACCTTAGCAGGTTTGATAATTAATTGTCTAGTTATAAACATCTCTTGTTCAAGTGGATGCTCATATAAAATTATGGAAACTATAATTCCATGATTGGAATGAATGTATTTGACACACCCATGCAATGTAGAAGGTACTATTTAAATTGTATGTATCTAAAGTACATTGAAAAAATATAAAATATACACATTAAATATTTAACGGATAAGGTAGTAGCCACATAGGTGGGACCCACCTATAAAGTTAATTTAATCTCATAAACAACCTATTTTTAGTTCCTATCAAATTCTCTAATTGATATGGTTTAAGGATGTATATCATGATTTTTATAACCCAAATTCATAAGTAATGTCATGGAGAAAACATTCTCACTTACACCATTATCAATCATAACACAATGTATAGGTTGGAGATCAATGTATATTTGAATGAATAAAGAATGAACATCAAAATTTTCATCAAGAATATCATTCTCATCAAACTTAAGGAGGGTCTCTTAACCATAAGAAGTGTCTGACACGTATAATTACCAATAATACCATACAATGAATGCCCATAATTTGATGGAGGAGTAGGTGCAAAAAATGACATTTACACTTATGGATCCTTATTATAATGGTATTGTAAAGGATTGTTAAATGTGTTTTGTTTCTAGTGATCAATAAGTTGTGATATTCATTCATTTTGAGGATCATCATATTTAATCATTTGGTCATTAATGATGTCATGGATCTATTTGTAGAATGCCCATGTCATTGTTGATAGTCACAATAAACATCAATATCATAACCTTTGGGTAGAGATCTACTAATATCAATGTCTATTAGATGAGGGATATATATGAAATGACACTCTATAACCCACATGATTAATTAAGTGGAAGAATTATGTAAGCATGAAAATTATCTCTTTGGTGCATTGGATAAGACATGATGATGATATTATTGTGAAAACATATTAATCATGGTAGGTGTTTACATTTTAGTTTCTTGAGCATTTACCTTGTAACTTGGTCTTATAATAAATTTGGTATTATATGTAGATATATTTGGTGTGTTTGTAACGTACTTAAGTTTGTTCAATGACATAAGGTTCATTTCAAGATCACAAACAATATCACATAAGTCATTGAAAGAATTGATTTTTTAAAAATAATGGAATCATGTAATGGGGAAAGCAAAGTTTGCTTTAAAATGTCTTTAAACTTTTTGTCTACCATTGGATTGGTCATTTTAGATAACATTATCTTGTAGCTTACGTATATTCAATGATAGGTTCATTATTTCCTTGTTTGATTTTTTTTAATTTGGGCAAAGGAAACCTTTTCAGTGATATTAATATATAAGTGATGTTTACAAGATATTTGAATGCCTTTATCAATTGGAGAGGTAAATCATAGAACCACCTAAAATCATATTCAAGCTCATTATAAATAATTTATTCCAAATTTTGTAATTAGAGGTATAATCAAGAAATGTCACATAAAAAGATGGAATATACAATTCAGGATCACCCTTACCATCAATAAATGTGACTTAGATGCAAAAAACTAGTTTTCAAGGGTAGAAAGTGACCTTTGCTATAATAGGATTTTTTAATACCACTTGTGAAAAAATAACATAAGGTGATTTTATATAATTTAATTTAATATTTTTAACCTTATTTTACAAAAGTTTTATAGTTTGAATGAGAACTTGAACATCTTGGTATTTAAGGTTGGATATCTAAGAAGTCACCAAAGGAGGTGTACTCATAGGTTGGGTAAATATAGGCATTGAAATCATTTTTTTTTTTTTGAAGAACTAAGGTTTCCCATGTAAGATATGGAAATATTAGTTTCTAGGAATAAATATTGGAAAACATAATCCATGCCTCGAATAGATGTTGGTATATTTTTTGGAATGCAATTATTTATTAAGGTTAGATGTGGGGGATTTTTTGAACTAGGGTCCGTAAACCCTAGGATAAGTAAAATCAAAAGAGATATAAATGTATAACACATAACAAGAGAGTAACTAAGACAACATAGGGTTAAACACAATCAAAATAAAACTTAGAAAAAATAAAAGCAATAAAAAAGAACAACTAAGGAGAAATCTGAGCCTGATCTATGTCTAAATTTTTTTAGACATCCTTCTAGTATATTTTCATATTTCTAAAGTTAGAATCAATTTAAAAAATATTTTTTTCTTTTTCCATGTATTTTTAGGATCCACTAAATTTCCTCTACTTACCTTTCCATTTGCTGGATGTTTTAGTTTCGAATAACTCCTTGAGATGAGCTCTAAGGTTCTATATATTCTGAATCTCCTCGTACATGGATGCCTTGATGAAAATAACTAATAATTTGATGTTTTTAAAGCTTATATTTATCATTATCTAAAATATAAATCCTAAATTAGAGGCTTTTTAATTGTTCATCATCCTCTTTAACTCAAGTTATTTGGTTCAATCTGATGTTCTCTTGCTATAAAAAAAATCACCTTCCCTTTAAGATCTGTGAACTTCCTCATGAACTAGTGCATGATGTATTTTTGAAGGTATAATTTTAACCATGTTTTCTTCATTGACCTTATCCTTAAGGGAACTAAAAAGGATGTTGAAATTCTCATTTATATCTTTCTATTGCTAGTTCATAAAATTCATCCCTTTTTCTTTAGAATATCTCTAACCACTTCTTTCATAGCTTCATGAATCTTATTTTTATCTAACATATATCCCTGATCCTCATTATTATTCCCATCCCTAAGCTCATTTATATCATCTTTAACTACAATAGAATCCCCCACAGAACATCCTTTTTCACCCTACTTGAATTATTTCCCCTGCGTATCATGTAAAGACCTTGACACACTCCTTAATCATTTTTTGATATTATCTTGCATATTAGAGGTTTTCAAATTAGAAATATTCATTATTTTATCTATATATTTTATGGGATTATTGACCTCTATAATCCTAATAGTACTCCTAATGTATTTAATCCACACTTATTTTTATTTTCCTAATATCTATAGGAGTACCCTCCCCAAGTTTATTTTGAGGTTAAGAGATAAATCAATTAATATGGTTCATACCCTTAAAGTATTTATGAATGATATATGTATCACCCCTTCATGCTTAGGGGAAAAATCACTTATTTTCTTAAATTTTAGGACCAAAAATCCATGCAAATGCGAAATGAAGAAAGCTAGACTAAAAGGAATGTCATATATAAAATAATTCAATATTGAAATTAAATACCATCTAAAAAAGTTAAACCTACCTTCCAATGTTACGTATTGCATCAGATGGTAGGTGACCTTAGCATATGGCCATGGAAGATATTCTTAATGAAACCCATTATGTTCAATTTATAGATGTTCTCCTTCCTCTAGGAATATCTCTTTATATCTTTTGTATTTTATGGCATACTTGTAAATTTTAGTTTCCTCTATAGCCAAACCTATTATGTATTTAATAAGGTATTTTGTGATTTATAAAATAAATCCATTAATATTGATAATAACCTTTTCCAAATCAAGACTATACACTTCTCAACACATAACCGAATGGTGTTTTTGCTGCTTTTAGTATTTAGGCAGTCTAGTAGATGTGTTGGAAATTCTAGAAACTTATAAACAAGCCAAATAAAGATTGAGAAAACCATTATAAGACCCTATGTAAAATAAAGGGACCAATATTTATTTTATATAGGTATTATAGGCTGCCCCAATATATCAAAGGTTATGTTCTCTAGAATTACTTCCATATTTTACCCTTAGGACAAGGTTCATAGGAAGTTATTCATCATCGATCAAAGAATTTTATCCCAAATAGGTCACGCAGTTATTGGTGAACCAATCCACTATAGATTTTCCTTCCCTATAAATTTTTTGAATAAAAACTTGATTCAAGGAATCAATAATAACTATAGATTCCTATATGACTTGTTTTATGGTCTAGCTAATGCAATTTTTCATGGACAAACAATTCAAAATATTCAAATATTTTCCCTCTATCATGAGTTTTTAAGGTCTCAATTGTATTAGCATATCATTAAAATAACTTAGGCTATTTTTAAATGTATATTCCCTATGCATGTAGTTATAGTAGTTTTAACAACTTAGATAAATAGATTACATGGGCCAAGTTATTTTACACTATCTTGTATTTATGGTTCCACCCACCTCCTTATTTTTTGGGTGCTAATTTTACGCTTATATAATATTCTTCTATGTATTTTTTATGTACACTAGTTAATACATTTTGTCATATCTTTACTGAATATAGTATGGTATAGAGCTTGTAGTTTAGTAATCTTGGAAGGAAACATGTGAAAGAGAAGAGGACGGTGTTGTTAAGGAGAAGCATGAAGCCCTAGATGGAGAGCCATAAGGGGAAAATATATGTTTATATGACCAACCATTTAACTTGGACAAAAATACCAAAAAATCATTTGAGCACTATTTTTTATGATTCTTGTTTCTATAAAACTCTCTAGCTAGGAATTCATCTAATGGATTAGTCAGAATTAAATTCTACTAATTATTTTGTTTGAAACTTGCATTTGAAGTTTCCTAATTGGTCATTTATGTAAAATTTGGGGAGGTAAATAAATTTTCATTCAATAATTTTATTTGTCATGTGAGGACTCTAAAATTTTCTATTTTTTAAGAGAATCTTATTGTATCTAACAACATCTGATTTGGCTAAGTAGTTTGCCTAGAATCTACATCTAAAGTTTTGCATGTTGGCCAATTTGCACAAGCATTTTTGATTGGTTGATTTATTTCATGTGAAATTTTATGCTAAGTTTTATTCTATCCAAATATAAATAAGTTGTATTTTTTAAAAAATTGAAAGAATTCCTTTATTTTCTAAAACATTAGAAATTAACTTTTATCAAAGGTTTTTCCTAGAGGAACACATTTAATTCTGTTGGGAGATAACCATAAAGCCAAATTGGCTGAAAATTTCACCATTTTTATAGGCTTTTTAGCTAGATGTTGATGGATAATTTTTTTTAATCATAGTTTTATATCTCTTTATTTTATTATTTTTATTTGTTTTTTGTAGGTATAAAGATGAAAAGTTTAAAATATCTCAAGTGGTGTTGATTATGTTGCTAAAAACTAGAGGTATTGACCATTTTGTGATTTTAATAATTGGGTAGGAGGAATTTTATGTAATTCATTATATTTTTTTCAATATTTAATAGGTCAAAATTGCTAGTTTACAAAATGTCTTATTACCAGATTCACAAAACTTGTTAGATAAAATTTTTAGTTCATAGAATCACAAGGTTTTGATGATATGTGAATATAAGAATCTTGATCAAATAGTGATTGGTAAAGAACAAAGACCTACCAATATTAATGATGACTATGATAAATGTCATCATGAGGCTTTTATGTTATTAAAAATTTTAGTAGTAGATAATTCAATCTTAGAGGTCAGAAATGTGACTAGTGCATCAACTTTGTGGACTAATCTTACTTATAGTGGTTGCTAGCATAATTTCACTATGGCATGAAAGGTATGGTAATTTGAATTTATAGTATGTGAATACATTAAGAAAGACTAATATGGTGAATAGGATTCCTTCTATTCAAAAAAGTCGTCATGTATGTACTGGATGTCAGTAAGGAAAGCAAGTTAGACACTTATTTTATGTTGGTAATGCTTTGAGAGTTAAATAATTATTAGATTTGGTAGATGCAAATTTACATGGTCCAATGAAGACATTGACCCCTTCTAGATCTTTTTACTTTTTGTTACTAGTTGATGATATCTCTAGAAAAAGGTGGGTATACTTTATAGTGAAAAAATATGAATGTTTTTATAAGTTTTTTACTTGGAAATCTATGGTTGAAAAATAATTAGGATGGTCAGGGAAATATCTTAGAATATATAATGAATGTGAGTTCATCTTAGAAAAGTTTAAGGATATTTGTGCTATTGAAAGCATATATGGATAGTATACTAACCCTTACACTCTATAGCAAAATGGAGTTGTGGAAAGGTGAAATAGGATAATGATGGACATGGATCGTTATAAGGTTCAAATCAAAAATGTACAATATAAATATTGGGTAGAAGTAGTAAATATAATAGTGTACATCGTCAATAGAAGCCCTACAAAATCATTAAATAATATGACTCCAAAAGAGGTTTGGTCAGGTCAAAATCTAGATGTAAGTGCTTTAAAATTTTTGGTCATATAGCTTTTGTAGTTATTCCTAATCAAAAAGTAACTAGTTTGGACATGAAAAGAAAAGCATACATGTTTTTTGGGTAAAATGACCAATCAAAGGGTTACATATTACTTGATGTTTCTACTAACAAAGATGTGGTAAATAGAGATGCCATAGAAAGTGAACAGATGTCATATTTCACAACAACTGATACAATTTCATATGTTGAGTCATTATTTTTTTATAATGATTCTATTATAAGTTGTAATGTGAAAGTTGAGAAGGATTCTAGTAAATTAGTGGAATCACATTCTAGGGAAGGAATTGTTGTAGTTCATTATGAGGTTCTAGTAGAACAACGAAAGAACCCAAAGTGGTATTCTACCACAATAGAAGCACTAAAGGAAGGAGACATGCAACAAGGTGTGGAAGGAAGAATATTGAGATCAAGAAAGTAGTTTGGTAATAGAGGTGAGAATGATAATTTTTTTCTAATAAATAATGTTTCACATGTATTTGAGCCTAATTCATTTTTACAATCCAAAGGGAAGCATGAGTGAGAATCAAACATGGAATTATATTATGATTCCTTGATGAGAAACAATACTTAGAAGATCATAGAGGTACTACCAAGAAAGAAATCCATTGGTTGTAAATGGATTTACAAGATAAAATACAAATCAAATGGTTCTTTGGACAACCAAAAAGCCAGACTTGTTGTTATGCACAAGAGGAAGGGTTTGATTATGAAGAGACTTTTGATCCTACTACAAAGATGATAACTTTTCATTTGATTGTTTCTATTTATACTTAGTCTAGATGGCAGGTGCACCAAATGTATGTCAAAAGTGCTTTCTAGAATGGAGATCTAGAGGAGTAAGTCTACATGGTTTAGCCATAATGTTGTCAAGTTGTTGGTAAGGGACATCTTGTCTGTTGGCTAATCAAGTCCTTGTATAGACTTAAGTAGGCTCCTTAAGCTTGGTATATGAAGATAAATTTGTATGTTAGGAAGTATGGTTTTAAAAAGTTTCATTCTAAACCAAATCTCTATGTAAAGGTATTTGGTGATGATATCTTGATTCTCATTGTATGTTTTGATGATATAGTCATCACTAGGAGTAGTTCTAGTCTCATTCAGCAAATGAAGGTTGATATTTGTCGTACTTTTAACATGACAAACATAGGGCTACTAAAAAATATTTAAGTGTTGAGTTTTGGCAATGTGATTGTGTTGTATTCATGTCATAGAATAATTATGCCAAATCATTGTTAGAAAGGTTTAAAATTATGGATTCTAATCCAACTCACACACCTATGAAAGTTGGAGATAAAATTTCAACTAACACTACTTCACCTATAGTCAATGAAACAGTGTATTGGTAGCTAGTGGGTAGTCTCATTTTACTCACTATCAATAGAACATATGTATTTTTTGTAGTGAGTTTTCTATCTCTCTTCATGTATAAACCATAGGTATTACATTCATTATCTATAAAATGGGAATTAAGATATGTCAAAGGTACTCTTGACTTTAGCATATTGTATAAGAAGTTTATAGATTTTGAGCTTTCAAGATAATTTGACTTTGATTGGGATAGATCAGTAGATTCAAAAAAAATTACTATAGGCTATGTATTCACTCTTGGTTCAAGAGTTTTATCATGTCAGATCAAACTAAAAACTATAGTGTCATTATCTACATCAGAGTATAAAGTTGTGGTTAGTGTAGGTTATGAAACTATGTGGACAAAGAAAATCTTGGAGGATATTTAGTTTGATTCATCAAAGCCTAATCTCATTTTGTTTGATAACTAGAATGTTCTAAAGATGGTGAAGAATTTAGTATTCCATGATAAGATTAAAAAAAAAACATTAAGGTTCACCATCATTACATCCAATAGTTGGTAACAAATGAAGACATCAGTCTCTTCTATTTCCCTACTATAGAGCATGCAAGTGATATAATGACCAAACCACTTGGTTTAGACAAGTTCATTAAATTTAGGGACAAACTTGGTCTTATTTATGGTTTAGTTAATAAGGGATAGTATTGTCATATTATTGTAATACCTTAGCCTATTTTCTAAGGTATATTCACTATGCATGTATTTAGAGTGGTTTTAACCACTTAGATAAATAGGTGACATGAGCCTAACTATTTTATGCTACCTGATATTTATGGTTCCACCCACCTCCTTGTTTTTTAGGTGTTTCTTTTATGACTATATAATAATGTTATGTGTATTGTTTATGTACACTAGTTAATTCATTTCTCAATATCTTTACTAAATTATTTTTATAATTTGATCCCCTATAGTGTTACAAGACAATCAGTCCAATGGTTATAATTAACTCCCATATCTCTATCATAAGTTACAACCAATTTACCCTGATGATCTCTTGATATTCTAGCTTATCCACCTATGCATGGATTTTCTTTCGAAGATCCATCAAAATTGAGTTTTAGACATCCAAAAGGTGTGGTTTCCATTTGTTTTAATTTTTTCTTTAGGATCGAGCTTTCCTAGCTCAGACATATTAATTTTATAGTTTCAAGATGGAAATTATTCATATGAGATAAAAATTTTACCTTTATTATTTGGTACAATACTATAGTTCTCCATGATGTTCTCAAACATAATTTTAGACATAACCTTACTTTTACATCTCTTCTCTCTAAAAAATTTAGTGTTGCACTCCCCCCAGATTTCCCATATGATATGTGGAAAAGAAAGATTCAAAATTTATTTGAGTAGGGAAATTTGAAAGGGATACCCCTGTGACTTCCATACTTTAATTAGAAAATTGGATTACAATTAGGAGACATTAAATTTCTTAAGAAAATGGCTCCAAATTTCCTGAGTAAAAGTGAAACTCATGAGTAAATGAAATATAGTTTCATTTTATTTTCCACAAAAGACACATCTATTTGTTAATAAACAACCTCTCCTTCTTATGTTGTTAATGGGAAGAATTTTATTCTAAATTGATACCCAAAGAAATAAATTTATTTTATAAATCAGCCATTTCTCCCATAGCATCTCCCAAATGCAACTGACTTCATAATCATATACTAGAAGATCATATTCCGATTTAAGTTTATAGTGAGCATTGAAAGACTCCTTCTAAACAAGTTGATCTTTTCTGTTAATGCTAGGTATATGAATATTTTAAACAATTTATTCATATTAGATACACGTAGTGTATCCCCCTATTTTAAGTTGTCTATGCTAAATTTTTTCTAGCATTTAGCTCCTTCCATCTCTTGCCATTACTCATGAACTTTATACCCATAATTATTTTGAATATTTTCTTGTAAATACTACCCTATATAAATTTAAATAAGAGTAATATATAATACCCATGCATCTTTCCAAAAATTGAATTTATATCCATTTTTGAACTATTATTTAGACCAAGTTCGAAACACTTCCTTATTATAAATCATGAAGTTCCATACATGTGTGCCATGAACAAAATGTTATTCTGCAAGAATGTTTATCATATCATGACCTTCTAAATACTTGAGAGAGATAATATTATCTCAAATAATGTTACAATTGATAAATATCTACACGAAATTTGAAATAAGAGTTTTATTCATAATTTTCAAGTTCTTTAGTTCAAGCCCTCCATGTCTTTTTTTGGAGCAAACATTTAAAAAAAATTCTAGATGGAATATGTTTCTTTCTTCAGTTCCATCAAAAAAAAAATTATGTTGAATTTTAGTTAACTTATCCCCATCTCTTTTTAACAAACTAAAAAGTGAAAATAAATACACAAGAAGGATCTGGAACATCCTTTTGATAAGTAAGACCTTACTTGCTTGACATAAGAGCTTGCCTCTAAAACCTACAAGATTTTTTTGAAATCTCTCAATTGAAGGATTCCACACTAACATAAGGAAATGATTACAGAAGAGGGGCATACCAAGATATGATGAGGTTGAAACCTTGTTTTGACATCCTAAAAGAAGAGTTATTCTAGCTTATTCTAGTTATTTGAAATTAGTTTAGTGATAATTTTATAAATAGAGTTACAATAAATTATGGGATAAAAATTCAATAAATTGATAGCCCCTTCTCTCTTAGTGATAAGAACTCAAAAGGTATGGTTGAATTTTTTGAGTAGCTAAGTCATAGAAAGGAATTCATTCACAGTTGTAACCACATCATATCCTATAATATCCTAGAATTTTTGAAAAAAAGATATGGGGAATCCATCTAGGCTAGAGGATTTTTTTGAGTTCATCTTGAAGAGAACATATTTGAGATATTCATTAAAAGTTACTACTATAATCAATTCATTATCCTCTTGATTTACCAATTTTAGGATCACATGTAGAAATTCTTTCTCAAATCTAATATTATTTTTAAAATTATTATTGTACATATTTTGGAAGAATTTTAAACTCCCTTGATTAATATAACCAACATCAGTGGTTATTTCTCCTTCATTTTCATTTATTTATTTAATAGCATTATGTTTCCTATGTTTCAATGTGGACATGTGAAAAATAATGGGCATTTCTATCTCCTTCCTTGAGCAAAATATTTATATAATTTTATCTCCAAAGATATTCTTCTCTTACAACAATTGTATGATAATCACATAAGAACTATCTTTCTTTATTTAGCATCTCTATATCATATCCATTCTCCTTAATATTGTATTCAATCTTTGAAATTTTTAATTTTAATGCTATTTTTTGAAGGTGAACATTACCAAAGACTTGTTTATTTAATTATTTAATCTTGATTTTTTATTTTTTTCTTATTTTCAACCAGGTTAACCATAGCTTAACCACTTCCATTTGGAGACCACCATTTTGAAAACCTATCATTGATATCATGATTAGCAAACCACATGTGTTACATTCTGAAAGTATAGCTATGAACCTTTGCAATCCGATCCTTGATGCTCAAATCCAATGGATTATTATCTAATCCAATCATAGGGAGGGCCTATGGGAAAAATAAACACTGAGAGGAGGGTGGTGAATCAATACACAAAAATATACATTCAATTCCAAACATAATTTATTAAAACATTCATTCAAATAAAGAGATCAATGCATAAAAAACAACCAAAAAGCATATCATTGTGATCTATGAATTTAACTCAAGAGAGGATGGTTAGTATGGTGTTAGTTCCAAAATGAATTAAACACAGTAATAACATAACATCTCTAGGACTAAAAACTAGGAAGATCTTAGTTAACAAAAGAAAATGATAGGCACAACTAAAAAGGAAGGAATGAAAACACAAGAATTCCTTTCACCTTCCTTGGATGCTCCAAATGCCTTTGTAATGGTGGCTTACTCAGCTTGTGCTTCAAGAGGTCTTATTCAATAGAGTGTGGCTACTTTCATATCCTCTAGGCACCTTTGGATTGTGGCTTGGCTCAAAATCAATTTGGAATTACAACACTAGTTGTTTTAATCATTTTAGAACAAATCTTGTATTATAAATTTTCACTAATTAAGCTTAGAAATGATGTTGTGAGGCCTCTTATTTGTAGATTTTTGGATTTGTATATTTTTAGAATTATGTTTGTAATTATCCTCATCATGGCATTGAAATAAGGGGTAAGTAAGAGGCATGGATGCATCATTGAAGGCATTGATGAGGCATGGGAGGCATGAATCTTGATATTTGTGGCATTTATGGCCTAGAGATGTCATCCCAAAAAAGGAGGTCAGTTGATGATGTAGATAATCCATTTTCAATTCTAAAAATAATTATTCAACAAGTTTCCATGGAATTATTGATTAGGCATTGATTTGGGTTAATTAGCTCTTAAGCATGTTTAAGCACTTTATGCATAAATTACTCAAATTGATCAGAATATCTTATTATTGGTCATAAATTTAAATGGATTAGAATTTGAAGTCCAAATTATAATCATTGGATGCATATTCCCATTTAGGATATTTCCAACAACAAATAACAAAGGCCTGAGTCTTGTACAAAAGATTTGATAGGAAAGAGCAGTCTAGAGCACATGGGTGCAAAATTGACATTTCGACTCAAAATGATCTGATCAAAATTAGCTATCCCATAAATTTAATTTCACCATTTAGGGATACCCTAGCCAAAATTGGCACTTGAATATGTCATTTTCACATCATTTTGCATGTTTTGGTGTTTTAGGCCAAATTGTGTGTTTTAGATGGAAACTAGCCAAAAGTCTGATTGGAGGTTATCAATGGCTAGTTTTAGGTTTCTACAGTTTGCCCCTATTTGGTAAGGCATTATAAACCATAGGCAAATCAATGTCTCTTCAAAGGATAATAAATGGCTTGTATGCCAAAAAGAAGATGATGGTTAAAGAACAAAGCTCCAAAAGGTGTTCGAGAAACCTATGATGATGCCCCCTCAAGGGAGTGGCAGTCAGATTTATTGATGGATGGTCCTTTAAAAAGAAATAAGAAGAAAGGTAGAATTAATCCATGGTTGAAATTAATCCAAATGAGAAAATTCTTGTAGTCATTGATGTAAAAAGGATACTAATTTTCCCAAAGATAGTTATAATCAAGAATAAGAGTCAAAATAATGATTTGCCCATAAGTGGTTATAATCATTAAGAGGACCTAGATTAGCTAAAGATAATTGTGTCCTAGTTAGGGCTGATTATAAAGCATAACTCAAGGATATAGCCTAGAATATAGATTAAATATGGGTGGATGTAAAGTCATGAAATAGATGAATAGAAGAATAGGATTGATCAGTGTGAATGATTCACTTTTACCTACCAATGAGGAGATTCATGTCCTAACTAGCAATGATGCAACTAGAATGGTTATTGGGTTAATTTGATCAATGGTGGGATGGAAGGATTTACCAAGGTGCCAAGGAGAAACTTATGTGGCTCCATTGATTGTAGACCTTCTTAAAGCTTATTTTTGTTGTAGCATATGATGGTAAGCTTCATGATAGGACACCATGAAGACTATCCCAAAATATACGTAAGGATTGACTCTAAATCCAATAAACACTCAAAAAATAATACATCAATGATAGAAACCATGATGACAATGTTCATGAATTAATATGGATAGACTCAAGTATAATGTGTTCAAGGAATGACCCAAAAAACACATATAGACTGAGTCGAGGCAACAATGCTAAAAAGTAAAAAAAGATACAAATAAATAATAAGTAAATAAATAAATAACTTGAAATAAATAAACAAATATAAATCCTAAAAATAAAAGCAAAAGAAAGCATCCTAACAATGAAAATGCCCCAATAAGGCAAATTGAGGATAACTGACTAGGCTTAGATAGGTAAAATGTTTTTGTATTTTTGAAATGCCATAAATGTTTTTGTAATTTTGAGGTATCTTATCTCATTATATAATGATAAAATACCTACTCACAAAATGGTGAGATCATTTGGATTAGGTTTTTGGAAAAATGGTGAGAGCATATAAAAAGGGAGATTGATGTGACCTCAACATAAATTGAGCATGACCCACATATTCCCAAAATGACCTCAAGTCCTAGTAATTCCATCCACATAAAAGTTGGTGAAAAAACCACTTAGGTCCTAACAAGTTTTCAAATCTAGAAAATTGCTAGTAAACCAAAAACAATGATGGCATGTTGATGTGGCAATGCATGAAAAATAAGTGTTACCCCTAGTTTACCCATAGGAAGTTATAACTAGGATACAATGGCATGGTTAACGGCACTAATTTTCCCATAAGCGGTTATAATTAGTACAATACTAGTGAGATACTAATTTTCCTATAGGCAATTATAATTAGATTCACATAAATAAATGTGAGTAAGATGAAAGATATCTTGCCAGATCAACTTTCACACTACTTTCATAGACTATCATTAAAATACAAATTGGATTGATTGTTAAAACTTGATCAGAATAAATCTCATAAAAGGTGTGAGAAGAACCAAATGAACCAAGATCAAAATAGGATTGGGTAAGATGACTAAAAATAAGGTTTGTTCTAGATAGGAATGGAATGATAGGATGGAATAGCATTGTTAAGATAATGATGGTCTAGATAGATTGGATAAAATTGTAAGAAGATTGCCACCATATGATGGGGTGAATGGCTAGGATCTACAATAATGGTAAATAATCATATATAATAATGGCAATGGCATATGAAATGGTATGGTTCATGTTTTTTGCCTGGGTGTGGTTTTTGGTTTTATTGTCCCTGCTAAATGGGAGATGCACATATTAATAAACAAATGATACATATAGAATACTTGATCATGTTAATTGCTATCCTACACCTTGCTTGAATAGTTGCTTCATCAAAAATTGACTACATATTTAGATGCTGAGAATATTGTGATCTTCATTAGTTAGTGATTTTGATTCCTTAAAACATCAAGACAAGGTATCTTTATAGCCTCTACAAAGGAAATTGCAACCATGGATGGTAAATAGGGATAAATAATGGATGGTAGGTTTTATTGTGAAATGGAATGGTAGATGATAATGGAATGTATAATTGTGGGAAAATAAATGAAGATCCAGACTTTCTATCACATGTAATGTTACTAATATTAGATTTAACATAAATTTTGTTGTTGTGGAGTCAAATACTTGTTCTCTCAATAGGACCACCATATTTTTCTATTGTTTGATCTTGAGATTAGCTACCATCTGATTAGGTTGTAGATTGGAAGCTATTTTGATTATCTCTTTGATTTTAGCTTCATCAAGTACTAAAGAACTTTTGTGCTCAACTATTGGTGCTTCAAAAAAGTTTTTACCAATGAAGTTGTCTTGATTGTTCTGTAGTGATTTTAAGATGTTTTCACTACTAAACATTGGCTTTTGAATTTGACTGTCTTCTAGCACTTCAAAAAAATTCTCCCTAGAAGATGCTGAGTTTTAACTTTGATTATCCCCTAGTGCTTTTTAAAAGGTCCCTCTAGGAGAGTATTCTTTTGCTACATGAATTTTGTCTTGGTTTCCTTGCTCTTCTTCAACTTATATGTCACTATGGATGCAATTTAACAAAGTGTGATTCTATCAATCCTAATTGACACTTGTGGGAGATAGAAAGTCAATAATATGGCTATTTTGGTTGATGGTAATGGCTTGTGGAATGGAAATGGAATGGGTGTTGGCTTCACAATCTTCATAAAATATACTAGGATAACTTTTGTCAATGTTGAAGTACTCATCCTCAAAAACCATAGAAGGATCATAAATTTATTCAAATTGAACTGTGACGAATGTAAAACTAATGTTTTAATAATCATGTACATATTCTTCTTCTAAATCTAGTTTTGAAGTAATGGAATTTGAATCCATTATCATAACTGATGTTTATTTTTATTTTGATGCTAAATCTTATGTCAGTTCAAGAATAGAACCTGACTCTAACTTTGATTCCTCACCTGATGGGTACCTTGTTACAATGATGTCTTATTGCATATTTTGTATTGGATCAGTAACAAATTGTAATGGCATGATGGGATCCATAAATATTGGTTTGTCAAAGTGAGACTCCTCTAGGATGGGAAAAATGTCAAGAGACAACTCCTTAGAGATTAGCTTATCAATAAGAGGCTCTTGAAAAATAGGCACCTAGTCGAGGTAATGATTTGCCCAAAGGTGGTTATAATTATTAAGAAGTGACTCAGTAAAGATTAACTCATCAGATTGAGACTCCTTGAAAATTGGTATAGGATTAATAGGTAATTTATCATAGGCTGACTTATCACAAATGGTTGTTTCAATAGAAACATCTTAGATTGATTGGTTCTCTTGGCTTTGGTTTCTAATGAGTTGGAAAATACTAGTTTTGAACCTAGCTTGGTATTTGAATTATTGGATCGATTAAGGTTTGGTTGGGATTCATATTAGGTGAGGAATGACTTGTGGTTGGATAATGGTAGGGCACTAGGGAGCATGATTTCTCACATGAGCCAAAGGACAAAGTCCTGAGATGGTAATGAAGGGGAATTGTGAATCATGCTTTCTCACGTAAGCCAAAGGACTAGGTCATGGTATGCTGATAGGGTGTCTTAGATCTTCAATTCTCACAAAAACTAATGGATGAGGTCTTGGTATAGAAATAGTTAGGCATTGTGTAACCTAGTTGCTCGCATAAGCCAAATGACTAGGTCTAGGAATGGTAATGGTATTCCTTGGATATTATGGAGCTTTATGGCTCATACAATCTAAAGGAAGGTTAGGGGTATATTATTATCAGATAAAAAAATGATGTCATGAAACTTGATTACTTACATAATCAAAAACATCCAAGTCTTCCTCATAAACCATATCATCCCAATCATGAGTTGGCTCATAAGCTAGTTTTGGACTATGTTCCATGTACTAATATTTATAAAGAGGTTATGGATTCATATCCCAAACAATATTATCTATAGTGGGGTATTTAAATTCCTCCTCATAAGCCTCTTCATACCAATCATGTTCTTTATTTGGATCATAATTGGCTTCATGACTTTGCTCCCATGAATGATTAACATGAGGCAGATAGATATCTATCTCACAAACCATATTAACATCATTGAGGTATTGATAAAATCCATAAAAGTCATTTTGTGTGGAAATTATACCATAAGTTAGATTTTAAGTGACTCCACCATAAGTGTAGCTAGATATATCCATGTAAATGATGAAAGCTCTGAAACAAAAAGGTTTAGAGTTCTACAAACTCTAAGAAAACTATTTCTAAAGGACAAATGGTTCATACTTAGTCTAACTTGGTTGATGGGGTAGAGTTGTATCTCTAATGTGGTCTAAAAGTGGCATTGTATCTCCAAAATGATTTGTGCGAAGTCTTGGTATAAAATATCCTAATGTCAAATGTCATATGGATAAAAGGCCAAGCGTCTGAATAAAAACTAGCTTGCCAAAGGTCTAGGTCAAAGTGTTCCAAACAAGGTCTAAACTAGGAAAGGGAAAATTTGAGTTGCTAAGTCTTTTGTCTAAATGTGGAGTCAAAAGCTAGGCTCAAATAAATAGGCATGTCCTAGGACTTTTGGCCAAGCATCATCAAAAGCTAGACTTGAAACAAAGGCTAATGTGATTTGATTTAATCTAAAATTTTTGGAAACAACTTTCACATAAAATCGACACACTAAATCAAATATAAACATGATCAACTAACATAAGGCATAGGATAAAAGGATCTTTGTAAAATTCTATGCTCTCCCAAATAAAGGTACAAATAATGATGAAGATTGGCATTAAATAAAAAAATGATCAATAGTCTTCAATTTTGGGTAATCATTTAATCAAAATTATGCAACCTTAAAAAGAAAGATCTATGCATTAGCACCATGAATTAAGGTCTAAATATAAATCAATCAATGTTTGTTTCCAAAATTTAACAAAGGCAAATGAAAACTCAACATTGAAAACTAGGATTTGACTAAACAAGCTAGACAAAATTGGATAACATGATGGTACAAGATAAAGGTCCAAATTGTATACATAAAGTGGTTTGAAACAAATGGTTTTGATACAATGGTAAACAAGTCTTCAAATAAATTAAGCATCCTAATGGCGTAAGAATACTTGAATGATGTGGTCAATTTGTTTAAAGTGAGGCTCAAAATGGTTTGACATGATTTGGGCATCATAACACTACCCTTGACAACTTAAATGCATTGTTTTGACACAGGTTATGAACAAACAAACAAGTTCTAGTCTCAAAACATACCAAGCAAAAATGACCAAAATGCACTATGTATAATCATCCAAATCCTAGCAAGGGTATCGCATGTGGGGTTGATTAAACTATCAAGGTTTCGATCATTCTATGGGAATCAATTGCATAATGACTTTCATGCCAAACAATGGAAATTAAAAACATGTATTTTAGGTCCTTATCACTTAGCTTGTTGCAAAAAGGTGTAGTCCTTTTTGAAACCACTACATCTTACTATTTGCTCAGTGTAGTGTGATGTCCAAAGTGGCACTACGTCTTGTGTGGAAATACAAAGGAGCCAAATGAAGTCAATGCTAGGAGATGAAACCTTAGGTTAAAACTTCCCTAAATAACTTGCGAGAGGTGATGAAATCCCCCTCGTAAGCCAAAATGAATAAAATAAAGAAAACATGAATGTAGAAAGACTATAGTGTCATTTTCTAGGTCACCCAAACTTTGATGAGTTTTTAGGGAGTACTTTAGATGACTTTATTTCTAGGCCTTAGACTAGGATACTTGTAATAGGAATGGTACTTTTGATTTCAAGGGTTCCCTAAAGGGGACAAATGGAAGAGCATACATGCAACATCCCTCTTCTTACCAAATAAAAACTAGATCAAACAACTATTGCAAACAAGAATTGATAAGTGTGTTCAATTTTAAAACCCAAATGAAATGTTTGGTGGTGTTCATTTGACCCCTTGGTCTTAGTTGTAAACTTTAAAAACATTCTTCAAAAATACCTAAAATTCTTTGTTAAACACCAAAACGAAGTTCCTAATAAAATTTTATGTATGAAAAAGTGATTTAAACATTTTTTGAGCAAATATCCCACTTGGTCCTACAACAAAATTGTTATCATGTCCTTTAACTTTGAAGCTCTTTTGAGTTTGAAACAACAAACTTTGAAAACATGGCTCTCAGAGCTTTATTTTTAGAAAAACATAGTGACTGATGTTGGTCAATACCAATGACATCAATTATAACCAACTGATATCTAACCAATGTCGATTATGTTGACTAATGTTAATTAAGCCAAGTAATCGATGTTTGTATTTCTATCACCGTTGGCTACTATGTAAAAACTATGGCAACCAAAAATAGAAAAATAAAGATATAAAATCAATTTATAAGAGTTTTAAGAGATCAAATAAATATTTTCAAGTTTCAAAAGGATCTCCTTCATGTGTAGGATGCATCTAGTCCCATCGGGCATGCCATTATGTGATATAGGAATTTCACTCAAGATAGGATGGTTAGTATGGTGTTAGTTCCAAACTGAAAACAAAATGAAATAAACACACTAATAGCATAGCATATTTAGGCCTAGACACTAGGGAGATCTTAGTTAATAAAATAAAATGTTAAGCACAACTAAAAATCAAGGAATGAAAACACAAGAATTCCTTTCACCTTCTTTGGATGCTCCAAATACCTTTGTAATGGTGGCTTGCTTGGGTTGTACTTCAATGGGTCTTCTTCAATGGAGTGTGGCTACCTTCATCTCATCTTGGTACCTTTAGCTTTTGGTTTGGATTAGCTTGGAATCAATTTTTAATTAGAACACTAGTTTCTTGAAGATTTTTGGAACCAATCCTACATTAAAACTTAGCACTAATTAAGCTTAGAAATGATGTTTTGAGGCCTCCTATTTATAGATTTTTTGGATTTTATCAGAATCAAAATCAACCATCTATTTGAAGATTGAGATGTGTGGTTGAGGATTAATTTAATTTTTGGAATTAATTTTTTAATTATCCTCATCATGGCATTGGAAGAAAGGGTAATTAAGAGGCATGAAGGGCATAATGGAAGGCATTGATGAGGCATGGGAGGCATGAAACTTGATATTTGTGGCATTTATGGCCTAGGTATGTCTTCCAAGGAATTATTTATTAGGCCTTGATTTGGGTTAATTAGCTCTTAAGCATGTTTAAGCACTTTATGCATAAACTACTCAAATTGATTAGAATGTCTTGTTATTGGTCCTAAATTTGACTGGATTGGAATTGTAAGTCCACCTTAAATGTTTTGGATGTGTATTCCCATTTAGGATTTTCCAAATAACAAAGTCTTGAGTCTTGTGTAAAATATTTGATAGGAAAGAGCAGTCCAGAGCACGTGGGTGCAAAATTGGTATTTTGACTCAAAATGATCTGATCAAAGTTAGCTAGTCCATAGATTGCATTACCTTATTTAAAGACACTATGGCTAAAATGGGCAATTGAACATGTCATTTTCACATCATTTTGTGTGTTTTAGTGCTTTTAAGCTACATTGTGCATTTTAGATGGAAACTAGCCAAAAGCCTGATTAGAGGTTATCGGTGGCCATTTTTAAGTGTCTACAATCATAAGATAACATAGGATATTATTTGAGAATCCCTATTATGGCATAAAAACCATTGACACATAACATGGACTACTTGTCCTATAATCATGAATGAATAATTCTACTGAGTAACAACATAACACGGAGCACCAACCCTTCAAATTCACCAACCACCCACTTGGTAAGAGTCTGCAATCCCTTTTGATAATCAAGAACCCAGTCAAAAGGAAAACTAAAAATCCATATTGATATGTTTCCTCACACAATTTATGATGATCTTCTCCTGATCTGTCATACTCAAAGTTGTCTCTCACATAGGCATACAACAATTCTTTCTCTTCTTCACTTAAACAATACTCATACACATGCTTATGGCCTTGAATTAAAAAAACACTCATTAACTTCAACATCACTGTCTGACCTTCATGATATCTTCAACATGTTAATTTTATGCTCTCCATACCCTCACACACTTATGCAAGTCTCTCTATCCTTCACATCAATCTTTCATTTACTAACTAGTCCAATTATGCCAATATATCCTCATATTTAGACATGAATCTTTGTCCATCAAATATTAGTCAATAAAAACACTATACATGATTGAATCAATATAATAAGATAAATTTAAACACATTACACATAAATAATGCTCATTCTCTAGGTTGTCCATGCTTTAAATGGCACAAACCCACTCACTAGGCTTAATGCAATAAGACTTGATTTGGCCACACATTACATGTAGACCCTTTCCAATAACATAGCTCTTAATAAACATAATAAAACTTTTATTAATTTTAAATATAGGTCCAATAGGCCATATATATGATTTATATCCCATACCCCATTCACTTTCACTTGGAACACTTCATCATGCCTTATTCTACCAATAGGTCTCATGGAGACCTAATTCACACAAGTTCACTCCTTATGTCTTACCTCTACCTTCTTAGATAAAATTTAACATCTGAGATAATTATGAAAAAATCCTATATGATCCATATGACCTCAACCTAAAACCCTTCAAACAATACAATCCATCATGGCTTAGAGCACTTCAACTCTACTTCATTGAAACGTAGAGTTCAATGAAGTCTATGAGAGAAACCTTCAACATGATAGAACTTTATCATAACCTTGAATCCATTAGATAGGAAAACATATAATTATCAACATGAAAATAGTAACTAAAAAATCCTAAGATAATCTTTCTTCTCATTAAGTATCTCACATGTATGATAAAGAAGAACAAATAACTCTGTAAACACTAATCTTCAAATTTTGACGTATAAAATTAGAACCTTGCTTATGATGACTCAAATTTTTTCATCCTAACACTAATAAACACTCCAAATCAAGTCAAACCATACCAACATGTTCTTTGAAGACCTTATGAGGTCTTCTTGGCATCAAATAAACATGACATCTTGCAAAACAACATTCGAGGGCACTACTATAATCTTCTTGTGATGTTTTAGGATAAGACCACCTTAAAATTAATTTTGGACACTCTCAATGAATCAATTATAATCCACCTCACTATATGAAATATATTTATACCTTTAAATATCAAGAAAATCAACTCACTATTCAAAAACATTGATCTTATAGACCAACAATTAGCTTACATACCACTATTCTGATATTAGCATCTTGAAACTTAAATAGAGATAAATCATGCATCTTAAACATGATACATATTTATTACAACAATTTAATTCATTTCTTTTGAAATCACTAAAATCTAATATCTAATAAAGAGTTAATTTACTTCGAAAGAGAACACCTATGGTTTGTAGTCACTAGAAGAATTAAAACTCTCATCTTGTTATCTTAGGATCATACATCATTTATGAGGTCAACATGACTATCCTCAGAGCATCTATAAGATATCCATGACATAAATAACATACTCAAACACTTCTACCAATCACCTTGATCTTCTATAAGGACCAAACAACTTTGCAGGTTGACACTATTCTGCCCATCACAATACCTTCACACATAGTCGCCTTTCAAGATGAATTTATTTGCATAAATACATGTTTATAGACTACTTCAATGCATAAAAGTGATCTTCAAATAGTTATGAATAGGATCTAGTGCTTATAACATCAAAACAAGGTCATCCAACAATTTCTAATCCACTTCTAGTATTCCCTAATTCACTATATTCTTCCTAGACTGAAATCATCAACTTTAGACTACATTAATTTCACTTGTATGAAAAATTACAACTCCTAATCACTTTGAGGGTCTTTTTCATAGAGTTTACTCCTACTTTTCTTCATTCACTAACTTTATTTAACCAATGGAATGGATTATAAAATAAAAAACTCCTCTCAAGTCCTTACCCTACATACACAGTCATTTGAAATTGTCTTCCAATAATTATATTTATGAATTCAAATGGCTATTTTCAAAACATTAAACTTGACATCCTCTAAATTATCACCAACTAATGGACCAAATTTAAATCCTTATAACTTGATATAGATAACTATTGAACACAACAAAACTTGAGAACTCCTTTATGAAACTAGGAGCATCACTTCCATGTAATTCTTTGACCAGAGTTAACTTCTAAAGACTAGCAATAAATGCTCCAAGTTGTTGACTTTTCTTTACCTCTATGACATTCAATGACACTGTAGCTTCTTTAGGCCACTCTATGTTACTTTTATCTCTCTGAAGGACACCTCAGTGTTTCTAAACCTCCTCAAGTATATAGGGATACCTGACAACCTCCTCCATGGTCTCCATGACCTATACTATGACCATACACACAAAACATCAAATGAAATCTTTATCATGCAAACATGCCTCTTCTGATTATATTTTAATGTCTACTCATCCAATTTTCCTCTAATTCACTCTAAAAAATAAGACACCAATCACTTCATGACCTTATGTGACTTTCAAGCAAAAATAGTACTTCTAACATCATCCTTTCACTAGGACATCATACTTGACATCAACTATACAAAACACTTATTCACTTGTCATTAATGACATCACCACTTTTTCATTAACTTTCACATTAATGACAACACGTTTTAGAATAATCTCCCCCTTTGTCATTGATGTTAACCTCTTTTTCTCCTTCTCCCATTTGACATTAATGACAAAGTGGACTAAACAACAACTAAACTCCCCTTAATAATAACTCCCGTTATGTCTTTATACAAAAATTTCAACCATAGGAATGAATTTACAAATCAGCTAATCATTCTTAAGATAACTTATAGAAGAAACTCTTTGATGGCATACATTTGAGCTTCTTATAAATAATCTTCACTATCTTGGATTTGCAGACTGCCTTGCTCCTTTAACACATAGATCTAACAATCTCCTCCTAAGACCTCACTCACATCTCAAACAAATAACACACACCTTTTTCAACATCTTTCATTCTTCATCTCTCAAAATATCACACTTATCTCTTTAAGGACTAAAATTCCAAGACTAGGCTCAAAAATTAAAAATCTCATCAAATTATTCATACCTCTTAGAATCATATTCAAAGACCTCCACTGACCTTGAATCACCTAAACAATAATTTTATTTCATTTTAAAAACTCCTTTTACCTTCAAAACACTCAAATTCCTTCAATGGGCTAGTAGATCCTTGTATCCCTATTTTTTAACAAATTCTCATGTTAGGAACAAATGACAAAGTTTATCTAAAAAATCCTTACATTTTTGAGCATCTATTTAGACTTTCTCTCTTTACAGGAAACATGGAATAGGTTTTTTTGGACCATTTCCTTCTTTTGGGCACTTCTATACCTACAACTAGGCCTAATTAGGCCTCTAGAACTCCTTCTCCTTCAACCCCATAACAATACGATAAGGTTTAATTTTTTTTTAAATTATTTCAAAAAAACTTAAAGCAAAACTTATAGCCCATGTATACAAATATTTAGAGTTTTCAAAAGGATATACCACATCTTATGTCCTTTTGTCTTCAAGCCCTATAACAAGGCTACACATAGTCCAAAAAGGCCAGTGAAAATAAAATATTACTTTTTATCTCCTGTAGATAATCTTGGACCATCATGATCACCTAGGAGGCTCTAAACCATCATCTCTCAACCACCTACACACTTAGAAATCATGATAACTTCTTCGGTCTTCTTGGTAGGTATCCATCTTAACAAGGGAACTCACTCTTTAAAGACTATCATATAATAGTTTAGACAAGAATACCTCTCACTTACATATCTTCAAATATTTGAACTTATATCACTTTTTATACCACATTATAGTTGGATGCTTCCCAACTTAAAACAACACCAAAGTCTCCATAATCTTTGAGTAGTCTTACACACTACCTTGATCTCTCTCAAGATCATCCACTAGGCCAATCTATTAATATCAAACAAAAACAAGCCAAAGGGTGCACTTACAAATCATACCTTTTCAACTCAATAAGAAAACATTGACTGCAACCCACATGATTATTCAAAATAAATAATTTCTTCATGCAAATAATATATATACCCCATTATAATTGGATCTTATAATAACATGTAGCCATGAAATATGCACATATCCTCACTTCTTTCCTTGATCAGCTTGGATTTACTAACTGATTATTCTTCTTTTCTTATTAATCTTGAATAAAACAACTTGGTCATACACCTTGACATCTTCCTTCTTATATTTTCCTTTTTGATCTATAATAGTAGATAAAATAATACTCATGACATAACTTCATAGTTAAATCTTTCTCAACCACAACAAACGAGCTATCTAGATTCTTGAGTTCAAGTTTAACTAACTTTTGAGCCTCCTTTTATATCTAGATAGTTGACACAATCTCTTGTCATTCTTGTACCTTATCTATATATGATTACTTGTTTTATTTAGTAGGAAGTCCATCTTGATATTTTAATCAATTTAATATGTCTTATTATACTTCACTTCTTTAGGTCTCCATACCAAGATTTGAGATTTTTTGAGAACTTTAGGAATCTTGTGATTCTTATCATGACTTGACTTCTTCAACCTAATCTTACATGATCTTTCAATATGTCGTACCTAATGACATCTAAAACACACAACATTAATCATACCTTTTGACTAATTTGATCTAAGGTCTTTCCTTTACCAAATGCTTCTTCCTTCAAGACTCCATGAAGACTCATTCATTGATGGCTTCCTTCTACAGTCCCTTTCCCTATGGCTAGATCTATGAAAATCATAACAATGACCTTAAAAATAAATATCATACCTTGTAGCATTTGGATGTGTAACTGATCTTCTCTTATTGAATTTTATTCTTCCATCCTCTTTGACTTGTTATGATTTCTTGTGTTCTTATTCAAGCTCACTTTTCTTTAATATGACCTTTTCATGCTCATAAAATCCTAAATAATCCTTGATATTCATGAATATCTTATCATTCCTTCTAGCCTGTTTGATCTTGTCATTCTTTAAACTACACACTTGCTCCTAAAGAGACTTTATCACATATTTAAAACCATGATTCATCTTATTTTGATGCTTAAAATCTTCCAAAGCACCAACATTCTCATCTTTAAGGTCTTCTTCTTCTTCTATATCATTCAAACATTCACCAAACACTTTTCTAATTCTAGGCATCTTGTGCTTCTCAGGATCTCCTTCTAGATATTAATCCTTCTTGAAGGACTGGCTTGGATGCCAATTATTAGAATAACATCCAATGAGAGGGGTGGGTGTGAATCAATGGATAATAATATACATTCAATTCCAACCATAATTTATTGAAACATTCATTCACATAAAAAGATCAATGAATAAGAAAACAACCAAACAAGAATATCACATGATAACAAAAGAGATTATATGGGAAACCCTCTTGGGGGGTAAATACCACTAATACACAACATGGATTACTTATCCTGTAACAATGAATCAATAATTCTACTAAGCAAAAATACAAAAAGGAGCACCAACCCCTCAAATTCACAAAGCACCCATATAGTAGGAGGCAACAACCCACTTTGGTAATCAAGCCCCAACTAAACTAGAAAATTAAAAATTCATCATAATATTTTACCTCACATAATTGACAATGGTATTATACTAATATAACACACTCAAATATGTCTCTCACATATGCATACACCAATTCTTTCTCTTCTTCAATTAAACAGCCCTCATATACATGATTATGTCCTCAAATAAAAAACACACTCATGACATTTAGAATCACTTTCTAGCCTTCATGATATATTAAATATGTTAATTTGATGATATCCATACCCTCACACAATTCTGAAAGTATATCTATCCTTCACTTCAATCTCCCATTCAATAACTAGTCCAAATAGGCCAAAATAGCCTTCTACTTACACATGGCTCTTTCTCCAACCAATATTGGTTAGAAACAACACTATACATACTTGGATAAATATAATAAGATCAATTTCAAGATGTTAAACATAAACAAATCTCATTCTCTAGGTTGGCCATGCGTTAAATGGCACAAACCCACTCACTAGGCTTAATGCAATATCCCTTCATTAGGCAACATGTTACATGTAGAAACTTTACAATAACATGTATTTTAATAAACATAAGAGTTTTTTTATAAATTTCAAAACTAGGTCCAATCGGCCTTATCCATGCTTTAGACATTTTACCTCATTCACTTTCACTTAGAACACTCCATTAGGCCTTAATCTACCAATAGGTCTCATTGAGACATAATTCACATAATTTCACTCATTATCGCTTACCTCTTACTCTTTATATCAAATTGAAAATTTGAGACAATCAATAATAATTCCTATATGATCCAACTTACCTCAATATACTATCATTAAAACATTACAGGCCATCATGGATTATAATACTTCATGTCTACTTCAGAGAAACCCATAGTTCAAGCAAGTTTGTGAGAAAAACCTTCAATATGATAGACCTATATCATAACCTTGACTCTTATAGATACAAAAAAATATAATTAACATCATGACAATATTCATTACAAGATCTTGAGATCATCTTTCTTCTTATCAAGTATCTCAAATGTATGATAATGAATAACAAGCAACTCTACAAACACCAATCTTCATCTTTTCACATATAAAGACAGTACCCTACTTATGATGACTCAGATATTTTCATCCACAAAATAATAAACCACTTAAAATCAAATCACAAAATACTACCATGTTCCTTCAATACCTTATGATATCATCTTGGCATTAAGGAAACATGACATCTCACAAAATAGCTTTCAAGGGCACTACTAAAATCTTCTTGTGATGATATAGGATAAGACCATCTTCATAATACCATTGGACACTCTCAAGTAATAAAATAAAATCCAACTCAATCTTTGAAACATATTTATACTTTGTAACATTAGCACAATCAACTCACTCTTCAAAACATTAATCTTATAAATCAAACACTAGATTCCATACTCCTGTTCTGATATTAGCATATTGAACCTTAACTAGAGCTCATACATGCACCTTAAACATTATAAATATTTATTAAAATATTTCACTTCATCCCTTTTTAAATATCTAAACTCTAAAATTGAAGATATATTTCATTTACTTCAAAAGATGACACCTAGGGTTTGTAGTCACTAGAAGACTTTAAACCCTCATCTTGTTGTATTAAGCTCGTACATCATGTTTGAGGTCAAAATAAAAATATTCAAAGTGTTTACTATATCTCCATGACATAAATAAAATCTTCAAACACTTTAACCAATCACCTTCAGTTTCTATAAGCACTAAATAACTATGCAATTCAACACTATTCTACCAATCACAATACCTTCACACACAATAATCTTTCAAGATGAATTTATTTGCATAAACACATGTTTTTAGACTACTCCATTAAATTAAAAATATCTTAAAATATTTGATAATAGGATAAAATTC
Source organism: Torreya grandis (assembly GCA_037957365.1). Taxonomy (NCBI): domain Eukaryota; kingdom Viridiplantae; phylum Streptophyta; class Pinopsida; order Cupressales; family Taxaceae; genus Torreya; species Torreya grandis. Next base: position 217,761 of record JARHVA010007065.1, on the reverse strand, counting down.
TTATAAAATAAAAACAAGGTCATCTAAGAAGTTATAATCCATTTCTAGTCTTTCTGAGTTCACTATATTCTTCCCAGACTAAAAACATCAATTTTAGAGAGCATTAATTGGCCCTGTACAAATAATCACAACTCCTAATCACTTTTAGGGTATTTCTCATGGAGTGTACTCTATCTTTTATTCTTTAACCAACTTTACTTGACCAATGGAATGGATTCTATAATAAAAAGACTCCTCTTGATTCCTTATCCTACATAAACAATCATTTGAAATTGCCTCCCAATAGCTATTTTTTTAACATTAAACTTAATGTCCTATAGACCATCACCATCTAATGGACCAACTTAGTAGCCTTATAACTTGAGATAAATAACTAGTCAGGACACCAAACTTTGAGGGCTACTTTATGATACTAGTAACATCACATCCATGTAATCATTTGACTAGAGTTGACTCCTAAATACCTATGATTAATGCTCCAAATTTCTAACTTATCTTTACCTATGTGATGGTTAATGACACTCTAGCTTTTATAGCATATTCAAGTGTACTTTTATCTATCCAAAGGATACCTTGAAGTTTCATAACCTCCTAAAGGAATCTACAGATGACTCACAACTTTCATGCTCTCCATGACCTATACTATTGCCATAAACATAAAAAATAAAAATGATTTATTTATCATTCAAGCATGCCTCTTCTCATTATATTTCAATGAAAACTCATCTACTTGTATTCTAATTCACTCTCATAAGCAAGACACCAATCACTTCATGAGCTTATGTGAATTTCATGCCAAACTAGTACCTTTGAAATCATGTTTTGACTAGGGCATCATACTTGACATCAACTAGGCACAACACTTATTCGCTTATCATCCATGACATCACCACTTTGTCATTACCTTTGACATCAATGACAACACTTATACCAACAAGGCCTTAAGAGACAAATCCTTAGTTTCTAACTAATCTAAAGAAATAAAAACACTATCCAACCTAAATTGAAAAAGATTTTTGCCATGTCTCCTATTTCTCTATGTGAATTTAAAACCTCTTAACTACAAATACAACAATCCTATGTCAAAAATAAGATAAAATATGTAATCCATGCTATCAGTAAACACTTGATTCCCTCCTTTTCTATCCCTTAGATGTAAGGGAGAATTGAAATCACCTTCCAAAATCCAAGGTATATCTTTGCAATTATTTTTATAAAATTTAATATCTACCCAAAGATTTTTATGATCTAAAATAGAATTAGGAGCATATCTATTGAATATAATCCACTATTTATTATCAGTCACATATGTGAAGAGGACTACTAGGTGATGTTGAAATTTGAGAATAGGTTCCCCTAATAAAAATTTAGAATCCCAAAAGGTAATAAGACCTCCTAAAGTTCTAGACGCACTGACACAAACTGCTTCAACCTCACTCCAATAAACATTTTTATGATTCAAAAAATATATTTCCTCAATCTTAGATTCTTGAATATCCAAAATAATATGTTTATGAGTCATTATAAAATACCTAAAAACATTTTTGTTAGTAGATCTATGCATCCCTTTGATGTTCCAATAATAAAAAAACATGTTTAAATAAGGGGTGAAGAGATACCTCATTTGAATGGGAGGATGTTTTTAAATCCATCTGCTATATCTTTCTTAGTATGTTTTTTAAAAATCTCTTTCTTAGAATATTTTCCTACATTAGGCAGTGTCTTGTTAGTGGGTCCTTTGATACCTCTCATGGTGAGAATTGAAGTAGTAAATTTTTCTTTGGATCTATTCTCAGACATTAATTATATCTTTTGTGAGTCTTTTTTCTCCTCATTAGCAATTCTAGTAGGAATACTAACCAAAATAGACTCATTCTAACCTTTTGTACTATTCTTAATGTTTTCTTGCTCTTGCACTTCCACATCCTTCTCAATTACTTAAAATTGATCTAGAGGTTGAGGAATCATTTTCTATATCACTTCTAAATCATCATTATTAATATGACTAATGATGGCATCAAATTCTAGATCTATAAACTATCAATTTACCTAATTGAGATTAGAATTAAGACAATGTTTATTTGGAAAACACTTTGTACCTTCCTTTACTAGATTTATCTTCTCCCCAAATTATAATGCAATCTTGGCTACATTTAAATTCTTTATCTCAGCACTTTTAGGTACCTTATCTCCTCCCTCTATTATTTCCTTGGTTGGTTTTTAGTCCATTTATTTGGTGCTTCTGAAACCAAGATGCTAACCTCTAACCTTTCAACATATTTAAATTAAATGCTTCATTTTATTTCTAATGAGGTTGATTTGGGGATAAAGGAGAAAACTTTTGATGAATTCCTATGTTTATGACACTTGTCACATAAGACGGTAGATATTTAAAACTCACCTTTTTGAGATATGACACCAAAAGGTGTATGCATAAAACTAAGGATGGGATTTTTTGGTTCACAAAAGTATTCACACAGTATCTATCATGGATAAGCTTGCATCTAGATTTGGTAATAGAATCAAAAGCAATCAAATATCTAAATGATTTGGAAATGTTGATAAATAAATATTTTTCCCATAACTCAATGGGTAAACTAGGAATCCTCATCCAAATAAGTATGACATGGATTTTTTCTATCTCAAGATCAAACCACGGGTGACACTTTTTAAGAAATAAACCATATTTTCAAAAAAACCAAGGACCGCCTACTATAATGTTAACATAATCTTATGGGTTTTTGAATATGATCATAAAAAAATTGTTAATAATTTCCATTATGTCCATATGACCTTTAAGGATCCATTTTTATTTTTCCAAATACTTAAAAGAGTCAATATTGGGTGTAGCTCTTATTAGCTTGCCTACCAAAGCCTTCTGCATTCTCGATAAATCTTGGCTTATGAAAGGAGTTACTTGGATTCAATTTTTTTTCCATATTTGAGATTTTTGAGATTCTCAACTAGATTGATTTCCTTCTTGTCCATTGATCCAAGTAATTTAGCACTCTAGAATGACTTGCATGGTACATATTGGGTCCTCATGAAAATATTCCCTATATTCTTGTTCCTTATTCTAATAATAGGGTCTCAAACCTATTGAGCCATGTGATTTCCCTATCCCAATTTCCACCACCATTCTCTCTTTATGATCCCATGTTTTAAACTCTTATTTAGCACTCACCTCCATCTCCGAGTTGAATGCTTCCTCCACTTCATTCCATAATTAATAAAAAGATAAGATTTTATCTTTCTTCCACTCATATTTATTTGGAATTGAATTAGTTATGATGTCTTCTAAATATTTTCCATCACTAGGTGAGGGAAAATTAGCTTTAGCATGCTTATTTATTTCATCTCTTAAAACAAATAAAAATCCATCTATTAAACCCTTATTGTTATTAAGATGAGTAACTAATTATATTTTTATGTTCCGTTCAAAAATGAGTGTTTTTATCAAGATGTTCCATTACTTAAAAATGAAGGATTTATAAGTTAAAATAAATTATAATAAATTGAATCCATAACATACTAAAAATCATACAAATAAGAAAAATTTGGATTCATATAGATTAGGTTCAAAAAAGTTTAACCCTAAAAAAAATATTAAGCAAATGTTGACATGCATTTTTGGACATGCCAATATTTAGCTAGGTCTTTGAAATTATCTTCTTTTAATTATATTTTTGATATCTCCACAAGGTTAATTTCTACCTAGTCTAGGTTAACCTATATTCATTTAGTGGCTCATTATGAGCATTCCATTTTAAGGGGACTTCTAGTGCAAATATTTCAAACTTAATTTTTAATTAGGTATAGGTACTTGAATAATTTACTAGGTAATGTATGTTTATTTTATTTTTTAAATGAGATTTGTGTAGATGTTAAAAATAAGTGTACATTCAATATGCCCAACAAATCATTGTGTTCAGGGTTTTATTTTAGTGATTTTGTAACTAATTTTGACATTCAATCCATTGATTTAATAATTCAATAATGTATCTATAACAATGGATTAATTAAAAACAATCAAAATATATGTGTAAGAATATTTAATTTATACAAACCATAATCTAATAGATTAAAAATAAATGCTTAAAAAATAAGGGAAATGAAATAAAATAAAAGATTATACCAAGCAAAATGGATTTCAAGTCATTGATTAAATGTAACCCTAAAAATAAATCCCTCATTTTATTCAATGATCTAAAATCACTAAAATGATGATGTAATCATCAAATGAGACTAAATATATGGGATAGAAATAAATGATCACCATTCACATGTGTAGATGACCAATACAACTCGCACAATCTTTAATAAATCAAAATATTCATGTTGATAGCAATAAGAGTTGATTACAATTATTTGAGCCAAAAACAGACCATAATAATGATAAGATTATAATTTTGAGAGAGATATTACACTATAAAAAACATCAAATTATATAAAATTGAAAGAGTGATTGGCCTAATCTCTTGTATGAGGTGAAAAATCCAACCCTTTGCCCATTAAAATGAGCCAAAATATAGATATGCAACCTTTTAAGGGAGGATTTTTCTCCAAAATCATCACTAAATTATATTAATTCTACCCATATTTCCTTCATTATCCCTCTAAACTCATTACACTCATTAATTACTTCCTAAAAAATTGACCAAAAATGAAGTTAAAAGATTCAATTAAACTAATGAATAGTAAAATGCATAATCAAAACATAAACATATTTCCAACTAGGCATAATCAGGAAAAATTGAGACCATCATTATATTTAGATGGATTCAACTATTTGAAAAACAAAATGGTTTAAAAAACTAACATTAAAAAAAAAAAAAAAAAAAAAAAATTGCCTCAAAACGTGCCCAGTAGACCTAATAAGTATTTTTGGAGCATCAGATCATGTTTTGAAAGTTACTTTTTCAATTTTATAACATAGTTCCAATAATGCTTCCAACCCCTAATTATCACTAGGAAGCACCTACATAAGAATTAAAAACCTAATAAGGTCATTTCCTTTGATTTAAATTAAGAATTTTGGATGGAAAATTGAAAATAGGGTCAAAGATCTAATTGAGGTCTAGATCCATGATTTCCACTATAGGTTTTTCATTTGTAGCTTCACCATGATAATAAATATTTTAGACATGAGTAAAAAATGAAATTGTTAAGGTATGGTCTTAGACCTAATCTAGGTCTCCATCCCTTGTTATAACTATCAGTATTTAGTGGAGGTAATATGACCTAGTTAGGGTGCAAAGACCTGAGTATAATTACATTGTATAGATACACCCTAGACCTAATTGCATAAGATTTACCTAACACTATGACTACCCAAATAAGACTCCGAATAACCCACTAATATATGTAACTGTAATTAACACTAGAATATAACTAACCCTCCACCTAAAAGACCTAAGTAAGAAAGAAATCTTGCGTACAACTAAAACCTACCTGAACCATTTACCTAAGAACTAATCACAACAAAAATTGTAAATAACACTATGAACACCCCCCAACCTAAATTATATACCCAATCAAATATTTTATCTTACATAGATAAGGAAATATAAACCACCACCTTCCAAACCTAATCAAGGGTTTGGAACTTGATTAGGTCTAGAGAACAAAACATCATATCTTATACTAAACTGTCAGGAGAAAACATGAATAGAACTACTATGAATAAATAAATACAAAGTAGACCTAATTGATCTTTGAAATCCTTGTTAGGTATACCAAATTAATGACTTTTTGAACACCTACAACTAGTTCTAATAGAAAGAAATGACAAATTTCCCTTGATCCAGCTAGAATTTTCAAGTACAATATGGGCATCAAGAAAACATTTTTGAGATGGGTAAAAAACATGAAACATTATCACATGAGATTAGTAAAAAGGATGGAATGAATATGAAAGGGTTGAGAGGGTACATAAATAAAATTGACCCCAAAAGAGGCTAAATGGGGTCGAAAGAGAAATAGAGGAATATTTTACAAGCAGGAACAAATGAAGCTAGACTTTGTTTTAGGGCCAAGTGATTTATATTACACTTTACCATTCATACTTTTTTGTCATAATGGTATAGGTTTCAAGATCACAAAGAAAATAAAAATTGAGATGGACTGTAAGAATAGACTAAGATAACTAAGAGAGAAAGGATTCAAATGAAACTTGTAAGGTCAATACTCCTCTTTCAAACTAAGTCAAAAATAGAAATTTGACTTGCAAGGACATGGTACATCTATCAATGATGATTTTGAGTCTCAGTTCGATACATAATTATATATGGGCCACCAAGGAAGCTTCACAATGTTTATACCAACTGGATATGATCACAAGCAAGAGTGGAGCAAAAAAATTACAAAATAGGTTCCCTGATTCTTAAAAAATTTAGGGCATGCTAAGAAATAAAAAAAGGCGACTCTAATATAAAATGCTCTCGAGTATTTTTGAATGATAAAAATATGTTTACAAACCTAGAATCTATGGCCAAGACTATACGTGGAACATGAAATGATTTGAGAGAGGAGAATATGAGAGTGAATAAAGGACCATATCTAACATTGTCATTAACCTAGTCTATGAAAATAAGTTAAATTATTACTTCTTAGAACCTAATAGGACTAACTAGCATGGATACAATTAATAGGCTAGTGAATCCTACCTTGAGATTACTTTTTAAGACATTATTCTACTACTAAATAGACATCCATAGCCCAAATGGAATCTTCTAGGTGATACCAATTTATTTCTCTATTATTGGTCAAACATATGTATCCCAAATAGAGGTTGCGTAAATCATATAGGATTGAGTTTTTTATTAATTAATATTTTATTTTCTTGTTTTCTCTCTTTTTTTTAACATCTTAATTCTAGGTTGGGGACCACTATGGTAAACAAAATGAATAACTATATATTTTTTATCCTAGATGTTCATTGTAGAAGGTTCATCCAGGCAAACTCATAAACCATTCAGATGTAAGTTTTATACTTGCTTTTGAGAGAATGTCTTCATTGAATTGATACTTTACCTAGACATAACCCAACTCAAATAAATTTGGAACACACATAATAGCTTAAGTTTTTGAAATTGATTTAAAAATAGAATATGACACTACAAACTACTAAGAGTACTTATGAACCAAAACATCACTCAAGCTACCTACCTATAGGACTTCTATTTTTCATTCTTAGACCAACCAAGGGAACCTATAAGGAAAAAGAGATGGGTCTAGGTAAAAATAAATAATAAATGAGGTCAGACCAATAATAAAATATTATAAATTTAGAAAAAACAAACTAAAATAATGAAAAAATATAAAATAAAACAAGAAAGTGAAAGAGAAAGCATTTACAGGACTTGCCAGTACAATGCAATCATGGAGTAGTGTTTGATAAATTATCAATTGATAGGTAATGGGACATTCTCACCAGTTAGACAACTTAGGTAGAATGCATTTTTGTCTAGGATTTTAAAAGTTTTATAGGGACCCAAACATAAGGCATCAATTTCTTTTGTTATTCCATTGTGTCATGATTCTTGTCTCAGAGAAGAACTAGATTAGATATATAAAAGGCTTTCAATGTCTCTCATTTGTCATTTTTTTTTTGACAACTCATTAATGATTGATAAAGTGGAGAAGGGTTGTATCACATTTTTGTTCAAATAGGATCAAGTTAATAAGGTGAGTTTCTACCCTATCATTAGTTTCTAAGTAGTCCGTTATGAGCTATAATGTGGGTATTCTCAAGTTAACTAGAAAGATAAGGTCTTGATCATAAACAATATTATATAGTAAAATATAAATTACATTGCATAATTTCAAGCTCATACACATCCATGTCACCACTATCATACCTCTACAAGCTATATCCATGCTTAATTACTAGTCTATCAAATAACCTACTAGGCACTATACCACTTTGATAAATTTGAGACACATTCTAAATCTTATTACTCACATCCAAACATCTAAATTTACTCTAGTCCTTTTAGACCATAGTGTGAACTTCAAATCATTATTCCAATCGCTAGGGTTTTTTGATGATAGTTTTTAATTATGTCTAACAATTTCTCATTAATTGATTTATCTACCCTATTACCTTGCAGGTAATAGTTAGATGAGAAGTTAATGATTACAAAATTTTTTTAGGCCCATTAATTAAATCATAGAAAATAGAAATTTGGACCATTATCACATACCAAAGTGGTATGCATCCCAAACCTGTGGATGATATGTTCTTATAAGAAGTTGATTACCACATAATTTATGAAATTATTGAATGCTTGATATTTAGTTCAATGGGTCCATTAATTATCTTCCATAACAATGAACTTGTGTTCTATGGAATAATTATCAATGATTTCTCCAATTAAGTTTGATCCCTATTTTATGAATGGTTAGACTCTATGATCGGTTATAATGGAATTTATAGTGTATGTTATCTATGCATGATAATTTGGCAAGTATGATATCTCCAAACATGAGAATGAAAATATTTACAAACATGAATCCCATAATACCCTTACCTAAGTATCTAAAGAGATGTATAATTCCATTAACCATTACTAGTTCCATATTTCCCATACAAATCATTGACTACTCCATCTTATTCTTCTTTATTGAGGCACCTAAAATATATACCTTCATGATTCTTTCAGTATAGCATGACTTATTTTATCATGAATTTGTTTCTATTTATGTGTAAGGATATTATTTGAGTGGAATGTAGATGACTCAGGCACTCATTGTTGAAAAAATAGAGGACTATATACTTGTACTAGTCATCATTTGTGATATCTTGTATTATTTATTGCTAGAAAATTATATGTGGTTCTACTTTATCCATGGACATACTCAGTCCTTAACCTCTTAAAATTTTCATTGGTTAGATTTTCAAGTCAAACTCTTAGAGAATAGTCATCCACTTTTTCCTTTGGTGACTTAACTTATTTCTCTTTAACATAGCCTTCATTGTTGGGTCGAGAACCACTAGGAATACCTTTTTGGGGAGAATGTAATGTCTAAAATTTGTAACTATTTTGATTAAGGAAAAATATTTTTTATCATTAGTTTAGTACCTTAGTTCATCATTACATAGTGGAAAACTCATGAATAAGACAAGTCTCTCATTTTTGGCTTCTTGCTTATATGTTAGGATAACAACACTCAAGTGGTCTTGATCATGTTATAGTTTAGTACAATATATAATGATTAGATGGGATGGTAATACCCATTAGGATGTTTAGCACTCATTTCATAATTGACAATGTTTTCTTAAGATTTTTCATAATGTAGTGGCCATTTGGTAGAGGGAAGTGGCACTAGCATAGGAACATAACTCACAAGGTAACATACCAATTTTACATGAAGCAATGAACTCCTAGAAGAGAACCAACAATAGTTTATCGATAACATGACATGTAGTGTACAACTTTATAAGGTGCGACTAAAAATTTTGATGACATCATACTCAAATGTTTTAGATCATCTTGTAATCAAATTTGGATCAACCAGGTTTTACTGAGTCATTTCATGCAAGTGTTTTTTTCTTTTTTTTGTGTGTTATTTTATATTAAAATAATGTAGAGGCATGCATCTCTTTGAGAGACACCCCCTTAGTAAGTAGGCTAATAAATAGATGTTAGTGTTAAGTAATAATAATAATAATAATAATAATAATAATAATAATAATAATAATAATAATAATAATAATAATAATAATAATAATAATAAAAATAATAATAATAATAATAATAATAATAATAATAATGGTGTAAAGAATTATAAAGATAAATTTTAAAATATATCCATATGAGTCGAAAATGAAGAAATGGAAGCAAATATGCCTCTAAGGTATGCAAATGATTTAAAATTTTCTATTCAAGATGAGTTTAACATACATAGAATAAATATTCTAAAATAGGCTTACCAACTAGGTTTGAAGGAAAAATAAAAACATAGTAGAGAGGATGTTATAAAATCAATTGGGACAAATAAAGGAAATTCACATCAAGGGGATGAGGTGGGCTAAATCACACTAGAGGAGAATCATCCCCTGGTTATAAAATAAAGATGATAACATATAAGGGTTTCAAAATCAATAGATAAAGAGGATTTCTGATAGGGAAAGGCTATGGTGGTGGTAGATGATGGAATGTTGAAGATAGACCTTATGTTTTTATATATATGTAGAAAAAAGACATGGTGCATTTGAGTGTTTTCACTATCATGAACAAGAAAAGAGGGAAGAGGATCAAACAAGAGTGAATTTTGTTGAGTCTGAGATAGAAGAACATAATACATAAGTTACAATAGACATAGGAGAAAAAATCATTATGAGGAGAATAATTATAGATCCAAGGAACGTACAAAATGCAAAGTAAGAAATGTAGTTATTCATGACTATGTACAAATAGTTTTCTAAAAAGGTTTAATTTAATAGGTAATATATGTAAATTAATTATTGATGGTGTTAGTTGTGAAAATATGCTTTCTAAGTAAATGGTATCATAACTAGGCCTGCAATGTGAAAACGATTCTTATTCTTACCAGATTTCATGGTTTAAGAAATAGAATGAAGTTCTAAGAGATAAAATATCATTAATCAAGTTTTATAATAAAAACATATAGGGATAAAATATGGTGTGATGTTATACAAATGGATGCATGCCATGTGTGATGGGAAATGTCATGGTAATATGATAGAAAAGTAATTTTTGATGAAGCAAATTTTTTTTTTTTGTGTGTGTGTGTGTGTGTGTGTGTGTGTGCGCGTGCGTGTGTGTGTGCGCGCGCACGCACGCGCGCGCGCATACACACACACACACACACACACACACACACACACACACACACACACACACACACACACACACACACACACACACACACACACACACACACACATATATATTCTAAAAATATGGTACAAAGAAAGTACCTCTTAAAAAACAAGGGCAAGTAGAAAACATCTTTTGCACACATATATTTATAAAAGATATGAATATGATAGGTTGTTATTATAAAAAAATAAAAAAATATAGAAGACACGTAATTTATACAAATAACAAATGAAGGAACAAAAGTGTTGAAATACTATGAAGATGTTATACTTGAGAAGTTTCCAAATCATTTATCACCAAAGAGAGACACTTAATATCATATTGATTTGATTCCAAGACCATTTCTACCCAATAAAGAAGCTTATAGGATGAGTCTAATAGAACATGTAAATTTAAATAGATATGTTAATGAATTGGTTAAAAAAAGGTGTAGTGAGTGAGAGCATGAATGTGTGTGCAATGCTAGCATTGATAACTCAAAATAATTATAGAACATAGAGGATGAGTGTGGATAGAAGAGCAATCAATAAAATCACCATCAAATATAGGTTTCATATAGCTCACCTAGATGATATGATGGATATGCTTACAAGAGAAAAATACTTTACTAATATTTTTATGAGGATTGCTATCAAATTCATATTCATGAAGGACATAAATTAAAAACAACATTCTAAACTAGGAATGACTTATATGAATGGATGGTGATGCTATTTATATTATCTATTGCACCCATCACATATATGAGTATGATAAACATAGTGTTACAAATTTACAGTGCTAAGTTTGTTGTGGGATTTTTTATATTAAATAAAAGTAAAGAAGAAAAATTATGGTATTTTGATAAACACACATTCTATCTTGGGAACAACATAAATTAAAAATTGTATATGCATTATTTATGCCATGTATAGTATAGAATACAATAAAATTTAAAATAATAGCATGAATTCTTACACCATACTCAATTGAGAATATTTTTATTGTCTACACAAGCCAAACACAAAGTAAAAGTGACCAACAAGGACTTATAGTTTCTAGATAGCTTGCATTGATAGACAAAGTGGTACCTTACATTAGATTGTCATCATGATTAGAACTCAAAAATATCTTCATTTAAATTTTTTGGAATGAATACGTTTCTAAGTAATCAAAGGCTATAAACTAAAAAATCAATTTACAAAATACCTAATAAACTCGAGAAGAAATACCTATTCTTTAAAAAACCTTACACTAAAAACATGTCTAAATAACTATTACTATAATCTGAAAAATGAATAATAAAATGCCTTAATTTCAAAATAAATAACCATTCTTTTTAGAACTATAAGCTTAAATTGATTCTAAATACCTATGACTATATGCCTGAGAAGAACTATAACAATTATGCAATAAAATTGAGGAGAAACAGTTATGTAAAAACATTAAATTTTAAAAAATAATTGGAAAAAAAAAACCTTATCTAAACTATAATATTATTGATGTTACATACACAAACTTATATTATTATAATTTATAGGTAAAGAAATTGAAATACAAACATCTAGGAAACAAAACAAAAAGCTACGATACAATGTTATGTTCACGATATTGTACCCAATTGTATATACATCGTCTAATAAAAAATAACATCATATGAATTAGTTTTGGGTTACATCATACTCATTCACATTCACAATTTCTCAACTAAACATGATAGAGGGTGTTCAAAATGACAATATGCAATAATGATGTGAAATGAAAATTATAATTAAGATCAAGAGAAAAATTCTATACCAGATGTCATATAATCACCACCAAATAAGAAACATATCATTCTTTAAAATGATACATGTATTGAATATTCACATGATAGATAATTTAACGTTATGAAATATCTTAACTACATATTTTCTTGTTACTATAAGGGTTTTGGGTGGTAGTGACGATATTGGGTAAACCATTATAATTGTTGGATAGCTGGGGATGTTATAATATTATCATAATGGTTTGGTCGTACACATGGAATCTATAATCATATTAAAGAAACAAACCTTTGAACTATCGTTCTTCATATCAAGACATCTAATTTTATTTATATGAATTATATGATATGATAGTGATATAAAAGCTTGATCCATCAAAATAAAGATCGGACATAATCTAGAAAATAGATGTACGCCACTTCGATGGTCTACAGACAAACAATATTTTCCCGTCTGCTCATATGTTGAATCTAAAGTACAATATTAAAGATGATAACATTTAACATTTGTATGATTATAAGAAGAAATTAGTTAAAACAGAATCTATTGGACCCAAATTGGGATAGAAGAAGGCTTCCTTGTAAGTCTACGCAAGAGCCACTTCTACAATCCATCCAAAATCTCTTGTTGTGGTTTGGTGTCCTATCTATCTATAGATAGTACTCAAATGCAGGGAATCCAGATGAAGGATTAGTTTAACATTTTAAAAAATTTGTTTATCTAATTTGTTAGAGCTTAGTAAAGCACAGTTGTAAACAAAATCCTATTGCAACCAGTATTGTTGACCATTAATGCTTACTCTGCAAAGTTTTAAACAAACTTCTATGGCAACTGGTGTTGTTGACAGCACGCCAAAACGTAAAATATTCTTGGCCAGCTGAATGACAAGGGTAGTCGTTTTGGCTTCATTTGCTTGAGCTTCTTGTCTATCTGCCTTTAAGGTGGACAAGGGTCCCGTTACGCGTTTATTCTCGACTTCATATCTTAACGTATTCATACCAAACGTTTCCCTGCCACAAAATTGAGCAATAACCCAGGGCAAATTATGTCCAGTGAAGCAATTGTTTTCGTGGACAATATAACCCAACCAAAAACTAGATATATGTTTATCGTTTCAGCGACATGAACAGTTTAATTAGTTGACACCTGCTCATATCTAAGGAAGCACCTCACTCCCTGTTAATTCTAACATCAACTCACTAATTCTTTACCAATAAAATTGTAGCTTTATGGTTTTGTTTTCAGAGTAAAAGCAAGATATTCATCAGGAGAAAGGCCACAGCAGTGTTGTTCATTGTTATGATTCAGGTGGCAATTTAGTTTTCCCTTTTAATGTCCGGTGGCTACAAACCCCCCAAATGCCCTCCCCCGTCTCCTCCAAAGACCCCCAAATGCCCTCCCCCTTCTCCTCCAAAGACTCCCAAATGCCCTCCCCCTCCTCCAAAGATCCCCAAAACCCCAAAGATTCCCAAAACCCCAACCATACCAGAAATTTCACCCTCCCCAATAACACCTCCAGGAAGTAATCCTTCAGCAAAACGTCCAATTGACGCTCTGAAGCTGGGCGCCTGTGTTGATGTGCTTGGTGGGCTTGTGCACATAGGCATAGGATATCATGTTGTAAACCAGTATTTCCCTCTATTGTAACGAGTTTTGGCATTAGAGGCAGCTCTGTGTTTGTGTACAACGATTAAGATTAAGCTTCTAAACCTCAATATCTTTCTTCCATTGGCGCTGGAACTTATTGCTTCTTATGGACTGAGCCCCACTCCTGGATTTAAATGCCCACCTTAAGTGGGATTTTAGGCTGGTTTGTTATATTAAGCTAGTTAAGTATAACTTGTTGTCATAGATATATTTCATTGTTATTTAAAGACCTGATTCTTAAAGACAACAAGGGATGCCTGCTGCCAACGCATTATATGATCTAAATTATGGATCTTATGATAAACAATTTAAACTAGTCTGAAGCTGTTAGAACTGTTGGTTAGGCAGTGGAAGTGTCTTTGTCTTACTAGACAGAGATTGCTTTAGTATGGTGTGGAGATTTATCATGAGGAGATCAGTAACTGTGGTGTACGTAATTGTGGTGTTCCGTCCTAGTTCCTCGCTCCCCGAGATTCTCTGCTGATGTGTTAGCAGTCCCTAGATCCATGGAAGCCTCCATTGTTACCTGTTGTTCAGCAACTGGGTCTTCTGAAGCCAAATCGGCATCATCATTCTTCGTATCTACTTTGTTCACGATGAGAAGATCAGGAAGGGCATCCTTCTCCCAAGATGACTCCTCCTTTCTTAGGATCTGTTACACTCAGTAGCTAAATGAATAGCATCCAAGCATCTACGATAGGGAAACGGCAGCCGTTCATATTTGAAATTGTGTGTCCAGGAGTGGTCTTCCCCTTTTAGTTCAATGTTTGCTTGTAGCTCCTTTGGAAATATCAATACTAACAAGAAATTGGCGAAAGTGGTATGCGAGAAACTGGTAGTAGCAGGGTCTGTCAACCGTAATTCATCCAAGGTGTTGCCGATAGCCTTGTAGCAATATTCGGCCCAAAATTGAAAGGGTAGATTAAGAAGTCAAATCTAGGGCTAAAAGCTTTGATAAGTGGGTTGAAGGCCGGGTACCAAGGTTCATTAGGAGAGGGTGTTGGTCCCTTAACAAATAATCCTAAAGAATCATGTCTCTGTCCTCTATGTAATCAAAAACAACAATGAAAAACCATTAGCGCTGGGATAGATTTTCAGCTTACCTTTTAGTAGGGATTGCCAAAGCTTTGTGATCCAGGTGAGCAGGCCAGACGGTGTTAAACCGACATATAACACCTCACGATGAAAACCGATTCTCAAATTTTAGAACATCTGTTACTACCTCCTTGCCTAAGGTAACCGATGGAGTGGAAGGTGCAGGGTTGAGGGCATTCACCACATTTTTGGTCGTACAGGGTTATGAAACTACATCCACAAATGATTTGGCTCACTTCTAAAGCCCCCTGTTCCGCTGTCTTCGCCCCCCAAGCTCGGATCTACCCTGATCTTTGCGTACCCTGCCCTGTTCCAAGGCTCGATCTGCTCTATTTTTCTAGCTTTTTCCCTGCCGCTGCGTTACTGCTTTTTGTCGCCTGGCCAACTTCTGCCACGCCCACATGCATCCCTGCCGGTTCCGCTGCCGATCCGGCAGTCTCCTTCGTTCCAACCACCACACCTGCCATCGTCCCAGACCCACTTGACTGGTTTGAAACACTAGCGCGTTCGAGAGGCTTCGGGAGAAAAAAATTAATTTCGTATATTACAATTATAGGAGAGTAATATCTCTTCAACGAATATGTACAATTATATTCCTAAATTTTTAAGATGCCGATGACTATTTTTTTATTTAAATTATATAATAAAGATTAAATTTATATTTTAAATTTATTAAAACTGTTTTGTTAAAATTGTATTTATAGTCAATAATTTTATTTTTAAAATATTTTTCTCTTTGAGATTAATTTTTATAATGTTTGGCTCTAAAATGAGTTTTTAATTTCTATTTGTACTTGTATTTAATATTGTATATTATATGGTACTAAATAAATTATATTAAAATAGAAAAATAGTTGTCTATTTAATTTTCAATTAAAAATGGAATAAAAATGATTTTAAATTTATTTTTAAAATTATATATGTGTGTGTGTTTGTATATATATGTATATGAGATAACATTATTTACGAATTCAAAAAGAAAAATAGAGAAGAGTAAAATAAAATTGCTATAAATTATTATGATTATTTGTATATTATTTATTTATTTGTGATAATATTTGTTATAATAATTTATTTTTACAATTTTATTATTATAATTATTTATAAATATAATATCGTAAAATCTGTATAATAACTATAAATTATTTATAATTATATATATGTATTGTTTATTTATTATCATGTGATGATATTTTTTATGATAATTTAATTTTAAATTTTCATTGTTCTGATTATTTATAAATATGTTGTCCTAAAATCTATATATTACATTTAATTTAATTAATTTCTTTATGCTTATTTGTATATTATGTTTTTATTTATCATGGTTGTAATATTTTTATGAAAAACTATTTTTACATTTTCATTGTTATGAATACTTATAAATGTGATGGTCAATTATGATTATCTATTTTTTATTATTATGGGGAGATATTTTTATGATAATTTATTTTTTAAAATTTATTATTATCATTATTTATAAATATATTGATGTAAAATTTATATATTACTTATAAATCAATTACAATTATTTATTATAAGGGTAAGTGAACAAGTTGGGAGACAAAAAGTGGCATATCTATAGATACAATTTTCCTAATTTTTTTAAAATATGAACTTCTATAGATACTTTGAGATATCTACACTCCAAATTTAAAGATGGTGCAAGAACATGAAATGCAACATTTCGAGTCTAGTTTACACAACACTATTTTTTAAAAACAAATATATAACTAGGTCAAACATATAAAATTTGAAGAGAAACTCCTATTTTTTTGGAAAACATAGTAGATAAATAGAAAATTTAGATAAAATCTTCTAGTTTGTGACCTATTTTTTATATATTTTTTTAATGAATACACTTTTTTATAAATTTTTCAAGTAAATAGATCCTAAAAATGATAAAACAATAGATAACCATCTGTGCGACATGTCTAATTACCTATTTTATTTTATTTTATTTTTTAATGTGTGTAGAATCAGGCCTAGTTTGTGACCATATAACTTATTTTTTACTTGGATCAACAAAATATAAACATGTATATACATGTATGTTTACGGCATGTAGTAGCCTTAAAAAAGTATAGTTAGAAATTAACATAGTTTGAAACTTTAAATTAGTCCAGAAATTATAAAAATCATATTTTTGGAAAGAAGAGAGCGTTCTCATCATGATGGTATTGAGTTTTCTTAATTTTCAAATTAAAATTATTAGTGTATTTGGAAATCAAAGTTGAATTTTGTTATTTTTTATTATAACTCTCAAAATTTTCACTGTACATTAATAGTCCAAGCCTTTGGCTTAGGAATCCAAGCCATTTCTGAGCCAAAAGGCAGGGGAATTGAAATCAAAATGAAATAGCATGATTGTGTTAATGTATAACATGATATCACTAATAGATAACATGATCATGTTATTGTAAAAATAATAATGTGATTGCATTACTATTGTTTTACACATTAAAGCAGTGAACATGTAGATGGAGTGAATGTTGGTTAACAAGTAACATGATCATGTTATTAATAATTCAATTTCATTAGCATTATTGATAACATAATTACGTTATTGGTAATGTGATCATGTTCTTGTTATTTTCACATTAAAGAATGTGAGAGTTGTATTTGTTCCCATTTGTACAACTCTTTCACTTTACATTGCAGAATTCAAGAAAATAGAAATAAAAAATGAAAAACCCACTAGTATGTCACTATAGTTGGGGAAAGGTTTGACATCTATAATGGATCGATTGAAGAAAATGATTGAGAGGCACCAATAGAGGGTATGGTCAATTCCCTGCTACTTCTAGCTCTGTAGAAACCAAGGTGAAAGGACATATGGGGTAGCTTGCTCACTAAGAGAGATTCTTCAATTCAACCTCCATGGAGATTTTTAGCACAAAGAGACAAAAATTTGACCAGGACAAAACCAAATTGGTTCAATCCACTCATGAAAGGTTGTCAAATAAAATGAATAAATTCTCTAGATCACATACAAGCTACTGAAGGCAGATGTGAAAGTGAATGAAATCTTCATTTTAAAAAAAAAAATTAGTAACACAAATTGAATGAAAAAATGTAATGTTGGGTCTTTAATACACAAAATGCAAGTATATGTTATATAAGTAAGATATTGTGAATTTGAAGGCAAATAACACTTATGATATGCAATAAGTGTGTATTATTTTCAAGGTAAGACAAGGTAGGAAAAGTTTATTAATTATAAAATAGAATGGTGGTGCACTAGTATTTTGAAATAGTAGGTCATCTTGTAGTATTCATGACAATATTCCTTCTCAAAGATATATAAAAATTCATAAGAAAGATAATGGGACATACCAAATGATTCTTGAAAGATATAGAACATACATTGAAACTAAAATTTCGAACACTTTTACCTATCAAATCCATAAACCTAGGGTGCCCTAACAAGTCATTCAGCAATGTGTCCTAAAATAATGAAGAAAGAGATTATAATCTAAATATATGCTCAAAATGATAACCAATGGTGAACACACCCATATTTTTAATTATCATAACTTGTAAAACACATTATTGAATTTCATCCATAAGAAATAGGAAAGTAATACAAGAATTTTCATTAACTTGAAAAGAGCTATTACATAAATAAATTTTTCTAAATACTACCATGGAGACAAACATGATAAGATTTCTCCATGTTGGATAGGGGAGAAAAAAACATGCTCTTATATCTTACTAATGGTTATACACGTGTAACCACCTTAATAAAGGAGATAAGATCTACACACAATAGTTGATCCCAAAATTTTTGTAGAACTTTGTCTTAGAAAAAAATAAACAACCCAAGAATATAGGAGAAACCCTCTATTTATACACCTTTTACCTAGTTCAAATCTAGAAAATATCCTTTAGAATAGCCCACAAACCTTATTCTATTCTTTGAATTCTTACCCATCCGTGAAAGAACCATCAATGTTAGCTTTAAAACCAAATATTATGGCATGCCATATCAAATCCAACTAGGCATTGATGGGGTTTAATAGTGATTAAGCTTCTTAACTAGCTCTAATTTTGACACATTTCACTTATTGATTGGTCTCAGGTGCTTAGGACACATCTTGATGTGATGACCTATTCATAATGTTCCATGTGGCACTTTCTATTTGTTATGAGTTTTCAAGCAGGACCATTTAATTTGGTTGGTTATAGGACTGTCATATTTAATTATCAAAAGCACCTGGGACCCTCCCTAGATAAGTGTCTCTTCACTATCAATCAAAACCTTTTTTGGACACTTGTCACCTTATTGTGAAATCTTGAAACTAGATCAAATACACATTGTCAATCTTTTAAGAAGTCTTCAAGCCTTAATTCATCACAAGCTATTGATCCTCATCTCTGAGAACATGAAATTATACTATGTGGTAGAAACTTGTGAGATGTGGGCTATTTTCATTGTTTGGGTGCTATCTCACCATATGGAAGCCTCTTGTTAGATATTTGGCCCCGTTAAACTATCAATTCTTCACTTACACCTTTGGATCTTCAAAATATGCTTGAGATTTAATCATGAGTTTTGGGATTAACATTTATCACTTATGGATTTGCTTTGAACTCCATTGAAATGTCCACCAAAGATTGGAACTACTAAATCCTTGTCTACATGATGAACACAAGCATGCCACTTGGTATCTCTATGGGCTCTCGATGCCCCTTTAGCATTATATTTTATTACGAGCTATTACATCTCTATTAAGACCCCTGAGATCATGCCCTTATAGAATATATGGGCTTTCTACTCTTTACATAGTTAATATCTATTGGGGTAATTTCCTTTCACTATGTGGCAACTTCTCATTTGGCCTGAGTTCTTTGAAAATTCCAACTTTACCTCGCACCATTGAATTAAAATCTGGGAAATTAAAGACTATTAGCTAATATTTGTTCCATTCACCTCAGTTATGACACACATCATCTCTACACTTGCTCATAGGCTTGTTGACTTATTGATTTATAGAAGGGCCCATAAACCATTGATTTGGTGCCCAGGTACTTGAGATGGTGCCACTTGTCATTCTCAGATCCCTCCATAGGTCTATTGACATGTTGATTCTATCGCATACCATTAAATATTTAGACTGCATGCTAAGATGGTTACACTTGTCTCTTATGCAAATATTTTAGAACCTTTGACATTTTAAATTTGATCTTATGTCACTCAATTATCTCCACCTAGGTGAATGTGCATCATTGATCAAGATTCTTAACTTATTAACTTTTGTATGCATTATTTGATCAACTCTGTCTGTGTTCTTGTGCACTATTGCAGTGATCCACTAGGTCAGTTGTGATTAGCTCCAAGTTAATAATGAAAATAATTAATTTAAAGTTTAGGGAATAAATAACTTAATATAAAGTCTTAACCAAAGGTTTTTTTGTATGTGATAAAATCTTTGCGATAGGATTTTGAGCTAATTTTACAATAAAAGGACAAAGTATTAGCTAGTCCATAATAAAAGATAAAAGGGACCAAGGGCCATGGGATATAAAAGGGGTCAAATATGAATTTAGACTAAGGGTTTGTCATGTTAATAAACATGATTAATATTTAGTATAAAAATTAAACCAAGTACATGGCATTTTTTATAGCATACATGCGTAAATTTTTTCCACCCAATTTGAATTTAAATCAAAGGGTCTAAGCTAGGGAAACTAAAATAAGGTTTTTAAGATGCTCAAGAATGAAATTAATTTAGTTTTACAAATCAAGAATTTATAATTAAAAAGGGCTCAATTGCTTTAGTGTAATTTTGGGCACTGACACTTGATCTCACTCAGGAATGTACACCATTTATAGGTGTGAAAAGAACTATAGAACATAATACCAAGTGCCAATCCATTGGGTCATAGAATCAATACTTAGTCAATTTATATTAATAGATACCCTTGAAGACTCAATACAATAAGGTAGATTGACAAAAATAGATTAGAAGGATATGAAAATGAACACACAACAAAAACATGAAAGTAAACTGTACAAGCAAGGCCCAAAGAGAAGGGGAGATAACTCAATAAAATAATAAGACTATACACTATACAATTATGTACACAATTTTAGACTTAATCAAAGAAGTGTTTTAGATGTCTACCATTAATAGGCAACTTTAGTATTTCACCATTTAGGACTCTCAGGAAAGAAATGTGTTCCCAAATATGACAATTATTGTAATAAAGACCCATATACAAGACATCAAATTTTCCATGCTTACCTTTCTCCTCATGCATTATATCCCAAAGTAGAACCAGATCATCTACTCATAAGGTTCTTGGATTGACCTTCCTATCAAATACCTTATTCATCCTTTCCTTAAATTTGAGGTATCTTTCATGAGCTTGTATTAAAAATTCATCAAGCTCAATAATTTGGTTCATCCTGATTTTATAGTGGTTGATATGCTCATCATCTTCTAGTTGTTACATGAGCTGATAGGTTGGCAACTGCAAATTCATAGGCAAAACTGCTTGAACTCTATAGATAAGCTCAAAAGGGATTTTGCATATAGCTCTCTTAGGTGTGATCCTATCATCCCATAAATAAAAATTTCATTGCTCACCCCACTTCTTGTTTGCTTCCAAAGTACATCTAATTATTTTGATTAAGTTCTTGTTATTAGATTATGCTTGCCCATTTCTTTGAAGGTTATAATTGGAAACATAGGTCAATTTAATATTGTACTCTTTTCATAATGACATGAAAGGTTTTGATTTAAATATCACGGCATTATCAACAATAAATTTGATAGGCACACTAAATCTACAAATAATCTGATTTAGCAAAAAATCCATAACCACCTATTATGTAGCCTTCTTTGTAGGGACCAATTCAACTCATTTAATGAATTAGTTAGTTAAAACTAATATCCATCTATTTTTAGTGCTTGATGAATTAATAATTTTTTCAATAAAATTCATTCCCCATTACCTGAATGGGCCTTCAATCATCATAGGCTGCAAAGGAAGAGAACTAAAAACATTCATCCTCCCAGCAAAATGCTAACACTTATCTTACGTTTTGACTTTTTGGGAAACATCTTTGAATAATGATGTCCACCAATAACTAGATCTCGAAATTTTATGAATTTTAACCTTAGGTGCAAAATAGCCACCACATACTCTACTATGATTTTTTTTAATTAGGTCAGTAGTTTGTTCTTGTAGCATGCATCTTAGGAGAACCACATTAGGATTCTTGAAAGAAAGTCCATTTTTAGTCAAGAGGTACTTTTGGGAAATAAGCTTAATATTCTTCCTTTGATTTTTTTCTAAGTCAAGGGGAATATTCAAATTTTGTAAGTAATAGACAATGTCTTTTATACCATAGAGAAATGTTAAATTGACTCAAGGAATCATCAACATTGAAAATAAAAGTATTTACCTCAATAGATTACAAATTAATCTTATCCATGAGCTTGGATAGACCCATTAAGTGTACTATCTTGGTGGTTTAAATATCTATTTCATACTCTTACAACTTATTGAC
This sequence comes from Torreya grandis, assembly GCA_037957365.1. NCBI lineage: Eukaryota > Viridiplantae > Streptophyta > Pinopsida > Cupressales > Taxaceae > Torreya > Torreya grandis. Next base: position 194,908 of record JARHVA010007065.1, on the reverse strand, counting down.
CCACCTATATCTCTTACTAGATAATTTAGTCTAAATTAAAATGTCCTTCACCATTGTATCTAGGACACAAGCAATAATATTTGAACTCAGAATATATGGCCTAGACATCTTGGAAATCTTTAAGAGAGTGAAGGCTAATTTTTCCATGATGGTGTAATTTAGTTCATCACCTTGCATAGATTTACAAATAAATGTAGTGGTTTCTCGTGACCATCTTCATTCTTTTTAAAAAGGACAACAAAAATGGTATTATACGATGTAAAAGAGAATATCTAAAATAGTTTAGTGTAATCAGGGCTACCCAAAATATGTGTAGACTTTAAATATCCCTTGATGTTATTGAATACCTACAAAACCTTCTCCTCCCACTTGATGACTTGGTCCTTCTTCAACATAGAAGTGACACACAAAGTAATCTCTACAATTTTGTACACAAACCTCCTTATTAAATTAATTTGTCCAAACAATGACTGAATTTCCTTCTTGGACTATGGGATGGGCACTTTATCAATCACTTCCACCCACTTGGGGTCACTCATGACACCATATTTATACACTATATATCACAATAACTAGGCCTTTTATACTCCAAAGTGACATTTCTTTGGATTGAGTGAAATTACAAACTCCCTACATCTAATAAACACTTTCTCTAGATTCCCAAAATGTTCCTCTCTAGTCTTGGACTACATAGTAATATCATCCTAATATAAAATTATAAACTTATCAATCATCCTTGTAAAAACAACTTTCATAGCTCATTGAAACATTTCATCAATATTAATTAACATTAAAGGCATACTCATATATCTAAATGTGCCCTAAGGCTTTGTAAATATGATCTTAGGTCTCTCAGATTCCTTCACCATAACCTAGTCATATCCCAAGAAGCCATCTAAAGAGGATAACATCTCTAATCCTATAAAACTTTGTAACAGGTTGTCCAAAATGGGTAGGGGATAACTATCTTTTAAAGAAGATTTATTCAAATTTATAAAATCCACAAACAAGTGAATATCACCATTCTATCTCATAGGGACTAAATTTATAACCCATGATGAATCCTTGATGTGTTGAATGATACCACTGTCCCTTAGCTTCTTTAACTCATCTTGTATCTTAGTGGCCAAGATGGGGTTAATAGGTCTTTGTTTCTTCCTTAATAGCTTGATATGAATCTATCATGGGATGACATGTTGGAAAATGTCTTCCCTATATTCTTTTAACTCATAATAAGACCATGATAAATAATGCAGGCATTTTCTTAGCAGCTATGTGTAAACTTGCTTCTCAATTTCACTTAGGTGAGTACCTAGTCAAACCTTCCTTAGATTCTCATGAGAACCCAAATTGCACTCAGTCACATCCTTTGAAATAAATGAGTCTTGAGTCTTGATTTTATCCACTCCATCAAAATATGCTTCTAAACTCACCAATCCTCTAAGGAGCATGTTTGTCTTTAGCTAGATAATGTCTTTCCAAAACAAGGTTTTCTTTTCATCACAAACTTGAACCATAGATTCCATGTCTATGAGTTGATCATGGAACTTAGCTTCAAAATTTAGAAACCTCTTAATTTGTTAATCATCATCAAACATCTACCTGCGATGAAAATTGTATGGGATTGAAGGCCTAACAAGTACCTCCACTTGATACTGATAATGAGGGCTTGTATTTATAATTTCAAATTAATCACCTAACCCTGGGAGTATGTCAACTTCTTCGTTGAAACTTATATCATGATAACAAAGATTGAATGCATCAAAGATTTCAATAAAATATCAAATTATTTTCTGATATTATTTCAACCTTTTATTTTTGGTAGCATAAGCATTACGTACTTGATTTACCACTAGCTTGAAATCACCCTTGGAAATCAAGCTTTTAATTCCATGTTCACAGGTAATCTATAAACCAAGTAAGAGTGCCATATACTCAGTAATATTATTAGTGAACTCAAAGGATAGATGAAAATAAATCTTGAAACACTTAGAATTATGGAAATAGATTACAACCCCTACTCCATTTCCACGATTGTATCAAGACCTGTCAAAACACATCTTTCAAGCTGCATTTTCACTATTAGGTTCAACATCAAAAGTATCAAGTTGTTCATTAGTGTCAACATTCCCAATGAAGTTCCCAAGCCCAATGTTTGTGTAGAATAATTCATTTTTAACATGTTTTGGATCTTCAATTACATGTAGCATCTTTGTCTCTCTATAAAGTTTAACTATATTACCCTCTAATGGAATGGTGACATAGGAAAGGTCCACTTTTACACTTCCACCCATGCTATCAGCCCATTTAACTAATAGAAGCATCCCCCACTTATGTCTGTAATCTATAATCACCACATCCATATTCAAATAGTTACCTAGATGCACTACCAACCTCACTACCAACCCCTTGAATTATCAAACAATTAAAACTTTTTATGAGTCCATGGCATATCACTTGCCAAAGGTTGATGTAATATTAACTCCAAACTCATTTAAGACACCTAGGGGCATTACATTATAAGAAACACTAAAATAAAACATGAAATTATTGATAATAAGAACATTAATGAGTAGGTTGTATAAAATGGATCCACATTCAACTGAATCTCTATTAATGTAGTCCTCAAATAGATCTCTGAAGCAAGTTCAACAACCTCTTTAGATTATCTATCAATTTGTAGGGGTGTTTGAGGTAAATTAATTTCATTTTTATATGAATTATTACAAAGTTCCAAGTATTTAAATGCCCTCTTCCTATACCCAGGTATTCTTAATAATTCAAAAAATGGCATGGCGATTTTTAGTTGGCTTAATGCTTGGGCCATATCAAATATACTATACTGACAAAGAGGAGTATTTGGTGGAAGGGTAACAGCACCTTCAATGAGAATATAATCGCTTAAGGTTTGAAATGGATTAGGCTGGGATGTATTTTCATGTTTAATAGTAGCCTTCAAAGGGTGATTTTGTTTAACATCATTTGTATCTTTAGGAATACTAGATAAAAAAGTACTTTTTTTTAGTGGGGGAATCTCTAGGCTTAATACCTTGGGAAATGGTTACTCATTTGGAAGTATTAGTAACTATCATAGTTCTCTTAACTTCCTTACTTTTATCCCCTACCTTAAAAATTGTAAGGGAAATGTTTTGAGGAGTAGCACCTTGATACTCAGATCTCAAGTAATATTCTTTCTCTTGGGAACCTATTGCATTAATTAGCAGCTACTTATCCTCAACTGATGGAATTCCCCAACATATTTTTTAATCATGATTGATCTTAAGAAGTTAAAATAATAAATGGGCAACTCATATGCTTGTGCCATATTAACATCACAAGAAAATACATAAGTTGGGACACATGCTTTTTGTACTATAATCTAAAACTGATCAATAATAATAACATTCATCAATTCTATGGAGGCATATATCTTAGTTTAGGACTTTGACAATTAAACATTATAATCTCATCACCAGATGATGTAGAATCAGTTTCATCCACATATTCATCAATAAGTTTGGTAGTATCACATGGGGGATTGGGAAAGAAGAACTTGTCACACCAATCAACATCAATGTCAAAACATACCAAATTCACTTTGGTATTTAACAAATCTGTAACTCCTTTTACAACACCTTTATTCTGATGTCTATAAATTCTTTCATCACATGAAGGTCTCCTCCCTCTATCATTATCTTGATTATGGATAGCAGGCTCCCTTTGTGCTTGATTAGGATTTGAATCCCTCTATTGACTGGTAGACATATGAGAGACCCATTCTCAGCCATGGAAAGCTTATATGACATCTCTTTGACAGTAGAGGCTAGACTCTTAATTGTCACCTCAAGATTGGCATTCTTAGTGGATTGTGTTTTTTTTAGATTGTGAAAATTCACGTCATCCTACTAGTTTATGATATTTCCTATAGAATTTATGTAGTTCACAATTTAGATGGCCATATTGAATACCAACTATAGGTTTATGGGAGCCTTGTCATGCAAGTAATACACAACCTACTTATTAAAGGCATCACAATATTTTATCAATCACACTGTATCATTAAGCCTTATGTTTTGAAGTAGCTTCATCATATATTTATTTAACTGTATGTTAAAGTCTTGCACACACTCATTAGGATTATTCTTTATGCTTTTAAACTAATCCAAAAGGAACCTTGGATAAAATCTATTACCCTATAAAATGCTTAAAACATTCTTCATCTCTTCCCATGAATCATTGCATCTATGGGGAAGTGAATTGAACCACTCATGAGCATTTTCTTCTAGCATATGCATAAACAACATGATGCATGCATCCTCATGTTCAACCTCAGAGTCTTTAATGATATTGTGAAAATCCCTTGGGAGCTGATCACCTCTAATTTAATTGTTCCCTTGGAATGTTTTAAATAATTTCCTTACTTCATTTGGGACTTCATTAGGATAACTTTATATTCTATCAAAATGGATAGGCCTAAATATGGGAATTTAGAATACAGGATGTTCATTCTCATATGGGTCCTTATGCCTCATGATTTGTTCAATTAGAGTTTCAATAAAAAAAATGGGAAAAGGATGTGAGAGGGTGAATGAGGGGGACCTATAGGATCAAATGTGGGATGTGATTTAGCTAGTTGAGAAGGGTCTAGCTAATAGATAAGAATATAAGTTTTAGAATGACTAAAAGAGATATGAAAGTCTTCAGTAATGAGAAGTTCAACAAAAAATTCAAGATTATCATAATATTAGAAATGTAGATACAGTTTAGTAGCCAAACTTTTCCCTTCAACAAGCCTCCAAACTTCTCTCCCTCTTCTTTGATGAATATTTAAGAGCAAAATAAGTTTCTTAGATGAGTCACCTTTGAAGTATGATCTTAGTCCTTCCAACTTTGTAAGCAAAATAAAGAACACTGAATGCTAAAAATTAATATATTTAAAATAGGTACCTATCTTCCTTGAAACCAAGTGATACAATTAGATTCACCATTAGAATTAAAATTCTAGAATATAACAGTTAACACATTGATTTTGATACATGTTGAAAACATATTTGTTGAGTTTAATGATAAGATAAAATGCAAAGACATTGAAATATTTAGAATTATGTCCAAAATGGGAGAAAACACCTTTGAACATGTAATTTTAACAACTCTTTCTAATAAATTTATAATAATTTAATTCCTTGGATGTCCCTAGTGGTGTGATGTGGTGTTGATGACGAAGATAGTCCAAATGAGTACAAGAGGTAGAGAACTTTTAAAAATGATAGCAAATCTCTACTAGATTCCTTGATAACACAAGTGTCATGGGTGTCTTTTCTATCCTCAATAATGGTGTTAATAAAGTGTTTGTTCCTAGTTGTACACCTCTTTTGCTCAACCTTTCACACTTGAAATAAATGGCAAATAAAGATGAAAAACCTGCTAGTATGTTATTATATCTGGGGAGAGGTTTGGCATCTATAATGGAATGAATAGATAAAATGATTGAGAGGCATTAATAGAGGGTATGATCATGTCCTTGCTACTTCTATCTCTTCCTGAACCAAGATGAGAGGACCTATGGGGTAACTTTCTCACATGGAGAGATTCTGGAGTTCAACCTTCATGAGGATTTTTGGGACAAAGAGACATAAATGTAACCAGGGCATAACTAAACTTGTTCAATCTACCTGGGAAATGTTATCACATGGAATGAACAAATGCTCTAGATCACATGTAAACTATTGAAGATATATGTGAAAGTGACTACAATATTCATCTGAAAGAATTTCTAACAACATGGGCTGAATTAAAAAATACAGTGTTGGGTCTTAAAAACACAAGATCAAAATACATGTTATATAAGAAAGATATTATGCATTTTCAAGCAAATAAAACTTATGATATGCAATAAGTGTGTATTATTTTTAGGGTAGGACAAGGTAGGATAATTTTTTTAATTATATAATAAAATGGTGGTGCACTAGTTATTTTTAAGCAGCAAGGCATCTTGTAGTATTCATGACAATATTCCTTCACAAAGATATAAAAAAAAACTCATATGCAAGTTAATGGGACATACCAAATGATCCTTGAAAGATATAGAACATACACAAAAACTAAAATTTCAAACACTTTTCTCTATCAAATCCATAAGCTTAGGGTGCCCTAATAAGTCATTCAACAAAATATCCTAAAATAATGCATAAACAATTTATAATCTAGATCTATACTCAAAATGATAACCAATGGTGAACACAAACCCAAATTCTTAATCATCATAACTTGGAAAACACATTGCTTCATTTCATTAATAGGAAATAAAAAAGAACCATAAGCATTTTCAATAATTTGAAAAGAGATATCACATACATTAGTTTTTTAAAATGCTACCATGGTGATATTTCTCCATGTTGGATAGGGGAAACATAAACATTCCCTCAAAGCTTAATAATGGTTGTACACTTGAAACCATATTAGAAAGGGAGACAACATCTACACATAGCATTTGATCCCAATTTTTTTCATAATCTAGACTTAGATAAAAATGAACAATCAACAAAAACCCAAGAATAGAGGCGAAACCCTCTATTTATACACTTTTTACCCTTTTCAAATTTAGGACTATGGGTTACAATTTTCAAAATTGCAAAGTAACCCTTCAAATTTTTCCAAGATTCTCATAGCTAAAAAATATTCCTTTTCACACCTAAAATCTTCATCTATTTGTCAGAAAAATCATTGATCTAACTATCTCTACAAGGATTGATTAATATTTGTAATAAAACCTTTGATTTCTTGACTAAAAATGCATTTTTACATGATTTGGAAGGTGAAATTGTGTTGGAGGTCAAAAAAACTTTGTCCTCATGTGAAAATTTTTGGAGATACCCTTGACCACTTGCTTGAGCACTTAGAACCTCTTTGACAATTTCCTTTCCTCTTATGTACACCATGGAATAACCTACTCTTGTATTGATGTCATTGATATGTTCTAGTTGTGGTAGAGGAAGAAAATGTTTTACAGCCAAAAGTATTCTTGAATGGCCCATAAACCTTCTTCTATGCTTCAAATTATAGCCCATCTGTGAAGAAACTATCAATTTTAGCTTTAAAACCAAATATTACCACATATTAACATGTTGTACACCACATCAAATCTAACTAGGCATTTATGGGGTTTAAGAATGAGTAATCTACTTAACTAGCTCCAATCTAGGCATATGGCAATTTATGGTTGGTCTCAGGGGCTAAGGACACATCCTGATATAATATCCCATTCATAGTGTGCCATGTGATAGATTTTTATTTTTTTCAAGTTCTTGGCTAGGGTCCTTCAATGTGGTTGGTTATAGGAGTGTTATTTGTCATTCTCAAAAGCAACCAGGACCCTCCTTGGACAAGTGTATTTTCATTTGCCATTGTAGCCTCACTTAAACACTTATCACCTTCTTATGAAATCTTAAAACTAGATCAAATATGCACCATCGATCCTTTAACAAGTCTCTAGGTATTGATTTCATCATGAGACATTTATATTCATCTTCAAGATCATAAAATTATGTTGTATGGTAGCATCTCATGATATCTAGCTTCTTTTCATCGCTCGAGTATTATCGCACCATGTGAAAGATTCTCATTAGATCTTTAGCCCCATTGAACTATCAAATATTTACTCATGCCATTGTATCTTCAAAATATTCTCAAGATTTAATCATGGGATATGAGATTGACACTTATTTCTTACACAATTTATTTGAGCTCCACTGAAATGTCCACCTAAGACTAGCACTACTAGATCCTTATCTGTATGATGAATGTGAGCATGGCACTTGGTAGCTCTATGGGATCTTGACATCCTTTTAAAATTAGCTTTTATTAAAAACCATTATATCTATATTAAGACCATTGAGATCATGCCACTTGGAGAATTAGTTATATTTCTATACTCTACATAGTCAATCTCAGCCAGGTTAATGCCCTTTCACCATTTGGTGGATTCTCATTTGGCCTGAGTTTTTATAAAATTTTGCCTTTACCTCGCACCATTAGATCAAAATCTGGGACGTTGAATGTTATTTGTTGATCTTTTTTCTATTCACTACGATTATGAAATGCATCCTCCCCATGCTTGCTCACAATATTATTCACTTATTGACTTATTTAAAGGACTATGAACCATTAATCTATTATTCAAGCACCTAATATAGTGCCACGTATCATTCTCAAATCCCTTTATAGGTCTGTTGTCATGTTAAATTAATCGTGTGCCATTAGATCTTTGGATTTCCTGCCAAGATGGTGACACTTGTCGCTCCCATAGATCTTTTAGTACCTTTGACATTTCAACTTTGATCTCACATCATTTGATCTTCCTCATCCATATGAATGTGCATGATTGATCAATATTCTTAACTTATTGAATTTTATATGCACCATTTGATAAACTCTGTCTGTGTTCACATGCACCATTGGATTGTGATCTAGTAGGTTGGTTGTGATTGGCTCCATTTTAATAATGAAAATAATGAAGTCAAAGTTTGGAAAATAAATAACTTAATTTAAATTCTTAACCTAAGGTTTTGTTATATACTATAAAAGCTTTAGGATAGGACTTTGAGCTAAGTTTATAACAAAGGGACCAAACATTAGCTAAACCATGATAATAGATAAAAGGGACCAAATTTCATGATATATAAAAGGGACAAAAAAATAATTTATACTAAGGTTTGGTTGTGTTAATAAACATGACTAAACCTTAGTATAAAAATTAGACCAAGTCCTTGACATTTTTTAAAGCATTCCCACATAAATTATTCTTGCCAAATTTGAATTTAAATTGGAGGGCTTAAGCTTAAGAAATTGGAACAAGGGTTTTAATATGCTTATACATAAACTCAACATGGATTTATAAATTAGGTATTTATACTTGAAAAGGGCTGAATTGCTTTAGTGCAATTTTGGGCACTAATAAGTTACACATGAAGACAACTTTGGCCAAAAGATTATATTTACTATTTTAATTGTACTTTAAATTTATTTGAATTAATATAATGAATTAGGGTCACTTAACATATAATATACTATGTCTCATAGTTATAAACTTGATGATGTAGAAAATAGTTTTTCAAAATCTAATCTAGTCAGTATTTAAGCATTTTTAAGGTCTAGGTATTAAACCTAGGGATTTCAGTACATAACTTTTGGAATTTATATCAATTTTTTGGAAACATATAGTCATTTTTAGGATTTTTAGCCTTTTTTATTGATTCTTGGCATTTATAAGAGTCCTAGGTTTTTCAAAATTGAAGTTTGAAAACTACTCACTTTGACCTTGGTCTAAAGTGGTGTGATTGGGGTAGTTATAAACATTAAATTACCACTTTGAGTTAATTTCACTTGTTTATCATCCCTCCCTCATCCTTTATCACTTCCTACTCATCCCTCATTACCCTTAATCACTATATCATCATTACTTATTATCATTAATCACTCCCTCATTGATCTTTACTATCTCTAGTCATCTCTAATTACTCCCTTATCATCCATAATCACTCTTCCATTGACTCTCACTATCCCTCATCATACCTAATCACTACCTTCCCATCCTTCATCATCTCTAATCCCTCTTTCCTCATCCCTTTTCATCCCTATTCACTCCCTCCTCATCCCTCCTCATCCCTAATCACTCCCTTATTGAGCTTCATTATCTCTCACCATCTCTAATCACTCAGTATTATCATCCATAACCACTCCTTAATTGATTATCACCATACCTAATCATCCCTCATTATCCCTAATCAATCTTTCTTCATACCTAAAAATCACTAATCACTCCCTCATTTACCCTCATAAACCCTCACCATCCCTTATCACTCCATCATTGACCCTCACTGTCCCTCACCATACCTAATCACTCCATCATCATCTGACATAATTATAGAGTCTAAATATATATTTGATTCCAATCATATGTTGTTTACTAAAATATAATAGAAATTAACACTTTTCTAGGATTAGTGTTGTTAATACCCATTTATGATTGTCAAATTTAATACTGAATGAACTGGATGATCTTCAAAATTTATAGTCAAGTAACGTAAGTACTAACATAAAATAGAGTGTTAATTTTAGTTCTATTTTTTGTGCAATTGGATAAATGAAAATTTATTTGGTTCTACTTTTGGTATTTTAGTTTAACAGATAAGAAATAAACATAAATATCTTGTATCATTTTCTAATTCTAAAAATATTTGAATCAAATGAAATGTTATTTAGTGTTTCCTATTCTTCTATGACTTCAATCTTAGTCAAGTTCACACATGAAATCCTTGTGTGTGTACTGTGTTCCAAATATTGTATCTCTTACATGAAAAATTAACATTTATTCATGTTATCATCAAAATATGTCTATGAAAAATGTGAAACACTAGTTCATCATGGTGTAGATTTTCATCCTATCTTTTCTAAACATTAAGATGTCATTAAGGTAGATTATAAAAATTACGTAGGTAAAGGGCATGATGATGTCATTAAACATCTTGAAACGAATGAATTATTTTCATGAGTTAACCTTAAAGGTATAACCAACTAGTCAATCAATACTTACTTTATTTTTAAGACTATATTCCAAATGTCTAGAGGTTTAACATGAATATGATAATACCCAAACATAAGATCAATTTTATAAAAGACTTTTACATCATGGATATGGTATAAAAATTCCTTAATATTTACATCAGGATAATATTTTTCCACTTTAATCTAGATAATATTTTTTTAATTGATTCACAACTTTGGCACAAACACAATTGGGATTTTGCAAGGCAATGATTTAGGCATGAAGTGTCAATTATCCATGATTTCATAGATCTGCCACTTGATCTATTCATTCTATAGAAATGATATGTTGTATAAAGAGGTTTGAGGAAGAGGTAGTTAAAGGATCAAATCAATAGTATTGTTTAGTGTACAGTATATATGAACTTATTTTTGGTGAGTCAAAGATATCTTTGTATTCATCTAGTTTATGGTTCAATTATTTTGTCTTTGTTGATGTTGGATAAATCACATTATGATATGGTGACATAAGTATGTTATTAAATTTAATTTTTAGCTTCAAGAGTATACTTCTTATAAGAATTGACTAGATTCTTTCACTTCCTGGCACTAATGATTGAAAGCTTATGAATTAACTACGATATATGGTATTTTAAATCATGCCAATATAAAAAAAATCAAGTATTTACTTCATAGAATACATTTCAATGATAAATATATGGTTGACCATATGTAAATAATCACACACCTCTAATGCTAAGATGTCACAAATGATTGCATCTTTGAAAAGTTTAACTTTGTACACCAAGTAACACTACTATGTGATCCATTTATCAATGCGTACACTAGACCATACACTAGCATATGGTTATAGATGATGCATACATTTCAAGTTCAATTTTTCAAAATATACTTAAAGATAAATTAAATTCTTTTGACTTCCGTTGGAAATGATGAAGTTTATTAGCTCACAGCTTATCTAAATTTGTTAAAGAAACAATATTTTTAATTCATATAGTTTCTTGTTGGGGGAAGTAGAGATATTTTTAGTACCAACCATATCATTGGGTTCATAATGTATTATCTACTTACATTTTTATAGTGATAGGTAACATTCACCCACTTCTTGAGATGTGCAAGTAGAGAGCTCATAGTGTGTGACTCTTCATTAGATTGAATATTGAAGTTATAAATTAAGCACCACTTTCCAATCTTATACTACTTGTTCTAATCATTTGAAAATTATTTTCCAGACTCTGTTATGATGACTTAATCAAAAGACATATAAATAGAAGGCCTTCAATGTAATTTTTAGGATCATAAAATCTCTTCATATGGAAATCAATTGATTAGTTTTAGGAAATCACATAGATTGGTGATCCTCATGTATTTACTACTCATTTTTGGTGATATGGTGGTTTTTGTTACTTTTATTTTTTTGGTATATTTTAAAATGTGAATTACATCATTTTGATCACTATATCTTATATTTTATGCTATAACTAAGATCTTCACTTGTAGCTCCTAACATTGTTAAACCCCAAAAAAATACCACCATCAAGGTATTTTATAGATTGATTAAGGATGAGGAGGGTGTTGAAGAAGAAAATTGTAACATCAATGAATCAACCCTTTTGCCTATCACAAAAGTCAAGTTAGAATCGTACCAGTCTAATCATGGGAGTTCAAAAATTTCAACTAGTATCCTAAAGATGCAAGGGTGTTTTATTATAAATTTTAGAAAATAATCAACAAGTTATCAAGATAACCTATTCAGTTATAACAATCAAAAATACATTTATAAAATCATGAATGAATTAAAATAAAAATATGTAATCTATTATATCTAACAGAGAAAGCCTATGAGTTAGATACTCTCTTGAAGAATAGAAATTTGATTCTATAATATATATGTATTCAGATAATATCTTTGATTTTTACTTATAATTTTCTAGAAGTTAAGTCTAAATAAAACTATAAATAGAAGAGATAAATCAAAAAAAAAAAGAAAGAGGACAAAAACATAATAAAAATAAAATAAAACTAATAAAGACAAATAACTAACCCTATAGAAAAGGGATAAACAAGAAAAAAGACAAAAAAACTAAGGCAATGATCTAATTTAAGAAAAATAGATAATAAAATGTAATAATTAACTAAATAAATTCTCTAATGATAAAGATTAAAGGAACAACTAAGAAAGAGCCTAAACAGAAAATAATCTAGACTAAGAAACAGTCAATAAAAAAAATCTAAAGTAAACAAAGCTAAGAAATTTAATTAAGATAATTATTAAAAGTAAAGCCAACTAGGGATAAACAAAGACTAAAGATCAAAATGAAAAAAAAATAAGAAAATATAATTAAGAAGCAACTATAAATCTAGGAAAGCAAAGAGAAAAGAGAATTAGTCTAAAGATTAAAATAGACCTAGAACCTATTTGAATTAAATCTAAATTAATAAAACTAAAGGACTCAAACTATGAGGTAAATATCAAATGATTAACTTAGAATATATGAATATTATTAAACTAATGACAAACTGAAATTGATATAGATCTGGATATTTAAGGATATCAACTTATAGCAAATCAAATGAAATAATAACTTAAGAAAAATCCATAACTATCCAAACAGAGAAAAGAATAAACATAAACTAAGAGCTATAATAAAAGAAACAAACTAAACTAAATTAATTAAAACAAAAAGAAATGATTATAGATTAAAACTATATTTAAAAGTAACCAAAATAGAAACAAAAATCAAATTTAGAGGAAATTAGAAAGATCTATTTATATTAAAGTTGGATTCAAATAATTAAAAAATGTGAGAAAGTCTCAAAAAGATAGCCGTATTAGCAAAAAAACATAAAATTATTGAAAAAACCAACATCCTTTCTCTACAAAAACTTGTAAAATAACTGTGCAATTAAAACAGATCAATGAAATGTTGTGGAATATCAAAATAATCATCATTATTCAAGTTGAATACTTGGAATCTACGTATAAGACTACAAAATAGCAGTCATCAAAAGATATTAAGCTTTAAAAACTTTAGATAATTGGTATTAGATGATAAATAAAACTAGATGTACCTAAGTTACATAAGCAATTACATAACCATCAAATAAAGTACCATTGGGTCTATCTGCAAAAGTTATACTATCTCAGAGAAGTTGCATAAAAAGAAGAGATAAATGATTGACTTCAAAAAAATACTTAAGTCTTCAATACCTATTGTGCTTCTGTCTTCAAATGAGTCTTTTATTTCTTCTTATACCTTCAACTTAGTTGTGAAATAAGTTATAACTATCTTTCGTTAGTTATTAGTTAATGTTAACTAATTTACTTTTAACAAAGTCAATTAATTATAAACTAAAATTGGTTAAGGATATATCTAATTAAGACTTAAAAAGTCTTAATTTGATCAAGGTATTTAAAATAATATACTTAGGGTACAAATATTAATGGGTAGGGACCAATATTAATTAATAATATAATATAATATAATACATATCAATCATAAAATAAATAAGTCAAAAATTTATAAATTATATTCATATTAAACTATAACACGTATCAATTAACTTAAGCATATATAATTATGTCAAAACTTCAAAATCACTATATTTATTAGAATACCAAAATTTGTCAAAGTTTGAAAATCAAATTTTCAACCTAAACTATCATGTTTTATCATGTAATTTCAAAACTAAATAGAAATTATCTTTTGGATGACTATTGGTCATCCAAATCTGACAACACTTCAATTACTTGTTTATCTTGTTTATGAAGACAAATCTTATATTACATCTCTATAACAGGTAATGGTACCAACTTAGTTCCATAACAAGTTATGTTGTCATCAACCTCTAGCTAAATTCTTTTCAGTAATCTAACTTTCCTTGGTGTTTCAAGTTTAATTTGAATAGCAAACCTCTTTTCAATAGTCAAAGGTAGAATATCCATGGTTTTCCTTCTGCCAGCATAACCTTAAATTTCCAAACTCAATCTCTCAAACCTCAAAAGGGGTTCACTATGGGCTCCATATAGATTCAACATTCTACATTTTCCTGCAAGATCTACATGAGAAGGGGAAGGTGCATCATAAGGAATGCCCATCTTCCTAAGATATTTAACATGGGAAATTTCTATTTCAAGCTACGTGGACTGAAACATATCACACTATATTTGAATCTAAATCGTTATTGAACCTCAAAAATTAAATATAAAATTTTGATATCAACTTTAAAAGATCAAAAAAAATTAATCTCAATGTCCTTTTTGAAAGAAAAGCCTAAATTTTCAATTTTTTGTTTAAACTTCAAATAAAATCTCATGTCATTCACATTACCTTTATATCTTGTCAAAGTATCCACATAAATTTATAAATAATTATGTCATTATTATTTTCAATATAGGTAATTGATTCAATTCATATTTTCACATAATGATAACAATTCCCAACACTACCAATCAAATTTTTATATTGAAATTAACCATCTGTCAAAAAAAATTCCATGTATACAAGTTTATATTTGCACAATAAAACCACTATTTATTGCTTTTTAAAAACCCAAAACAAAATTTAATGTCATATGCTTAGGATGAGAAACCTTAATGAGCCACAAAATGTATATTGTAGCCTATGGTCTCTATAAAAATCAAATGGCCTTTTCATCCATATATGTATTCTTTGATAAATTTAACATATGATTTGAAAAAAATAAATAACCACATTTATAACTAAAATCACATGCATTAAATTTCTTAAACATTTTATGAGTCCATACCATCACTCTTTTCAATCTTGCTTGTCTCTTTATATAGGAAATCACTTAAAAATTCACCACAAATATAACCCCTAGGTCTAATATTAGTTTCAAATATAAGCTATTTACATTCCCAATTATTTAACAATACTCCAAAAACTTAAACAAGCAATTTTTTCATGGTAACAACCAAGAAAGATTTAAAATATTTCCAATATTTCTACTAATCCGTGAAATACTGTCATCTACTTCAACTCAAATGAAAAATAATAGGACATTTAAAACATCTACACACTAGAGAGTTACCAAAGTTTATGTCATAAACAATAACTATTAAAATCCTAGGTTTGAACCATGTTTAAAAAATCATCAGAGTCCTCGACATATCACATGTAACAAGCTAAAAAATTTCTCAGTCTATTACTATACTCAGTTTTGAAAAGAAATATTTTTCTTTTCATTTACCCCCAAAAAAATGCAAGTGGCCCTTCATACTTACATTGACAAACATGCACCACTATCAAAACTAAATATTTTCTTGAAACAATTTTTTAAAAGAGTCATTCAAAAATAACAAAACTTATGCCTTATATTTTTACATTCAACAAAAACTAGAGATTATCATTTATTTATTTCATAGAAAAGCTTCAAATTTACATTCATGGAATCATATTATTTCATGAATAGAAAAAAAAAATCCTTGAAACATAAAATAAATCATTTTAACCTTCCAAAAAGCTTGCATGCAGACAAACTAGTATATTTCCCACACTTTTATTCACATTTCACCATTAAAGCCATATTAGAAGTATTGAGAGATTTCATTCACACAATTTCAACATAACTATTCTTCACTAAACTTGTAATATCTCAAAAATACCTCCATATTTCTAAGAAACTAATCATAACTTGCAAAACCATACATGCTATCACTTTACCAAAAAAATCTCCTAACTGTCAACCTCTAAAATCTCCACACGATCCCGAAGAACAAGAGCTTCACTGTAATCAAAGAACTTGTGCAAAAAGACCAAAGATGAAGAAACACAAAACTTATATATCCACTTACCTTCTACCATAATTAATTTTATGATGTACCTCAATTTTATTGACCTTTATTTACTAATCGTGTACTTAGCAACTCCACCAACTTGTTTGTTAGAAAAGCCAAAGTTAGTGATAACCATTACTGACACTAATTCTCATGATAATCATTAACTAATGTCCATTATTCAAGGTAATATTTCCTCTCATTAACTCTCACACCACCAAATATTTAAACAATCATGAAACATCACTAACATACACTCAGACTTAAATGTAATTGCCAACTCACATACCTCCATGTTCATTTTCTCAAATGGCCTCTAGCTCAATGGATGTTTGACTTATCATCAATCAAAGAGTATAAATATTTATAAACATTTTACAATGAAATTCATTTCTGTCAATTCACCAAGTGTGGTGGTCAAAGACCCTTAAAACTATAGTCCATTTTTTAAATCCAAACACATATTACATTAAGGAATCAAATGCCAGCTAACCAAGTTAATTCTCATTGAATATACTTTATAATCAACTAAAATGGTCATCGACACTTAGTGTATTAATTTAGTTCCATGATAAACTTTACATCATGCAAACCATTATGACCTAGCATTGTCATTTTGAATTATGCCATTAGCCCAGGGTTGATAACCAGCTTATAAGTGTATACCCACTAAAATATGAAGAAATGAGGTATATGTCTTGAAATTATTCATGGTCTTTGTCCTAATATAAAACTAAGTCATGAACATTAAAATTTTTACTAGAGACCTTTTTATAGAAAAAAATCTTTAAATTTTTCTTATCCTTTTATAATTTTTTATAATGTTGTTGCCTTGAATTCATCAAGAGCTACCAAATCATGCAAACCTTGTTCAATTAAATTTGTATCTTTAGCTACATATTATAAACAATATTAGCCGAGAAAATCTAAAGCTCAATTGGTAAAGGAGCTTCAAAACCATATGCTAACATGAAAGGAAAATATCCAATTACTACCTTAAAAATAGTGCTATCAAACCCTAAGGATTCAAAAACCTTAAGATACCAATTCCTTTTATTATCACAAACTAGTTTGTTCATAATAAAAATCTAATTTTTATTAGTAGACTCAGCTTGTTTATTTCAGAATAGATATTACATAGATGAATGACTATAAATAATAGAATATTTTCTTAAGAATTAGAATAAATCATTATAAATTAATTGAAGTTAATTATCCAAAATAATCTCACATATAACTCTGAATCTAAATAAAATCTAATTTAAAAAAATATACTTCACTTATTACTGAATTTTTAAGCACTTTGGACTCAGGCCACTTGGTGAAATAATTCATGGCTATCAAAATTCATCTATGACCTATAGATGAAGGTGGATGAATATCTGAAATAAAGTCAATGCCCCATTTAGTGAAAGGTTTTTCAATAATAACTAGGTTTAAAGGCATTGTATGTATTTTATCTCTTTTAACAAATGGATAACAAGACATACAAGAATGGACTAACTTATAAGTATCTTGAAAAAAAATCGGCCAATAATAAATAGCCCTAAATTTTTTATAAGATATTATATTTTTAGTGTAGTTTTCACCATATTTTATTTCATGATAAACCTTAATAACTTTCTGAGTTTGATTGTGTGTAAGACATCTTAACAATACTTCATCATGATTATGATAAAATAAAAAAAATTCTAATAAAAAATATAATGATTTTAACCTTAAGGAATATCTTTATTTATTTTTTAATTTATTAGGACAAGACTAATTTTGAAAATAATAAACTAAATCATTATACCAATCATCTTAGGCTAATAAATAGTCCCATTCACTCATTTCAAGATCAAACTTAAAATTTTAAAAAAAATCAGCAATTTTCATAGTTTTTAAGTGTGGTTTCATGTTTAATTTTTCATCAACTGATAAAACTAGGACGTTAAGATATGAGGTAGCATTTTTAGCTAAGTGTTTTGCTAGTTCATCACCTTTAATAGTTTTAAAAGTTTCAAATTCAAGATAAAATTCTTAAATACGTAAGATCCACTTAGCAAGCCTTTCTTGAATAGTTGGCTATTTTAAAAAATATAAAAAAATAGGCACATTAGATCGCACAATTTTTTCACTCTCAATAATAAATATCAAAATTTAATGAAAGAAAAAACAAGTGAAAAAAAATCTCAATAACGAGATACTTAGTTTCTATATCTTTTAAGACTTGGCTCATATAATCGATGGTTTTGTTTTCTTTATTTTCTAATTTTTATAGCCTTTTCAATAGCATTAATATAGAGAATAAATGATGTATTTAAATCAAATTTAGAAAGTATAGGATCACTTACAATTTCATTTTTGATAAAATTAAAATCTAATTCAACATTTTCATCTCAAATATATATTTTATCTTTCTTAAGCAACAATTGTAAAAGATTAGATTCATGAGAAAAATAAGAAATTAATTATCATAAACATGATTGATCCTTGGGATGAGTTAATTAATTTATATCTTTAACAAGTTCTGGGTCAATAGAAATATCTTCTATAGAAATTATGTGACCTAAGAACTTACCCTCAATTACACCAAAAACAAATGTCTTTGGATTTAAAGAAATGTCAAACTTTATACATCTTGTGTATACTTCACGAAGATGGTCTAATTGTTTTTTTAACTTTTTTAGAATGAATAGTGAGATCATCTAAATAAACTTGAATAATGATTCCTATTAAATAATCAAAAGTAACATGTATATCCCTTTAAAAACTAGCTGCTACATTCATCAAACTAAAAGGCATTCAATTGTAAGCAAAAGTATCTCTATAAGTGGTAAAAATAGTTTTATGTCTATCATCAAGATTCATAAAGATTTGATTATACTTTGAAAATCCATCTAATAAATACATCATTTCAGATCCTACAACTTATTATAAAATATGATCTGTGCTAGGTAAAAGAAAATTATATTTTATACTTGCTTTATTTAAATCTATAAAATCAACACATAGTCTAATATCACCATTTTTATTTTTAATTAGAATAGATTAAATACCTATTTTGAATATATTATAGGAAAATAACACCAGCATCGGTCATCTTATCTAACTCTTTGTTAATGATATCTTCTAATAAAGCATTGATTCTTCATATTTTCTACTTGATAGATTTGATATCAAGCTTAATAAGAATGTCATGTTTAATAATATTAGTATCATAACCTTTAAGATCCTTGTATGACCATGAAAAGATATCAATAAATGCTTTAACTAATTTAATAAAATTAATATTTTAACTTTTAGTCACTTGATTTCCTAAATAAATGTACATACGATCTTCATCAGTGCCTAAATGTATGGGAGTAGTTTCACCTATGATTCTTCTGGATGAATCCTCTATTCTAAATATTTTTGGTTGGTTGTTGGCAACAGGTTATCTATTAGTACTTAATTACAAATAATTATCATAATTTATTATTTAGTCATCATGATCAAAACAATTGCCTTTATGGAATAAGAGATTATTTCAAATAATTTGGACATATCTATAGTCCAACTAAAAAACAAATATCAATAATATGCCTACATTACTATAAATTTTATAATTTTAAATTCTTTCCAATATAATAAATAGAGAATAGATCCAAATTATTCCCATACTCTCCATGTGTAACTTGCATAAAACCTAAAAACTATTTATTTTCAAATATTATCTCTTATCCAATTTACGGATGTAAGTCTAGATTATCTGAAATAATCCTTAATGGATCTATATGTTCATGACAAATAAATAGAGGACAACTATGATTCAAATCAAGAATCTTAGGATGAAAAAATTTGATAAATATAAAATTTATAGTAGGTTCAATTTCACTCAAGATTGAATTAAAAGCATAAATTGCAAGCTTATCAGCTTATACATTGAATTCCCTAAGAATATGTGCGATATTGAAAGATTCAAAATGATCAAGTAATAACTAAATATTTTTGGTATAATGATGCAAATGAGTTTGATTAATATTATAAATCTTGTGAATTTATCTTATTACTAACACTAAATCTCGAAAAACCTCTACGTGTTTAACATTCAACTCTATGGCCTTTTCTAATCCTAAACATAATGCTTCAAATTATGTTATATTATTAGTGTTTTCAAAAGACAATTTAAAAACATAATGAAATATTTTACAACAATAGATATAAATAAAATTCCATCACCACTAAATTATTGAGAGTAGGCTGTATCGAAGTAAAGAGACCATCAAATATTCATTTTAAATATCTTCATGCTTTTTTTTAGTTTGTCTACATTCGACAACTCATAAGTTTCAATATAAGAAATTTTAGATGAAGAAAGTTATTCGATTGGTGTACCAAAAAAATCATCTCTCTTAATGAATGTAATTTCATTTTTAATAGGAACCCATGTTATATCTTTTCATACGAAATCCCCAGTATATTTAGACCAATCTATTCCTAACAACATTGCATAATTACTAGAAATATCCAACACTTGAATATTAGTCATACACCTAATACATTTATCCTACATAATTTTATTAAATATGTCAAAAAAATTATTAAAACTCTTAGTTTAAATAGCATTAAAACCAATCATTTTCTTGTTATTTATTCCATAAAATATACATAATTGATTCGCAATGCATTTAGGCATGATATTCTATGACGCACCTGTGGCTAAAATATAATTATGAATTATTTTATTCCTAATTTTGACTGTGATATATAAAGGGGGAATATAATCATAAGAGGAATTAAAATTTTAAGCATAAATACATTTTAAAATATTTTCCTATTGCATACTTACATTATCTCATCGAATTTTTACACCTTTGTTAATATGATCTAACTGTCTTCAAAGACTAGTAGCCTACAATAGAGAAAATCCAACTTTAATTGTTGACAAGTCATCAATAATGCTATATGTTTTATCATTGGTTTGCCTAAAATTCTTTGATTTATAATGTTGATACTAAATTTTATTATATCCAATTTCAAAAGGATCGCTTTGAGTAGTATTACCATTAGAGTTATTAGCATTATTCTAAACTGATTTACCTTTATCATCAAAAAAAAGATTTATCATTTTATATATTAATTTTTTTTAGAGGATTATAATCTTTATTCATATTATTTACAGCATAAATATTTTCATTTTTTGAAAGATCATCAAGAGTATTTATGTTATAAGCTAAATCTTAAGTTATTTCATCTTTTTCTTGAAGAAAATACTTTTTAAATTTAATAACTTGACATGTTTCAAGATTATGATTAAGTTTGCACATAATAAAATAGTAAGAAATACCATCATCTTTCATGATTGTCTATGAAAAAGAAATTTTATCATTTATGTATCTTTTAATGGCAACTAAATCATTACATAAACATTGTATTACTTTTAATATCTTTACATTATCTGAATTTAAAATTGTAGTAGACCTATCTTTGAAACCTATATGTTTAAGCTTATTTTTATATTTACTATAAAATTTTATGGTTTCATCATATTCTATAATATATTTGTCTTCTAAAGCTATCTATTATTTCAAAGGTAAAGCATTACAAAGATAAAGTCTTGATAATATCTTTCAAGGTCTAAGATCACTTGGGATCTTTTGACACAACTTGATGAATCTAGAAAATAAATAATACATGGTCTCACTAGAATCTACTTTGTTTTTTGAAAGATCATTAACTAAATCAAAATCTTATTTAGCATTACCAAAAGACAACTCTAACCAATCTTCTACATCTCTCCAATTATTAATAACTTACCAATGTTTGATAAGATTTTCCTTCTAATGTTTGGGTAAAAAATTTTAAGTAAATATTTTCACTAGTTATTCTAAAATTAGCAAAAACTAATATAAAGTTTTCTAAGTGATCTTTCCAAGATTCTCTAGCAACACTAAAAACGTTTGGTATATTCAAACCCTTAAGAAAAGGTAGCTTACCTAGATGATTTCTGACATTACTTCAATTGGTAAAAATCCATGGTGTTATAGCTATATAATTCTTTTCTTGAGCTTGTTCTTCATCTTCACCTTTAGTGAGCTCATCTTTTTCTCTATTATTCTTTAACCTATGAAGTTCTTCCAATCTCCATTCCAATACTGGTGGTTCTCCCACTAGTGGATTTTTCACTAGTTGATTTTCTACAGGCTAATTCTCATTAAATGACCACTCATTAGAACCTAGATTCTAACAGAAAAGAGTGATTATCTTGAACCAAATTTTTTTTATCTAATTACAGATTTGTTAAAGCAATTTTAGTAAGCACAATAAAACCATAAAATGGAAATGAATAAAAAAAATGAGTTCTATACGTAGGATTAGCATCTAAAACTCTATCTCTATCTTTTCAAATTATCCTATTCAAATTCAAAATTTCACATTGAGTCTCATGCGTAAGATTTTAATACTAATCAATTTCAAATTTAGCAATCACTTCTTTCTAATTTATGACTTTCATAACTTGATGAATATTGTTAGGATGATTATATCATGCATAAAATGTTATAGTGTAATCGACATCAACTTGATCATATTATAAAGATATTAAAGGTTGAATAATAGAAGGTTATTGACCTCTAATAACCATTAACAAGAATTAAAAAAAAATTAAAAAAAATTCTAAATTATTTTCTTAGTGGAGTCACCGTATTTGTTGACGATAGAAATTATACCATCAATGAATTAATCTTTTCACCTATCATGAAGGTCAAGTTAGAATCAGGCCAATATAATTATGGGGGTTCTAAAGGTTCACCTAGAATCCTAAAGATGTGAGGAGGTTTTATTATAAATTCTAAAAAATAATCAACAAGCTATCAAGAAAACTTATTCCATTATAACAATCATAAGTCCACTAATTGAATAATAAATCTATTAAAATAATAATATATAATCTATTCTATCTGATACATAAAACCTATGAGTTAGATAGTCTCTTGAAGAAGATATATATATATATATATATATATATATATATATATATATATATATATATATATATATATATATATATATATATATATATATATATATATATATATTAGTTTCTTACTTGCAATGTTCTCCAAGTTAAAACTATAGAAAACCAAAAATAGAAGACATAAATCAAATAAAAATAAATAGGCAAAAATGCATAAGCAAAAAAAACAAAATTAATAAAGGCAAATAACTAATCCTAAAGAAAAGGGACTAAGGAAATGATGTAATTTAATCAAAATAGATAATAAAATTTAATAATAAACTAAATAAATTCTCTAAAGATAAATATTAATGGAAAAACTAAGAAAGAGCTTAAACATAAAATAATCTAGACTAAAAAGTAGTCACTAAAACAAATCTAAAGTAAACAAAGCTATGAAACTTAATTAAGATAATTATTTTAAATAAAGCCAACTAGGGATAAAAAAAGACTAAAGATCAAAATGAAACTAAATAATAAAAACTAATTAATATGAAACCATGAAACTAGGAAAACAAAAAATAAAAGATAATTAATATAAGTATTAAAAAATACCTAAAGCCTATTTGAATTAAATCTAAAATAAGAAAAATAAAAGAATTGAACTATGAGGTAAATATCAAATGATTAACTTAGAATATATGAAGATTATTAAGCTAATAACAAATTGAAATGGATATAGATCTAGATATTTAAAGATATCAACCTATATCAAATCAAAGGAAATAATAACTTAAGAAAAATACAAAACTATCTAAATAGAGAAGAGAACAAACATAAATTAAGAAGTATAATAAAATAAATAAACTAAAATTAAAAAATATATTATATATTTATACTATATTTAAAAGTAACTAAAATAGAAAAAAAATCAAATTTAGAAGAAATCTAAAAGTTCTTTTTATATTAAAGTTAAATTCAAATAATTACAAAAGGTGTGTGTCTCAAAAGGAGAGTTGTCTTAGGAAAAAAAGAAAAACTTATTAATAAAACCAACATACTTTATATATAAAAATTTGAATAATAACTTTACAATCAAAATAGATCAATGAAATGTCATGGAATAACAAAATGATCATCATTATTTAGGTTGGATACTTGGAATCTTAGTAGAAGACTAAAAAATAGCAATCATCAAAATATATTAAGCAAAGAAAACTTTAGATAATTAGTATTATATGATAAATAAAATTAGATAGACTTGTGTTGAATAAGCAATTGTTCAATTGTTAGATAAAGTACCACTAGGTCTATCTGCAAAAGTTGTACTATCTCAAAAAACTTGCATAGAAAGAAGAGATAAATTATTGAATTTACAAAATAATTAAGTCTTCGAAATATTTTATGCTTCTATCTTCAAATGAGTCTTTCATCTCTTCTTATACCTTCAACTTACTTGTGAAATAAGTTATAACTATCTTTAGTTAGTTATTAGTTAATGTTAACTAATTGACTGTTAACAAAGTCAATTAATTATAAGCTAGAATTAGTTAAGGATAGATTTAATTAAGAAAATAGATATTAATTTGGTCATGATATTTAAAATAATAGATCTAGGGTACTAATCTTAATGGGTGGGGACCAATATTAATTAATATAATAGAATACATACCATTCATATAATAAATAAGTAAAAAATTGATAAATTCTATTCATATTAAACCGTAATGCATATCAATTAACTTAAGCATATATAATTATGTTAGAACTCCAAAATCACTGTATTTACTAAAATACCAAAATTTGTCAAAGTCTGAAAATTAAAGTGTCAAACTAAAATATTAATTTTTGCCATGTAAGTTCAACACTAAACAAAAATTATCTTTTAGATGACCATTAGTCATCCAGATCTAACAAAACTTTAATTACTTTTTTGTCTTATTCATGAAGACAAACATTGTATTTCATCTCATTAGCAAGAAATAATACCAACTTAGTTACATAATAAATCATGTTATCATCAACCTCCAGCATAATTCTTTTTAACAATCTGACTTCTTTTGGTGTTTTAGGTTCACTTTGACTAGCAGTCCTCTTTTCAATAGTTTCAGGTAGAATATCCATGGTCTTCCTTCTACCAACATAACCATGACTTCCCAAACTCAATCTCTAAAACCTCAAAAGGGGTTCACTATGTGCACAAGATAGATTTAAATTTCTACATTTTCCAGTAGGATCTACATGAGAAGGGGAAGGTGCATCATAAGGAATGGCCATCTTTCTAAGATATTTGACATGTGTTGTTTCTATTTTAATCCATGTAGACTAAAACATATCACACTATATCTGATTATAAATCTATATCAAATGTCAAAAATTAAATATAAGATTCTGATATCAACTTCAAAAGATCAAAGAATTTTAATCTCAATGTCCTTTTTCAATGAAAAGACTAAAATTTCAATTTTTAGATTAAATTTTGAATAAAATATCATGTCTTTCACATTAACTTTATATCCTTTCAAAGTATCCACATACATTTATAAATACTTATGTAATTATTATTTTCAATACATACGACTAATTTATTCTAGATTTTCACATAATAATTGCAATTCCCGACATTGCCAATCACATTTGTATACTAAAACTAAAATATTATTGAAAAACTTTCCATGTATACAATTTTATATTTTCATAATAAAACCACTATTTATTAATTTTTAAAAACCCAAAACAAAATTGAATTTCATATGCATAGGATGAAAAACCTTAATGTGCCACAAAATCTATATTGTAGTCTATTATCTCTGTAAGAATCAACTAGCATTTTCATGTATATATGTATTATTTGATAAGTTTAACATATGATTTGAAAAAAATAAATAACCACATATTTGACTAAAATCACATGCATTAAATTTCCTCAATATTTTTTGAGTCCATACCATCATTGTTTTCAGACTCACTTATTTCTTTGTCTAGGAAATCACATAAGCATTCACAACAATATAAATCCTATGTCTAATATCAGTTTCAACTAGAAGTTATTTTCGTATCCAGTTGTTCAACAATACTCCAAAAACCAAAATGAATAATTTGTACATGGTGACAACCAAGAAAGATATGAAAACTTTCTATTATTTATACAAATCTATGAAATACTATCATCAACTTCAAATTAAAAAAAAAACATGACATTTAAAAAATTTGCATGCTAGAGAGTTACCCGGATGTATGTTATAAACAAGAAACCTTAAAATCCCATGTTTCAAAAATCATCAAAATCCTCAACATATCACATGTAAAATGCTAAGAAATTTCTTAGTTTATTACTATACTTAGTTTTCAAAAGATAGATTATTCTTTTCATTTACCTACAAAAAAATGCAAGTGTACCTTCATAATGAGATTGACAAACATGCACCACTATCACAACTAAATATTTTGTTAAAACAATTTTCTGAAAGAGTCATTTGAAAATATATAAAATGTACAACTTGTATTTCAGCATTCAACCAAAACCGGAGATTATCATTCATTTATTTCTCATAAAGGCTTCAGATTTCCATTCATAGAATCATATTATTTCATGCATGTCAAAAATAAATAATATCTCTAAAAATTTGAAAAACCCATTTTAACCTTCGAAACATCTTGCATGTAGGCAAACTAGTATGTTTCCAACACTATTATTCACATTTCACCATTAAAACTATATCAAAAGTATTGATAGATTTCATTCACACATAATTTTGATACAACTATTCTTCACTAAACTTGTAATCTCTCACAAATACCTCCATATTTCTATGAAACTAATCAGAACTTGCAAAACCATACTTACTATCACTTTTATAAAAAAATCTCCTAACTATTAACCTTAAAAATCTACACACGATCCCGAATAGCCAAAGCTTTTCTCCAACTAAAGAGATTGTTAAAAATGAAAAAAGATAAATAAAAACAAAACTTATATACACCAACCCTCCACCGTAACTGACCATATGACATGCCTCAATTTGATTGGCCTTCATTTATTAATCACATACTTATAAACTCTGCTAACTTGTTTGTTAGAAAAGCCAAAGTTAGTGATAACCATTCTATAAACTAATTCTCATGCTAAACACAACTAATATCTATCATTCAAGGTAATATTTCATCTTATTAACTCTCACACTGCCAAATCTTTGAGCAATCTTGAAGCTTCATAAATGTACACTCAGGCTTAGATGCATTTACCAACTCACCTACCTCGATGTTCATTTTTCCGAATGACCTCTAGCTCAATGGATGTTTTCCTTATCATTGATCAAAGGGTCTTAAGATTTATAGACATTTCACAATTAACTTCATAATTGATGATTCACTAAGTATCATGCTCAAAGACCCTTGAAAATATAGTCCCTTTTTTTAAATCCAAACACATATTTCATAAAGGAATCAAATGGCAGCTAACCAAGTTAATTCACATTGAATATGCTTTACGATCAATTGAAAGGGTCCTCAATAATTAGTGTATTAATTTGGTCCCATGGAAAACTTTACATAATGTAAACCATTATGATACAGCATTATCATTTTGAAATATGCCATTAGCCTAAGGTTGATAGCTAACTTATACGTGCATGCCCAATGAAATATGAAGAAATGGTGTATATGTCCTTACATTATATTCACCAATTTTTATTACTTATTCAAACATTAAGACAATTGAGATTCATAATATCCACTAGATAATCATAAAAAGAAAAGGATGCAAGTTATATGAGATAGCAATGAAAATATTACTTAGACCAACATTAGTGAATGAAACTAAACCATACATGAGATCTCATATCTTCAAAATATCTTTTGAGTGTATTAATTTCAAATGCAATGTTTTCCTAGATGCCATTTCACCATTATTATCATGAACCATGAATCAAATTAACTAATGAAGATCAAACCAATGTCATAAATTAATTAAAAATACTAAATACTAAAAGTTTATGTATCAACTAAAACTATCAAAAGTGCACTCAATCTGAAGAGCAACACAACTGATAACATCTATAACTATATCTATATATTTTATTCTTTAATCAACCGTGCATTATCGAAACCACTTAAAATATAAATAAAATTTTATCAATCAATCATTACTATTTTATAATAAAAAAATATATATATAAATACTATCAATCAATAGTGTCCTCGACACAATTTTAGTCTTTATGATAGGGTCATCTCTATGGTAACAAGTATAGATTTTGAAAAATTTAGGGGAGGTTGAATAATATAGGAGCATCATGTCCACATTTATAAATGTGATTTTCAAATGTGTGTTGTGTTTAATAGGGGGTTAGTGAAGTCAATAATGAGGTGTTTACAAGTTTCCCTCCAAAAACAATTCAAATTTGTAAGTGTCATCATTTGAGGTCATAAGGTTATTGAAGAATCAATTACTTTTAAAAAAAAAACTCTTAAAAACATCTCTTGTTATATATGAAACCTCTTGCAGCTTGTAGAGTCCACGTGAAAGGTGACTAGATAGTCTTAAGTGAATAAGGAGACCTTAGGATCCATTCATGTAGGTATAATTCTATGAAAAATCTTAAAAGTACAAACATATCATTAGATATCTAAAATTTTACATTAGTGAAAGTCAAACTTAGTATGTACTATGTTAAGAGGTTGTTGAGTAAATTGTGGAATTACACCTATTGTTTATTTATGTTTGTAATGATGATGATTCGATGCTCATCTCTAAGAGGGATTAATAAATCATCTATG
Source organism: Torreya grandis (assembly GCA_037957365.1). Classification (NCBI taxonomy): domain Eukaryota; kingdom Viridiplantae; phylum Streptophyta; class Pinopsida; order Cupressales; family Taxaceae; genus Torreya; species Torreya grandis. The sequence goes on along the minus strand of JARHVA010007065.1, from coordinate 165,848 downwards.
TAAATATATATGGGGAGAGAGATTTGAAGGAAAGTGTGGATGAGGATTTAGGATTTTAGGCTTATACCTATAAATGTGTGTGTGGGCAGGGCGGGGGGCGGGGGGGGGGGGGCAGTGGGGGGAACCATGTTAAATAGAATAGAATAGAAACAATAATAAATTGTGAATAAGGTGTGAAGGACTATATATGCATAATAGTTTATATGACCGCATTGATTGTTTATAAATTTATGTGGCATCAAATCAAAGGTAAAGAAGATAGACATATTTTTTTGATGTATGAAGGTTCAAAAAATAATTGAAAGAATGCATGAACTCATTTTTTATGTTTTATCTAGTTCATGAAGAGAGGTAAGTAAGAATCCACAGGATTTATTAATTAACAATTCAAAATTCTCAGCCAAAGTTTCTATAGTTAATTATGTCATTTTGATTCATGCAATAATAAGCATGTATGGATGCTAATGTGTGTACAGATGCTAATAGATTTAAATGAGATTTGTTTGTCTTACTAACTATTTATTGCAACATTAGTCATAATATAATAATTTTATCCACCATTGAGATCTATGTAGTAAGTGAGTTATTTGATTCTAGTAACTTATGTGTCTATAATTTCCAAAATCAAGTCCTTATTGTAAATAAAAGTGTTGTATGGATTTAGAAAAATGGTTTTAAGAGGCCAAAAAATGAGTGGTATTATGCACTATCATTATGATAACTCTATTAAATAGAAGATTATATAGGGTTAAATCTATTATAGAAAGGAATGAATGTAAAATTGAATATATGAAAGTTTAGATCTGAATTTTGATCTACTAAATAAATCCATTATATTTTAATTGAACTCTTGAATCCCTCAAAATTTGTGATTATCTATGATATAGAGTCATTAAATACGAATTACTTGTAATAATGGAGATATTTGTTTCAAATATTAGTAAGAGTTGATGCTACCTAGGACTATAAAAAGTTTATATGATTTCATTATTAAGGACTACGTATTGTTTCACCTATAAGTGTTGTAATGAAAGCTCATAGATCTCAAAAAAAATCTTGTTAGGTTTGTGTAGACATAAAGAATTGAAATGAAAGTTGATATTAATGTTTGTGGAGGCTCAAAACTAATATCACAATTGATTTCATATCTGAAGGTATTTAAAATGACATCGCATTGAATTAAACAAGTAAGTTCTCTAACAAAGTCAACTATATCCATTTACAGGTCATTGGTACAATTAAGAAGGCATAAGTTGATTTCTATATTTTTAGGTAAGATAGAAGAAGTGTTTCATGTATTTATTTTATATTAGGAACTTATTAATGGTTATATAACATATCCTGAGCATCTATAAAGTTTAATAGATCTCTGATTGTTTAAAACAAGAATCATGGCATGTTTAAAAATAATAATTATATCTTGAAACCTATCCAATAAAAAATTATAAAATTTGGACAACTTGGAGGTTTTTGAAATGTCAATCTAGTTTTATCTCAATTGGTTGGGTATAAAGTGAGATATAATTAAAATATAGTCATCTACTTAGAAAAAATATGATCTGCACAGATAGTTTGAGTTATTAATATTTTGTGGTCAAAGAAGAGTTGTGATCATATGAATTGAGTTGTATGAATTTGAGTTCAACTAATAAAATGGAATTCTTAATTACTTTGATACATGTTGAAATTATTTTAAATATCTAATTATCTCACTTGAAGAGACTAAAAATTTTTTTTTTTATAAAAAAAATTGCATACAAATTATGGAGTTCCATCAGTCTAGAAAATAGACATCACAGACAGATGAGAAAGAATTGAGTAGAGAAAATGAAGGATTCAATAAGGATAATGAGGGATGGTGAGGTTCAATAGGGAGTGATTAGGGAAGATGAGGTAAATATTAGGGATGATGGGGGATGATAAGGATTAAAGAGGGAGAGATTAGGAGTGATGACAAACAAGGAATGAATGATAAGAGATGATGAAGTATGATGAAGCAATGATTAGGGATGATGAGGTATGGTTAGGGTCAATGAGGGAGTGATTAGGGAAAAATTATAAATGATTAGGAATGGTGAGGGGTAATAAAGGAGTGATTAGGAATGATGATGGATGAAGAGGGAATGATTAGGGATGATGAATTAGTGATTAGGGAAGGTCAGAGCCAATAAGGTAGTGATTAGAGATGATGAGGGATGGTAAGAGCTAATGAGGGAGTGATTAGGGATGATGATGGAGTGATTAAAAATGATGAGTTATGATTAGGGTAAATGAGGGAGTGATGAAGGATGATGAGGTATGAGGAGTGAGTGATTAAGGATGATGAGGGATAGTGAGGGTCAATGAGGGAGTAATCAGTGATGATGATGGAGTGATTAAAGATGACTAGAGACAATGAGGGCCAATGGAGTGATTAGAGACAATGAATACTGATAAGATATTGGTTAAGGGTGATGATACATCAGTAAGAAGTGGTCAGTGATGAGGGAGGGATGATGAAAAAGTGAAATTAACACAAAGTGGTTGTTTGATGTGTGAAGGTTGTCAATGTGACTTATACTACTCCAATCACACCCCTTTGCATAAATTTCAAAGTGAGTAGTTTATAAACTTTAATTTTGAGAAACCTAATATCTTAAAAATGCCAAGAATCAATTTGGAAGACACAAAGACCAAAAAAATGACCAGATGTCTACCAAAAATAGACATGAATTGAAAAAATTATGCCCTGAAATTCCTAGGTTTAATACTTAGATCTTGAAAATGCCTAAGTACTAACCAGATTATTTTTTTAAAAACTATTTTCCACATCATAAGGTGTGAAACTATGAGAAGAAATATATCAAAAGCTTAGTGACCCTAATTTCTTATATTTATTAAAATAAATTTAAAGTATCAAAAAATAAAGTAACAATATATAGTAGTAAATATAAGCTTTTGGCCAAATTTACCTTCATGTCCAACTCTCATATGCTTTTATGTGTAAAATAACAAAAACACAATAATATTATCAATAATGTGATCACATTATCAATAACATGATCATGTTACCTGCTAATCAACATTCATTCCATTTATATGTTCATTGATTTAATGTGAAAAAAATAGTAACATGATCACATTATATTTTTTACAATAATGTGATTGTGTTATCTATTAACTCGCCCACATTATACATTAATGCAATTTTATTATTGCTTGATAATTACTGAACCATAATTTATATATTGCAATCATGTTAATTAAATAATATAATCATGTTATTTATTAATGCAATCATATTACCTAAAAATATCCACAAAATTGTTCCCAAACTCTGTGCACTTACCCATATATATAATAAATTCA
>JARHVA010007065.1:85000-157500 GCA_037957365.1 Torreya grandis | reverse complement strand
TGTTCGTGGTTCAATCAGAGCTCGAATCTGAAACCTAATGGTCTTAAAATTTGATTGTTAATTATCTATAGATTAATTATTTTTATAATTTCAATGTTATGATTACTTATAAATATCACGTGTTAAAATCTATGTCTATAAATTAATTATGATTAATGATAATTATATGTGGTAAAATCTATATATTATCTATAATTAGTTATAATTTTTAATTATCTATAAATATAATCCAGTACAAACATTATATATTATCCATAAATTAATTATGATTAAACATGGAAAATAATGAGAAAAGAAGAAATATTTAAAACATTAAATTTAAAAAAAATTGTATTTTATCTTCTCAGTAAAGAAATGATAGTGCAACTTAATTCTTTTATTTACTCTTATTTAATTTTTATTTTTCAAATAAGTGATTTTTATGTAATCAATAAAAAATTTAGAATATATATTATTATAATAATTTTAAATCATATTATATAAATATTTAAAAATATTATTTAAACATGTTTTTTAATTTAAATATAATTTTAAATTATCAATGATATCTATATTTTGGAATCTAAAAATTATATTTCTATATATAGAAAGTGGACTAATAAATATTTGTAATCAATACAGAAGCTTAAAAAAATATAATTCTAATATTTAATATACAATCATAACCCTAAACGCATATGAACTTGAAAACACCCTTAGTTGAGACGTAAAAATCCAAGAAATGTATTTTACAAAGCCCCAAAAAATAGGCTATTTAAATAGCTGTCAACAAGCTCATGTAAGTTGGTGTGACCAAGAAATTGATGTGTTGGTGGGATCCAACATTTTGTAAAATGAAAAATTAACCCTTAAATATTAAGGTATGTGATTTATTTTTTCAATATTATAATTTAATTATTGATTGGACCATAATGTTTTCCTATTTGATCACGGATATTGGCACATTATCGACCACTTGATAACTATTCTCCCTTGAACATTTTGCAGTCACTAATATATTGTTCCCCAATCTAAGCTAGTAGATTTTATTATAACAAACTCTGAGAAATACCAATTAATTTGATTAACACAATTATTTAATTTAATTTAATTTACTTAGAAATTTAATTGTATATTTGTGTAGGATTTATTATATTTGTTGACACTAGCTAAATCTAGTCATATTTAATATGTTCCATATGTTTTTTTACATGTATCTTTATTCTAATGTTTTATCATTAGTAATTTCTTATTTTTCCACTTGTGTAGGCATGTTGGAGGATTTGGGACTTTGAAATTACTAAAGATGGGGTTTTATTATGTCACACACACACACACACACACACACACACACACACACACACACACACACACACACACACACACCATTTAAATATATGCAAATTATATAAAAAATTAGTTTTCATAAGAGTACTTGAAAGGGAGAAACTGTTGGTAGGATTAAAAAAATAGAAATCAAGAATAATATATTGCTGATGACAAATAGAGTCATAAAAAATAGTGAAAATCATGTTGTAAAAATACATTACATCATCATTATCTATGTTGATCGAAGCAGGAACAACCATAGGAGAGGCCTATTAATTGTCATGCAATGGAGTCTTCAATTCATATGGAATACAAATATTCTTGTTACTTATCAACTACTTCACTTGATATTTAATTTGTTGAACGTAGAGAGCTACCAATGTATTCTTCTTTGATTCCCCCTAATATTGAGAGAAACATGAATAAAGACAAAAAAAGCATATTAGAATAAAGCTTTAGAAGTATAAAATCATGATGATAAAAATATAATTTGCATCTATTCCTCTTGAGGTGCATCAAAACAACATGTGTAACACCATCAGTGATAACATTATCATGTAATCCAACACCTAGTAGAGCATCTTTCCATTTAAGCTTATGTCCAAAAATAGCAGGTAAGTCACAAAACAATGAATTCCATTTTTTTTCACATGCATACATCCCCATAGGATATGTCTCATGCTTTTATGTTGATGACAAAAGGGACAATTAATAGGTTGGATCATAATACATTTTAACCTATCCTCAATGCAAAGTTTATAATGTAGTATCTTCCAGGCCATCAACTGAGCATCAGCATCAGCTTTTATTTTCCAAATTTGAGTAGTGAGTTTTATCCAATATCTTTCATTGAACCTGTAGTTCCATTTACTATACAAACGAGGATTTGAAGGCAATTCAGGAAGTAATTTTATGTATATTTTCTTTAAAGTAAAAAAAAGAAAAAGATAAGAAGCAAGCCATAACTAGTGTTTGAAAAAATTACATTGGACAAGAGTACATAGATTCATATATAATTATGGAGGCACCAAAGATTGTAAGAAAATAAAATAAAATTTATACTTATTGCTCAAGCTAAAATGAGTTTTAATAATTTTCCATGGTAACTACTTCAAAGTATAAAAAACCCAAAAATTCCCTGATACAGAAAAAATAGGCCAACTTTCGAAGGCCACAACTTTTGATCCATAGATCCATTTGAGCTCTTCCACATGCCAAAATGACCATCTCAATTTTTTATTTGAACTAATAAACCTTCCTTTCCACTTAAATTCATTTTTTAAAATTTTTTGGATGGAAAATGAGACCATATGAGGGTTTAAAATTACAGTTTAATGATTTTTTTTGCTAATTTTTTTATTTTTAGAAATTGTATATTTTTAAGATCAAATGTGAAAATCAATTGAAATTTGCACTATAGAATAATTTTAGCATTTATATTATTCTAGGATATTTTTAGAGCTACACATGCTTGCATGTGAAACTTAGTAAAAATAACAACTCCTAAAAATAGATTTTTTTAAAAAATTATAGATTTTTTTAATTTTTTGCATGTCAAATATAATTATAATTTAAGGCTTATTTATGAAATATATTATAATTATTTTTGAAATTAATATGAATAAATTATATTTATTATTTCATATCTTTGCTTATTTGGTGTTGATAGTAATTATACTTCATTATCTGGTGTCAGAGTGAGGTTGAATCTTAGAGGAGTAAGAAATGGATAAAGGATGTGGTGGTATTGCATATATGAAGTGGACTATATAAGAACTATAGAGGTAAGTGAAATAATTAATAGAGGTTATCACCAAAAAAATAAGAATTCAAGGTGGAGATGAAGCTGAGGAAGACATAGATGATGATGAAGAAATTTAGCAAGAAAAATAAAAAAATTAGTCACCATCGATTGAAGAGAGGATGGTTTAGGTTTTAGAAGGAATAAATGAAGGAATCAAGGGTGATGTTGTAGATTATGAAGATAGTTTAAAACTAGATGAGTTGATAGATTGGATCAATAACATGGAGAAATTATTCAAGTGAAACACTATGAGAGAAGACGAGAAGGTAAATTTTCCATGCACAAAATTGAAAGGTCATGCAATGATTTGGTGGAGTCACTTGCATAAATAGAGATAGAGAAAAGGTAAAGATAAGATTAATTCATGTAAAAATATGGAGAAGAAACTTAGGGAGAAATTTTTTCGTATGGATTATACACAAACCCTATACAGAAGATTCCATAATTTGAGACAAAAGGATCACATTATACAGATGAGTTTTACAAGCTTTCCATAAGAGTAGAACATGATGAAACAAAATATCATATGGCTGAAAGATATGTAAATGTTTTGAAATTTAATATTCAAGATGAATTAAGCATGCATAAAATACTTAACATGAAGGAGTCTTATCAATTAGCTTTGAAGGCAGAAGAAAAACAAAATAGATAGAATTTTATAAGAATGTCTCTTCATTCATTAAGAGGTGGATCCCCTCTAATAAGAAGATGAGATGGTTTAATACCACCAAAGGTTAGTATAATACTAATAGAGGTGAATCATAACATGGTGCATAAAGGCAAGATGAGAATAGGTAAGGGTTTGAATACCAACAAAGAGGAAGAGGGTTTCTGAGAGGATGAGGTTATGATAGTACTAGAATATGGTTCTTGAATTAGAGTAGATCTTATGTTTTTTATATGTGTGGGGAAGAAAGGCATAGGGCATTTGAATGTCCACATTATCAAGATCAAGAAAAGAGGCAATAGGATTACCCAAGGGTGAATCTAGTTGAGGCTGAGATAGAAGAGTAAAATATTGAAACTACACTAGTAGATGTTGGAGAGAATCTCATGATGAGAATAATAATGAACATTTAAAAGAAGGAAAAAGTTTAGAATAAAGAAGATGGTGATGCATGGTTGTGATCAAATATTTTTTGAACAAGATGTATTTCAAGTGGAAAGGTATGCAAAGTAATTATAAATGGTAGTAGTTGTGAAAATATGGTTTCTAAAAAAATGATAGAGAAATTAAATTTGGAATGTGAAAGGCATCCTAATCCTTATCATATTTCATGGTTTAAGAAAGGAAATGAGGTTATAGTAGATAAAATTTTCTTAATCAAGTTTTCTATAAGAAAAACATATAATGATGAAAAATGGTGTGATGTTATTCTGATGGATGCATGCCATGTGTTATTGGGGAGATCATGGAAATTTGATAAGAAAGTAATTCATGATGGAATAAAGAACATGTACACTTTTTGGAAAGGTGGTACAAAGGTACTTTTGTTACCTCTTAATAACGAAGAAAAGTCATAAATCATGCTCTCTACTAAAGAATTTATCCAAGATATGAAGGTGATAGGTTTTGTTATGTATTAGTAGCAAAGAATGAAGACATGAAAATGGTGCAAATACCAACAGAAGTAACAAAAGTGTTAAAATAATATGCAAATGTTATTTATGATGATTTACCAGATGGTGTACCATCAAAGAGAGATATTCAACATCACATTGATTTGATTTCAGGGTCATCTCTACCCAATCAAGTAGCTTATAGGATGAGTCTAGTAGAACATGTAGAATTGAATAAATAGGTTACTAAATTTTGAAGAAAAAAGTTGATATGGGAGAGAATGAGTCCATGTGAAACACCAATGTTGCTAACCCAAAAGAAAGATGGAGGATGGATAATGTGTGTGGATAGTAAAAAAAATTAATAAAATTATAATCAAGTATAGCTTTCCTATACCTCGTTTAGATGATATTATGGATGTGCTTATACGAGAAAAATATTTTACCAAGATTGATGTAAGAAGTGGTTATTATCATATTCAAATTATTGAAGGAGATGAGTTGAAAAATCCATTCAAGACTAAGGATGGATTATATGAGTGGATGGTGATGCCCTTAGAATTATCTAATGAACATATCATATTTATGAGGATGATGAATACAGTGTTATAAAAATATATTACTAAGTTTGTCATTATTTATTTTGATGATATTTTGATATTCAGTAAGACTAAAGAAGAACACTTACAACATTTGAGAATGGTATTAGATTTGTTAACAATGGAGAAGTTGTATGCAAATTTGAGGAAGTACAAGTTTATGCAAAATAATATGGTATTAATAGGATTTGTAGTTTCATAAATGATGTGAGAATGGATGAAGAAAAGATTAAAAAATTGTTCAATGGCCTATTTCAAAAAACATTCTAGAGGTAAGAAGTTTCCATGGTTTAGCAACTTTATAAATAAAATTTATTAAAAATATTAGTATTATTGTGGAACTAATAACAGATTGCATGAGAGGGAAGGAATTTACATGGACTAGAGCAGCCATAGAAATCTTAGAATTTATGAATAAAATTATAGAAAGACCAATTTTACCAATACCATATTTTAACAAAGTGTTTGAGGTTGACTATGTTGCTTCAGTTGTGGGAATTGGTGTTGTAATGAGTCAAGAAGGAAAGCCAATAGCATATTTTAGTCAAAATTGAATGAGGTAAGAACAAATTATTATACCTATGATGTTGAACTTTATGCAATTGTACAAACATTAAGACATTGGGGGCATTCCCTGCTGCCTAAGGAGTTTATCCTGTATACAGATCATGAGACTTTGAAGTATGTGAATACAAAAAGAAGTTGAATAGTAACCATGAAAAGTTATTATATTTATTATAGAGGTATACTTTTGTGTTGAAACATAAATAAAAAAAATAGAATTAGGTAGTTGATGCATGGAGTAGGAGAGCAACATTATTAATGACTATGGTGAGTGAAGTAGTTGGATTTGAGGATATCAAAGAATTATATGATATTGATCCTTATTTTGGCAAGGTAATTGAGCAATGAAGGACTCCATTAATAGGTGGGACCGATACTATTCATGGTGAATATGTTATACAAGATGGTTATCTCTTCAAAGGGAAATAATTATGCATTCTAGTTGGATCTATATGAGACTATTTAATAAGAGAATTACATAACAGAGGTTTGGTTGGACATTTTGGTAAGATGAAGATAATAGATTTGGTGGAGGAAAAATATTTTTGGTAAAAGATGAATATAGATGTGAAAAGGTATGTTTCTAGGTGTAGGATATGTTAGGTGGCTAAAGGAGATGCTCAAAATACTGAATTATGCATGCCAATACAAGTTTCAAAAAGACCATGGACACATTTAAGTATGGATTTTGAGTTGGGATTACCATATGCACATAGAGGTAAAGATTTAATTTTTATTACTATAGACAAATTTTCTAAAAATATTCATTTCATTGCATGTAATAAAACCAATGATGCCACTAGAGTTACATAATTAGTTTTTAAGGATATTGTGAGATTGCATGGTGTTATATAAACTATTACTTTAAATAGGGACATGGAATTTCTATGCCATTTTTAGAGGACATTGTGGAAGAATATTGTTACTAAGCTACAATTCAATAGTGCATATCACCCAAAAACATATGGATAGACAAATATTACGAATAAGAGGTTTGGATATTTGTTGAGATGCATAGTAGAAGAGAAGCCCAAGCAATGGGATTTGGATTTACCATAAGATGAGTGTGAATATAATAATTCAATGAATAGATCAATAATAAATTAATCATTTCAAATTGTTTATATGATAAATCCTATGGGTATTTTATATTTGGTACAATTTCTAATTGTAAATTGAATTAGTGATGATGTAGAAGTAATTGCAAAGCATATGCAATAGTTGCAAGGAGTAAGAAGAAAGTTATAGGAAAGTAATGAGAAGTATAAAACATAAAAAAAATCTCATAAAAAGATCCAATGTTCTTTAATAAGGAGAGTTGGTAATGTTTACATGAGGAAATAAATATTTATAGAAGTTACGTACAACAAGTTGAAGTATAAAAAAATTGGACCATATAAAATTGTGAAGAAAATCAATGACAGTGCTTATGAGGTGAGTTTAGCATAGAATTTTGAGTTATATCTAGTATTTAATGTTTTTGATTAATATGAATTCAATGGATAATATGGCAAATGTGATGAATATGAAGATGTAAATTGACAACAATAGGTTCCAAAGAAAAAAAAAGAAAAGATAGTACAAGATTTGGATATGAAGACGATGAGTACAAGGCAAGGGAATTATAATAGGTATTTGGTCTAGTGGGAAGGATTTAAACAAAAAGAAAACACTCAATTACATAATTAGAGCTAAATAATATTGACAAATAAAAATAGAAGCAGTATAATCAGGGTAACTTGTAGGAGCTGAGTTATTTTCAATCAGACGAGAATGATGTAGAAAAAATATGCCATCTTTTGGAGGCCATAAATTTTGATCCATAGCTCCGTTTTATATATTCCATGTGCAAAAATGATCATCTAAAAAATTGATTTGCATCCCTAGGCTGGACTTTATTCTTAGAGGCCAAACGAGACCATTTGAGGGTCTGAAGTTACTGTTTAATGATTTTTTTTGTATTTTTTTACTTTTAAAAATTATATATTTTTATGACCTGACATGAAATTTAGTTGAAATTCATCTTATATTATAACTTTAGTGTTTATAGTATTTCAAGAGATTTTTAGAGCTGCACGAGCTTGCATGCAAAAGTTACTAAAAATAACAGCTACTAAAAATAAAAGTTTTTTTTTAGATTTATTTTTTTATTTTTATTTTTTTCCATGTCAACTCTAGTTCTGAGTTGAGGATTATTTATGCATGATCTTTTAATTATTTGTGGAATAAATACTAATCAATTATGGTTATTGTTTTAGATCTTTGTCTATAGTAATTTTGGTATGGATAGTAATTGTGCTTCATTGTCTCCAAAATAACAAATTCCCTTGTTAAATATAAAATAAGACTATTTAGGAGTTGTTATGGTAAGGGGATGGACCTCATAATGAATATGTTTGTTCCACCAAATAGAAGAAGTGGAAAAATTCAACCCATGTTACGATGAAGCATCCTTTCATTTTAAAAAGTGACATGTATATTGCCAAGTCGTCCAAATAGATTATAAGGGTGGTGAAGCTCTCATAGAGAAGAATGAATCATGGATAATTTTGTCTATCCAACCCATTCACTACCATTTACCTTTAATTTTAGCTAGGATAATTCTATTTTGTATAATATTTTACCATGGTTTATCACCTTTGATAGCTCTAACAATCCATTTGGCCACTAAAAAAACCCATTGTGTGTTTGGATCTATTAGCCCCAAACCACCTCTATAGTTAGGCTGAATACAATGTCTCCATGATGTGGATATAAAAATAGCATTACCATCCCATTTTGCCCAGGTAAATCATTGAATAATTTTAGTTAAGTCCTCATACCCATTTTTCGAAGACATCCAACAAGATGAATAATAAGCATGTGTGGTAAGAAATTTTTTTGTTAGATACTTCAATCTTACCTACTAAAGAAAGGAATTTATTCCCCAGACTAAAAGGTTTTTTATTAACTCTATTAAGGTACCAATTGCACATATCAAAGAGAGAAACTAAAAGATCAAAAGGGATCTCAAGTTACCTTTTAATATCACCATGTTTAATTTGTTTCCATTCATGAGGCATCCATTGAGGAACAAACCCTAATTGCATCACAAAAAAAACTATTTTATCATGAGCAAGGTTAGATCCTAAAACTAAACAATACAATTCTAAAATAGCCATCATATTATTAATGTCCTTTTAGAATTTTGAAGGAATAATAAGCTATCATCATCATAATTTGAATTGATTACAACAACATTATGAGGGATAGAAATCCATGAGATGAGTTTCATTTGATTGGCATAATGAAGCAGATAACCCAAGGCATCAGTGGATAGGACATAAAGGAAAGGAGCTATGGGGCATATTTGTGGGATGGATCTCTATAAAGGAAATAGGTCTGTCATATTATTTTTAATTATAATCTGATCATTAGCATCTTGGAAATAACATTTGGACATGAGATCAAATTTGTGGACCAAACCCGACCATTGTAACATTTTAAGGATGAAACTCCAACGTATTCTGTTATAAGATTTACCAAAATCAAGTTTGATTAAAATAACATTTTGTTGCATTTGTTGAGCCCATTCACATGTTTCCCATACAAGAATATGATTATCAAGGATATATCTTCCTATAAAAAACCCAATTTGTTCAACTCTTACAATTACTTTCACCATTGGTTTATTCCTCATAGACAAAGCTTTTGCAATAATTTTATAAGAGGTATTAAGTAATGTGATCATGTGACAACCAGATATAGTATCTTCCTCTTTCCATTTAGGGAAGAATTTTATTATGCCACCATTAATGCTCGGTCCTAATGATCCTTTCTTAAATGTCTCTATGTAAAGGCAGTAAAAATCTTCCTTAATAAGATGCCACATAGCCTGGTAGAATTATATTGGAATCTCATCATTGCCTTGACTTTTCTATGTGGCCATAGAAAAAAAGGTTTTTTTCCAATTCTTGTAAGGAAAGAATTATGTCGAAAAAATCACTATATTAGAAATCTATTTTTATATGAATATGCTCCCTAATAATATTCTCAAGAACTTGTTGACTATCCTACTTAAAGAGCTCCTCATAAAACCTTTTAAATAAGGTACATATATTAGAAGGATTAGATTGAAGCACATTAGATTCATCTTTTATAGTGCCAATTCTTTCCCTTTTATGTTTGTAATTAAGGTAGCTAAAAAATACTTAGTATCCTTGTTACCATCTTTGATCCAGTGTATTCTAGATTTGGTTTTAGCCCCTTGTCCTTTATAATTATCAATTTTATGCAAGTACACTTCTGTAGCAACAATGGAGGTTTGAAGTCTAGTATTATTAAGATAAACGTTAAGTAATTTTTTATCATGAATGAGTTTCCCTTGGAGAGATTTTTCCCTTCATTTTCAATTTCTATCCATTCATTTACCAAATGAATGAAGAAAAGTGGTGCATGGAGAAATGGCTACACACCATCTATCAATCCAAGAATCTCCTTCCCTTGGTTTACGTATAACAGTCCATATTCCTTCAAGGGTAGCGAGGAAATTTGGGTTCTTTAAGTGGGAAATTTTGAGTTTGAATGGAAGGGAATTATCAATACATGTATTTTGAGATATGGAAATGATGCAAGAAATGGCGTTGTGATCTAAAAGAGTGGTGGAATAGTCCACCTGAAAATAAAAACCCATCATGTTATAAACAAATAGTGACATAGGAGATAGATAAAATGTGTTAAACTTGCTTAATTTCTTATTAGCACCCATCCTACAGTTGGACCAAGTGACCTAGTGTGTGGCATCGCTGGTGAATTTGTCATGAATGGGTTCTACAACACCAAAGGAATTTTGACATAACAACCAACTATCAAATTCCTATTTGTTAATATGTATTGTTTAGGCCAGCTTTGGTCTTGATGATGTTCCACCATGTTAAAATCACCACTAGAATCCAAATTTTAGTAAATACATTATTGAACAACCAATCCATAATTTTAGTTAACTCTTTACTAAAATTTGGGGCATCGATAGAGTAGAATCCAATCAGTTGTCCATTGAAAATTATAAAGGCCCAAACACATCTATGTGAAGGATCTTCACCCTTATCAATAATATGCTTAGAGATCCATGGTGAAAACCCAATAATAGCTCCACCTCTGCCATCTATATGATATGTATGTAAGAAAAAAGCATCTTTTCAAACATTACGTAAAGACACTTCAAGTCTAATATTACTGAGTTTGACTTCTTACAGGAATAACAAATCAAGTCTCCATTTCATAACCACCTCCTTTACATTAAACTTGTGATGACAAAGTGAAATCCATCTTACATTCCAAGAATGTAAGTTATAATTCATGGTAGAGATTAGTAAAATCATCATCCTGAGTCAGCACGCTGAAGTTATTAGCAAGATTAACAACATGATCCCTGGATTGTCAATCATTAGGGGTAGAAGAAGGTGATCTATATCTATGGTGAGGACAAGGAGGAGGAGAAGAGGAGTCATGAACAGGAGGTTGAGGAGGGGAATGATGAGGAGAAGGGGTGGATTCATGGATAGACGGTATGGGAGATGGAGTGGGTGAGGACGAATGACCCAGGGATGAAGAATGATAGATAGTAGGAGAAAAAGAGCTAGATAGCTCTTTCCTCTTTTTAACCATTCTCCACCAGTCTAACATGACTGAATATTTAAAATAAGGGGTAGAATCTAAAGGGGCAAGGTTGGGAACAGGGGTAGGTGGTGAGTGAGGAGTAGATTGAGGGATGGAAGGAAGAGTTGCTTGGTTGGGGTAGGAAGCATGGCCACTAGATGGAGAGGGGTTTAGGGGTGGTTTTGTGAATTTATTCTTCTTGATAAGACACTCACGAATTAGATGGCCTATACGACAATAAAAGCAAGCATTTGAATTATTCAAATAGACTAATGGTTGATCCAATTCAAAACCTAGACCAATAAGTTTAATGTTCTCAAGGAATGCTCTATTCAAATCTATTTCCATGCAAAATCTGAGATGAACCCTTAAACTTGGAAACTTATCCAAGTTATGCTTGCACCAAATTAATTTACCCAACTGGGCCACAATGTCTTTTAAAAATGGTCTAAAAGCCGGATTAAGGTAAGTTAGCTTGGCCCACATAGTATAATGAGAGCGAGATGACCCTTCAGGATGGAAATTGAAGCTCCAAACCTAGAGGTAACATACTTGCCCATAGATAACCCAGGCGCCATACTGAAAAATAGTGTGAGCGTGATTTTTTGATTTAAACATGCAAGAGACATACCCTTTTCCTAGGCTTCTTAATGCGTCAATTTCCCATCCCCTATTTTCCCAATTCATACTGGCCCATTTATAAAAATATGTTTCACTAGGAATACCTCTTAGAAAGAACAGAATAACAATTCTATTTTGGCATTCAAAAATAATATCAATAACATCATCAAGAGTTTGTATTTCTATGGTTTAACTCGAATCATAGTGCGATATCTCATCAGGTTTCGAATCCCCTGTTTGTGTCTTCTCCATGGCCACAGCTTTTGGTTTCCCTTTCGTAACTATAATGTTTTCCTCATTGTTGGATAGAGCAATCATTGTGGGCTCCGCTCCATCCAAGTTAGACATGTTCCCAACCTACCTAGCCACCGATTTGATACGTATTGCGCTGATTTCCTCGCTAAAATCTGTAACAGTGTTAGGGTTTTGCTAGAAGCTTCATTCCATCATTCTCCATTCTACTTTTTTATGTAACAAATATTCATAAAAGTTTTGATTAATAGATATTTTTATTTTATTTTCCTTCAAATATACAATGAATTTTATGGTTGTATCTCCTTGATTATAAAAATACAGTGTAAGATTTGATATCATTATAAAGCTTGCAAATGCTTTTGGATAATGAGCTCCACCGTATGGAGTATAGCAGTTCTACATACGAAACTAACGATTGTCACTGTAACATAAAATAATTAAAAAATAAAGACCTGGAAATTTTATCTTTACATATTTGACAATCATGATGTCCATTAATTAAAGACACTCGAATAAATTATTATGTAGTCCTTGAATTTGATCCACCACGCGTGAATAGGAGTCTAACGATTGGGGCGCTCTGTCGCAAATTAAAAATAAAAAATATAAATATAAATAATTATTATGTCCTTTATCTCAAATTACAATATTAATTATTATTTTGATAAAATATTCAAATTACAATCATAATTACATTTAAATAGGTATACCAACGGGAACGTAAAACATAACCAACACAACAACGAGCTTATGCAGTAAAATGAAATAATAATAGGATTTTGATAATTCACCAAGCTCAATAATATATTATTATAATTACGTTTCTAAGCTTTTCTACGTATCTTATTATATAATCCTTCAAGTTTAGGAATTAAGATGATATTTACGATTTTCAAAATTAAATGACATTATAGTTATATGGAATCTCATCGTGGTAATATTTTATTTGTATTATATAATTTTTCATATTAATTATTTCTAGTTTATTAAATAAATAGAAAAAATGGTTAAAAGTTATTTGCTTCTTACAAAATTTTATGGATGATATGGGTAATACATTTATTTGAAATTTATCTTATAAAAGTTTGTGGGAATGACATCATTAGGTATTTCTTAATTTATTAATTATAAATATTTTCAAAATTGGCTTCGAGGTGCGATTGACAATATCGATCCCAATTTAAACTAAACATTACATTTTTAATGAAAATATTTAATTTTAAATTGTGTTTTCTAATTTTTATAGATAATTTATTATTTTAAAATTTGAGAGGTATTATATTTCCTAATTTAAACTAAACATCATATTTTTTAAAGAAAATATAGAATTGTAAATTGTGTTTTCTAATTTTTATATATGATTTATTATTTTGAAATGTGAGAAGTACTATATTTCCTATTTAAAGTAGTACATAAAATCAAGTCAATTAAATTTTATATTTAAAAAATTATTTAAACAATTTCAATTAATAAATTATCTTTTTAATTTATTTGTCAATTAAATATGTTTTACCCCTTATTTATTATATTCAACATAAACCATATAAATAATTGCATACCTAGTAAATAATTTGTACGATCCTAAAATTTCATGTAATTTTTTAAAATTATTTTTCGACTAAAATGATATGGATTGGTCCCTACATAGTTTTTATTTTTGAAATTATTTTCTTTAAAAAAATTACTATATTTATTATTTTTTAGATTCACTAATTTTTTTGGATACTTATAGGGTTTTATTAGAGACCCTCAACCTAAAGGAAATAGTTTTACAGTAAACAACTCCTAGGCATAAAATTGAAACCAAAACACAGAAAGACTGATTACAAGACAATCATAGAAGAGAACCCAAGAAACTAGGATACACGAGACACCATAGCCAAAAAACAAAAGACCACAACAAGAGAAACCCAAAAAAGACCAAACCATAAAAACCAAAAAATAGAGAGGAGGCAGACAATCCTCCAAAGTAGATTCTAGCTTGAATCTCATCATTACTGTTGTCTAAGAAAATGATCTCATGACCTCTGTAAATGTTATCTTCCATCTCACCCAAGACTTTGCACTGAAACTACTTTCTTGGACCTTTACACTTTGAAGCAAATTCTAAGGAGGTGTTGGCAATAGTAGGAGAGTCCAGCACAATTTCCATAATCAGATATTTGTTGAACCAATGAGGCGTAAGGACCTGACCCCTAAAAACCCATTTAACCAACTTCTTCATCACGTCAACACGAATCTTATCATAATAGTTTGCTCTCAGTAGGGAGATTTTTGGGATTGAGCTCTGTAAATGTGCCATGGGTGGCATAGAAAGGAACTTCTCTTCCAAGGGATCCTGAGAACTGACCTTTCCTCTCAAATCCTCCACAAAACCTAAGAGAACGAAAAACTGAGTTTCCAACACTCTAAAAGCCATTGTGGGAACAAGCCCAAAGCCATCTGTGCCTGAAAACAACTAATTAGGAAGAGGAGACAGAGCATGAAAAACAAATTTCTTAACTAACCCTAGACGAAGCTCTAGCCGCACAAAGAAAGAGACCACATTCACCACCACCTCTGATTCAATACCAGAAACATCAAATTCAACGTGAAGATAACAATAATCTTGAAGTTAACCTTGCAATAGATTCACTAATTTTATTTATTTCTCTTCATTTTAAATATTTAAAGATATTTTTTTAATAAAAAATAGATACATAATAATATATATATATATATATATATATATATATATATATATATATATATATATATATATATATATATAATTTTTCAATTAAAATTATACTTATAACCTTTTAGATGTTTATGAAAATTTTATTGATAAGACAAAATTGATATAGATTTTATTTTTTATTATTAAAGTTATTTTTATAATTTATTATAAGTTTATATTTAAAAAGTTATATATATATATATATATATATATATATATATATATATATATATATATATAATTAATTTTTTTATATGTTTATGTTTAATAATAATAATAATAATAATAATTATTATTATTATTATTATAATAATAATAATAATAATAATAATAATAATAATAATAATAATAATAATAATAATAAAATTTCTTACATATAAAATTTAATCTCGTAAAAACTATTTTTTAAAATTAAATACTTTAAACGTTAAAATTTTATTTTATTCAAATAATTTAATATTTTAATTTGTAACATTAATAAAAAAATAATAAGTGTTATTTTTTGGTTCACACCGTTACTGTGTCAACCATTAAACCGAAAAAGGGGTGATTATTATTATTAGGATGAAATCAAAGGTGTGAGGTGTGTGCGTGCACGCACATGTGTTTATGTTTCCATTATTTCCTAGACATGGTTCGAGGTCCGACTTCTTGGTAAACTTTTGTTGTAAGGTAAGCCGACGAGGGTGAATGTTTTAAACCAATAACCTAAAATTATTGAATAATTAGTAAATGTTAATCTATTTATTCGTTTTACTCATAAGAAAGTGTTAGGATTAATTATTTTTAACTTTTTAATATTTTAATTAGGTATTAACAATAAAATATTATGTGTATATGTTTTTTAAGTCATTTTATTACCAATTTTTAATTATCCCATATATATAAAAAGTAGTAGTTTATCTTAAACATATTTATTTAAATAGAAAATTCGTGTAAGAAAAAAGATCATGGATATTGAATATTTGATGTAAAGTCATGCTTAAAGGGAAACTATAAAAAAGGCACATGATTGTTTTTTTATGTTTTTTTAACTTAACAAAGTATTTCTATATTCTTTTAGTTTAGTACATATTAGTTATAATTTTATTTCTAACTAAATATATATACATGAAGGTTTATAACATTTAGTATCACATAATTTTTCAAGGTTATGTTTTATGACAACTTTAATAAATTATATTTTCTTGTGAGTATTCATCATATATTCTCACCTTTCTTAATAAAAGTTGATCAAATAATCTTAATAAAATTTGTGGCAATAATATTTTTGCACAATTTTTTAGATTTTTTCGTCTAATAAAAAGATGATCAAATAATATTAATAAAATTTAGTGGATTTTAAAATATCACTGAAATATTGGGAATTGGAGGAGAGCCAAACAAAAAATTAACTCATGCAATATTATTTTATCTACTATGATTATTTTGATTTAATAAACATTAGGGACTTTACATAAATATATAGGAATATAATTATTTATTCTTATTTTGAAAAATATATAGCGAAAATGAAAACATAATATAATTCATATAATTTCTCCAATATTCTCTCACACCTGAATCCTATAAATAAACTAACCTATCTATGATGTGTTGTTATAACAATTAACAATATATCTTAACAATAATATAATCTAACTAATACTATCTTACCATATTAAACATATAATTACCAACAACTAATTACTATTTACCTCTCAATAAATATCAAACTATGATTATTTATCTTTTTGTACATACTCAAATTTATAATGTAAAAACTAGATTTGCTAACATGAAAGTTGTCTTTTTTATCTTATGTGTTAGCCTAGCACATATCAACATTTGAAATGAGGTGATAAGCTCATTACTAATACTAGGCTTCAAAAAATATACAATATATTTTGTGTATAGGAAGTATCTAGAATTTTTTTTTTTTACCATAAAACTTGACTTCATCCATTTGTATATTGCATTGTATCATGGAGACATGATAATGTCTATATGATGGTTCAATCCTCTCAAACCAACATTATTTATGAAGATAATTGTATTTTCAAGCTCACAAAACAAAAACATATTATAATAACCTTCAAAACCATAATAATCTTTAAAATATTAAATTTAAACAGCTTAATTTGATTGTTTGAAATAACATTCAAAACCATAATGATCTTTAAAATATTAAATATAAACAGCTTAATTTGATTGTTTGAAATGTAGAAAATAATCTTAATATTCTAACATCCGTTAGAAACAAAAATTACAACAAAATATAGAATATTTGAGAACAATTGTCTAAACATAGTGCAATAACTACTTAATAAGAGAAACCCCCCCCCCCCCCCCCCCCCCCCCCCAAAAAAGAAAAACCGAAATCAAATTTTTGAAATTGGGGCACCTAGATTATCTTGTTGATCTAATCATTTAAATATATATACCTAATAACACTTCTGGAAACACCACCCATATGGTACTAACCCAATTTATCAAGATAAAGTAAGAAACAACTTGGTAACCTTCTATCACAAATCCATGTAATAAGGTATGATCTATAATTGAAACTCTAGCATTAATGCCCAATAGAAAAGCATAAGAAAAACATAATGTAAACTCTCACATAACTAATTGTCAATGAATTGTGGATTAAATGAAATGTGGACTAGTTTGAATTGTTTTTTTTCAACAAAATTCCAATTGTTTGAGAATTCCATGTCACCCAAAAATAGATTTCCATAAATTTTATGCTAAAGATCTCGTTTTGTTGGAAAAAAAAAATGATTTTATTCATATTAAAATATATAATGACAAAATTTATTATTTATATAGATATTAAATTATCAACTGTTCATATGATTTATGATAGAAAATATAATTATTTATTAAAAATAATTATAACTTGTTTTATTTTGTAAGAATTTTTTAAGATCTTAATAAATTTATAAAAAAGTTTTCAAAGTAGAAATGTAGGTTTTAAAAACCTCACTACATATTCATTATTTGGAATGAATTAATTTTTAATTATTTAAAGAATTTAATATTTGTATTTATCTTTTCGATATTTAGATTATAAGAGAGATAATTTTTGAATGCCTCCAACTTATTATGTACAAATAATTTGGTGAAGATATTTGCATAGTGATATTAGGGCAATACCAAAGTTAAATGTTGTGTTATAGAACATGCTTGTGTATGAAAATTCCCTGAAATATCAATGTGCCTTCTATACTCATGAAAAAATTGAATGTAAACAATTTATAGAGCAACTTGATTGTCACAATTCAAAATTATAGGAAAATTTTATATACTCCTAATATTACAGTAATGTTACACAGCCATATTAGTTTGTAGATAGCTCCTCCTACTACATGATATTATTATTTAGTGATCAATTGAGAAACAATGTTTTGCTTCTCCCCTTTCCCCAGCCGCGCCCCCGCCCCCCCTCTCGGCCCCCCACCCCCCGCCGCCCTGCAGCCAATAAATAGGACCAAATTCCATTAAAAAAACATATTCAGATGTGAATTTTCTATCATTAAAAAAACCTATATGAAATGCATTCATGTAGCTTGTCAAGAACAACTTATCATTCTTCTTGTATTCTAATCCATGCTTCATTGTATCTTGAATGTAACTCAATATATGATTTTATTCTTTAATATGGCTCTCCTTTGGCTCCTACATGAAGCGTGAAAGTTAGCCGATAACATAGCTAATGTTTGGCCTACTTTAGGTAATGTAAATGAGACTCCCAATAAACTTTAAATAAAGAGTGGTATTTACTAGTGATGATGAATCTGAAGGAGATGATTGAAGGATTATCTCGATAGGTTTTGCAATAGTCTTGCAATCCATCATCTAGAACTTATTAATCATGGTCTTATCATACTTATATTATGACACAAATATGTGGTGCCTATTTTTCTGTACTTATGAACTAAATCAATAATGCATTAGCCCAAGATATGTCATGTCAAACAATCACTTGAGACTATTAATTTTTGCATTAATCATATCCATAGAGTTTCCATTGATTACTATATCATCAACATATACAATGAGAACAACAACCTCCCCCCTTGATCCTTGAGGTAGTGTTTTGGAAACTATGGACTCCTTTGGAATCCATGTTGTATGTGATGATCATCAATGTTGATGTACAAGGGGTCAGGGAGCCTATTTGAGACCATACAATTGTTTTATAAGTTTACACATATTTTTTCTTAATAAAATGTGACAATCCCTGTTGTGGAGACATGTAGACTTCCACTTGTAGATTTCCATTTAGGAAGGAACTTTTCATGTCTATCCAATGAAAATTATATTAAAAATACGTATTCTAATGGTATTTATCTTAGTCATGGGATAAAATTTATCTTCATAGTAGATGCATTATTTCTATGCATATGCCTTCACTACATGTCTTGACTTATATTTTTCAATGTTTCCAATTGATTTGTACTTGGTAATTAAGACCCACTTACATATAATAGGCTTATTACTTGGTGGAAGATCAACAAGCTTCCATGTGATGTTCTTTATGAGTGACTGACACTTCACATCCATTTCTTCTTTCCATGAATTTGACTTCTGGGATTCACGAACTATTGAGGGCTCAAATGCTTAGGTAACTTTGGTCATTAGGGCCCAAATATGACATTGTACGAGCCATGTTATGATTCCTTAGTCTTCAAGTGGAAGTGTGTAGGACTCCATATAATTTTCCATCTCAAATTTTGCTAGTATACAACTTTGGCATATGTTGTAAAATATTATTGGTTGTTGGAGTACTTCACTGTCCTCATCACTACCACTATCTGTATTAGTAATATTTATAAGACTCATGCCTTTATCAAGTGACTGTTTGGAGGGCAATTTGGATTCACCATTTTCATCAAATACAACATCCTTGCTAATAAATATCATCTTGGTTTATGGATCTTTGAGTTAGTATGCCTTGGACTCTTCAATGTAGCAAAAAAAAATCCATGTCATATATTTATTAACTAGTTTATTTATCCTTTATTTAGGAACTCATATATGTGATTTACAAAAACAAAAAAAAATTGAAGATGTGATATATATTGTGTATTCCCAATGCATGTTTCCTACAGATTAATATTGTTCAAATATTTGGTTTGATTCCTTGTTTAACATGTAGACTATTGTGTAAAATTATTCTTCAACTTGTACATATGAGGAAAGTGTGAGTCTTGAATCATGTTACATATTATTTTCGTAATTATCTTAGTAAGATTTTTGAATAGGACTTATAGTTCAATTAATTATTTGTATGATCCTACATTGATTGACAACATATTCATAGTTTCATGGTAGATAACAATTAAAGCGAAGAAATTTGTACAATAATTTTTCATACTTTTGAAAAAAAACATGATTTTATAAGAAAAAATAATCAAATCATTTAATGGATAGATTTAAAAGAAAACTTATTAAAATAAATCACCTTATCTTCCAAGACAAACCCTAAAATAATTACTATATTTTTACTAATTTTACCAAGCATAGGGGTATTTGACCTATTATTAACATAGCATTTCATACACAAGATTCATGTACTACCATCTCTTGTGGAAAGGTGTGTTAATCATATACATGAGAACAAAGTGTTGATAGATTCAAGAATTCCATGAGTATCCTATTTAGCTAGTGTCATTTTCTTCTCCACCAAAGGCGCTATATGATTTAAGCTATGGATCTTATGAAAAACAATTTCAAGTAGTCTGAAACTATTAGAATAGTTAGTCAGGCCTCTCTAATTTGAGAGAGTGCTTGATATTAGGTAGAACAAGTGTCTTTGTCTTACCAGAAGCGATTTATATATCATGATGTGGAGTGTTATCATGAGGTGACCAGTAATTGTGGTGTACGTAAAGCGTGGTGAAGGAAAACAAACTTCCCGTGAATGTTTGTCTTATTTTGATATAAGTACCATGGAATCATAAATTTGATGTTGATCTTTTTGGAATTTTTTACGTCGACGTGTGGCTCTTCATCTGTGAGATAAGATGTGTATGGATGGTTTATGTATTCTTATTTGAAGACAACACATAAGAAATTAAACAAATCCAAGTTATTGCACGTCAGTTTATTAAGCAAATTTTATTAAGGATTTATATGTAATGTGGTGTATTAAAGAAGGGGTATTATTACAATCACATGAGAGATGTGCTTTCTTAAACAATATCACATTGTGGTGGATGTGTGTGGGGTGATTTATTTTATACACATATATTTTTTAATAGTTCTTTTTTTAAATATATAGTTTATATATTTTTAAAAGTATATTTTATTATTTAAAATTAGATGTATTTTTAATATACAATGAATTTATTTTTAATAAAAAATTTATATAATTTAAAATATTAATAAATTATCAGATAATAAATTTAAAATTAACACGAAAAAGAAAATTAACAATAGGTCAAGATTTTGAAACAACACTCAGAAATTGATATTTATTGATTGTTTAAAATAATTATAAACTCAAACCATTCTTAAATAAGTTTCAACTAAAAAAGATTTTGAAACAACACTCAGAAATTGATTTGTATTGATTTTTTAAAATAAATATAAACCCAAACTATTCTTAAATAAGTCTCAACTAAAGAATCAGAGTTTACATGTAAAATTTAAAAAAAAAAAAAAATCAAATCTAAAAAAGCTACCTATTTTTAAAAACACTTGATATAATGCAAAAATCTCTTGAAATATCCTAAACACTATAATTAGACTATGGGATGAAATTAAACCGAATTTGACTTTTGGTTCTAAAAATATACAGTTTTATAAAAATAGAAAAATCTTCACAAAATCATTAAATCATAATTTTGGACCCTAACCTTTTGGATATGATCATTTTAGCATGTGGAAGAGCTCAAACAGAGCTATGGGCCAAAATTTATGGCTCCCAGAAGTTGGCATTTTTTTTTGCATCATTCTCCTCTAGTTGAAAACAAGTCAGTTCCTACGAGTTGTCATAATTGGACTGCTACCATTTGTCTTTATCAATCTTCTTGAACTCTTGTTGTGTAATCCAAATGTTATCTTCTTGTTAAAATCCTTCTCACTGCACCAAATACATGTTATAATTACCTTGCCTTGTGCTTATTATCTTCATATCCAAAACATGGACTATTTTTTCTTTGTTCTTCTTTGGAACTTATTGGTCCCAATTTAATTCTTCATGTCCATCATCTTAACCATATTATCCATATAATTAATATAAATTTGAAACATTAAATTCTAGAGATATATCAAAATTATATGGTAAACTTACCTCATAAGCATTATCATTGATTTTCTTAACATTCTGTATGGTCCAATTCTTTTGTACGTCGACTTATTATATGTGATTTTGAAAATCTCTCTTTTTTTAGGTAAACCATTACCAACTCTCCTTCAAATACCTTGGATCTTCTTATGACATCTGTTGTTGCTTTATATTTATCATTACTTTCCTGTAACTTTCTTCTTACTCCTTGCAACTGTTGCATATGCTTTGCAAATGCTTTTTCATCATCACTAATTTGATCCGTAATTAAAAATTATACCAAGTCTAAAATACCGATAGGATTTCTCTCATAAACAATTTAAAAAGGTGACTTCGATGTTGATCTATTCACTAAATTTTTATATGCAAACTTAGCTTGTGGTAAAGCTAAGTGCCATTGCTTTGGCTTCCCACCGTGCATCTCAATAAATTTTCCAAGCTACTATTCACAACTTTTGTCTGTCCATTTGTTTATGGTGGTATGCACTATTGAATTGTAGCTTAGTACCCATCTTCTTCCACAAAGTCTTCCAAAAATGAGTTTAAAATTTCTTGTCTTTATCGGAAGTAATATTTTTTCAAACACTATGCAATCTCACAGTATCCATAAAAAATAATTCTACAAATCTAGTGGCATCATTGGTTTTCTTACATGCAATAAAATGAATCATTTTAGAAAATCTATCTACAATAACAAAAATTGAATCGTTACCTCTCCATGTATTTAGCAATCCTAACATAAAATCCATACTCAAATCTATCCATGGCCCTCTTGAAACTGGGAATGGCATGTAAAATCTAGTATTTTATGCATGTCATTTAGCCACCTGACATATTATACACCTTGAAACACACCTTGCCACATCTCTCTTCATCTTTGACCAAAAATACTTTTCCTGCATCAAATCTATCATTTTTGTCTTACCAAAATGTCTAGCCGAACCATCACCATGTAATTATCTTATTATATTATCTTGTAGAGACCCAACTGGAATGCATAATTATTTCCCTTTGAAGAGCTAACTTTATTGCATAAGATACTCGTCATAAATAAAATTTGTCTCACCTGCTAATGGATTTCTGCACTGCTCAACTACCTTGCTAAAATATGGATCAGTATCATATAATTATTTAATAGCTTCAAATCCAACTACTTCACTCACCATAGTAGTTAATAAAGCTACCCTCCTACTCAATGCATCAACTCCTTGATTTTATTTTCTTGATTTATGCTTCAACACAAAAGTATATCTTTGCAAGAAAGAAACCCATTTTGCATGCCTACTATTCAACATATTTTGTGTATTCACATACTTAAAATCCTCATGATCTGTAAATAGTATAAACTCCTTAGGCACTAGATAATGCCTCCAATGTCTTAATGCTTGTACAATTACATAAAGTTCAACATCATAAGTAAAATACTTTGTTCTTACCTCATTTAATTTTTTACTGAAATACGCTATTAGCTTTTCTTTTTGACTCAGTACAGCACCAATTTCCACAACTAAAGCATCACAATCAACCTCAAATACTTTGCTAAAATCTGGTAATGCTTAAATTGGTCTTTCTATAATCTCCTTCAAAATTTTAAAAATTTATGTGGCTTCTCTAGTCCATGAAAATTCTTTCCCTCTCATGCAATCTATTATTGGTTCCACAATACTACTAAATTATTTAATAAATTTTCTATAAAAAATGTTGCCAAACCATGAAAACTTCTTATCTTTGTAATGCTTCTTGGAATAGGCCACTTAACAATTGCTTTTATCTTTTCTTCATCCATTTTCACACCATCTATTGAAACTATAAATCTCAAAAAAACAAAATTGTTTTGCATAAACGTACACTTTTTCAAATTTGTTTACAACTTCTCCTTTCTTAACAAGTTCATTACCATTTTCAAACATTGTAAGTGTTCTTCTTTAGTCTTACTGAATATCAAAATAAAAAACCACAAACTTATCAATATATTCTCGTAGGATTGTATTCATCACCCTCATAAATATGGTACATGCATTAGATAATCTGAATGACATCACCATCCACTCGTATAAGTTATCCCTAGTCTTGAATGCAGTTTTCCAGTCATCTCCCTCACGAATTCAAATTTGATAATAACCACTCCTTAGATCAATCTTGGTAAAATATTTTACTAGCACATCTATCATATCATCTAAATGAGGTATAGGAAACCTATACTTTATTGTAATTTTATTAATTACTCTACTATCCACACACATTATGCATTCTCCATCTTTCTTTGGATTTCTCAATGCTGGTGTTTCACATGGACTTATACTCTCCTTTATCACTTTTTTCCTTAGCAATTTAGTAACTTGTTTATTTAATTCTACATGTTTTGTTGGACTCATCCTATAAGCTGCTTGATTTGACAGAGTTGATCCTATAATCAAATCAATGTGATGTTAAATATCTCTCTTTGATGGTAAACCATCTGGTAACTCATCAGGTATAACATCTGCACATTCTTTCAACACTCTTGTTCCTTCTATTGACATTGGCACCATTTCTATTTCTTCATTCTTTACCACTAGTGCATAACAACAACCTACTACCTTCATATATTGGATAAATTCTTTAGTAAAGATCATGATTTTTATCTTCTCTTCCTCTTTAAGAGAAAACAAAACTACTTTTGTACCACCTTTTCAAAAAGTGTGTGTTATTTCTCCATAGTGAACTACTTTCCTATAAAATTGCCAAGGTCTCCCCAATAACACATGACATACATCCCTCAGAATAACATCACACCATATTTCATCATTATAAGTCTTTCCTATAGAAAACTTGATTGAGCACCTTTTATCTATTGTAACCTCATTCCCTTTTTGAAAACATGAAATTTGATAAAGTTTAAGATGCTTTTAACATTTCAGATTTAGTTTCTCAATCATTTCTTTGGAAACTATATTTTCACAACTACCACCATCTATCATTACTTTGGATACCTTTTCACTCGAAGTACATCTTGTTAAAAAGATATTTGATCACAACCATGCATCACCATCTTCTTTATTCTACACTTAATCTTTCCTTGGAGTGATCATGGTTCTTCTCATCATGAGATTCTCTCCAATGTCAACGAGTGCAACTTCAGTATTCTACTCTTCTATTTCAACCTCAACTAGATTTACTCTTAGATGATCTTCTTTCCTCCTTTCTTTATCTTGATAGTATGGACACCCAAATTATCTTTTCTCTTCTTCTCCACACCTATAACAGACTTAAGATTTGTGGTGATTTGGAAATTATCCTTTAGTACTAATGTAATGTCATCTTCTTTGAAATCCTCTTCCTCTTTGTTGGTATTGAAACCCTTACCTATTATCATCTTACCTTTCTAAAACATGTGATGATTCACCTTTATTGGCATTAAATCCACCTCTAGTGGTATCAAACCCACCTCGTCTCCTTGTTAGACGGGATTCACATCTCCTTGGACTAGTAGATGTCCTTATGAAATTCTATCTATTTTGTTTTTTTCTGCCTTCAAAGCTAATTGATAAGCCTCTTCCATATTAAGTATTTTATGCATGCTTAATTCATCTTGAATAAAAAATTTCAAACCATTTACATACCTTTCATCCATCTACTCTTCCATTTCATCATTCTCCACTCATATGAAAAGCTTGTAAAATTCATCTATATACACTTGTATACTGTGATCTTTTTGCCTTAAATTATGAAACCTTCTATATAAGGTTTGTGCATAATCTATAGGAAGAAATTTCTCTTTCAGCGTCTTCTCCATCTTTTTCCACATATTAATCTTCTTTTAACCTTTTCTTTGTCTCTCTTTCTATAGGTGATCCCACCAAATCATTGCATGGCCTTTTAATTTTATGCATGCAAATTTTACTTTGTCTTCTCTCATGGTCTTCCACTCAAAGAATTTTTCCATGCTATTCATCTAAAATCTATTAATTCTTCTGGTTTTAAAGTACTTCCATAATCTATAACATCAACCTTGATTCTTTCATTCTTTCCTTCTGAAACCTGAACCATCCTCTCTTCCATCGATGGTGGCTGCTCTTGTTATTGTTATTCTTGCTGAACTTCTTCATCATAATTTGTGTCTTCCTCATTAACACCTTCTCTTTTA
The DNA here is from genome assembly GCA_037957365.1 of Torreya grandis. Taxonomy (NCBI): domain Eukaryota; kingdom Viridiplantae; phylum Streptophyta; class Pinopsida; order Cupressales; family Taxaceae; genus Torreya; species Torreya grandis. Next base: position 131,031 of record JARHVA010007065.1, on the reverse strand, counting down.
TAGTGATTGGTGATAACCTCTATTAATTATTGAACTTGTCTCTACAGTTCTTATATAGTCTAGTTCATATGTCTCATACATTCTCATCCTCTCAACATTCTTCTCTCCTCTAAGATTTAAACTTGCTCTAATACCAGATAATGAACCCAAAACTAATAGGAACAAGAAAATTACTAATAGGTCAAGATTTTGAAACAATATTTAAAATTTGATTCTTATTGATTGCTTGAAATAATTACAAACCCAAACCATGCTTAAATAAGCCTCAACTCAAAAATTAGAGTTTACATACAAAATTTGAAAAAAACTTAAATCTAAAAAAATGCCTATTTTTAAAAACACCTGAAATAGCCCAAAAATCTCTTGAAATATCCTAAACACTATAATTAGACTATGCGCTGAAATTAAATTGAATTTGACTTCTGGTTCTAAAAATATACATTTTTTTTAAAATAGAAAAACCTTGAAAAAATCATTAAATCATAATTTTGGACCCTCAAATGATCGCATACGACCTCCAAAAAAATATCAAAAAAATGGGTACGCTGTTAGAATCTCTTAAGGCAGCAACAACTTTTTCGATAAAATCATTTTAACATGTGAAAGAACTCAAACAAAATTATGAGTAAAAAATTATACCCTCTGAAAAATGGCTTATTTTTTTTTGCATCGTCAAGTCATCATCAAACACATTGTTGAGCCTTCAAACAAGTCTAGTCAACAAACATTTAATAAATAGTGAGCGACAAAGCCTTTTGTATTTATCGTTCAACAATATAAAACTCAGTGTGTCAAGCAACAATGAACATTCGAGATAGAACCCATTAAGAGATTAAGACCCTCCCCCATTGTCTCCCATTTTGTGGAGGTGAAGGGTCATACTAATTGATTCTTGGGTCATTGGATATCTTCCTTTTTCTTCTCACATGCTTTGTCATTTGCATCATTAGCTATTTTACCCTTTGGTATGAAAACCTTTGGTTTTGCCCTACTTTGTGGCTGCCTAAGCTTCGCTATTGATGTGTTATCAGTACCTACATCCATGGGAGCTTCGTCTGTTGTTTGTTGATTAGAAAATGGGTCTTCTGAAGCTAAATATATATCACTACTCTTCGTATGTACTTTGTTCACGATGAGAAGATTAGGAAGGACATCCTTCCACCAAGATTAATCCTTTCTCATGGATCTGCTACGCTTAATAACTAAATGAATAATATCGAATCAGCTACAACGATGAAACAACAAAACTCGTAATTGAGAGGGTGCTCTTCCACATTCAATTCAATATTTGTTCCATCCAAGTATCCTTCGTTGCATCCACCACACACGCCACCGTCCGTGACTCGCTTCCATGTTTTGAAACACTAACGCAGTCGGGAGCCATCGGAGAATTTTTTTCAATATGGTTTATTACATTTATAGTGCAGAGTAATATTTCTTAGAATAAATATTTACAATTATTTTTAGTATTTTTTAGATGGCGATGATAGTTTTTTAATTTTTTAAAATATGAAACATATATTTTAAATTTATTAAAGTTATTTTAGTAAAAATATATATTAATTATGTCTATAGGTGGTTTTTTTAGTATAAATATATCAGTTTTTATTTATTTTTAACTAATCAAATAAAAATATATATATTTAATTTTATATTAAGTTTTCATGTATATTTTTACATCTTTAATATTATAAGATTTTTTAATATTATAATTTTTTTGGTTATATATTTAATAATTAATTATATTATTAAATAATTATAATTTGTAAAAATAAAAAAAATTAATATCTAATTTTAAATAGTGTTTCTATGTATATTTTTACATCTTTCATATTATAATTTTTTTGGATTATATACTTCAAGAATTAGTTATATTAATAAATAATTATAATTTTTTAGAAAAAAATACATTGAAAAATTAATACAATATGGTAAAATAATTACATGTAAATTACAATTGTGTATTATAATGGGAAATGCGTAATATACATTTTGATTTATATCAAAGATGAGATTTATCAATATATTTTATAAAAATTTATTTAAGATATAAATATATTAATTTATATTTATAATTATAATTAATATTTTATTTTAAAAATATAATATTAAAAAAATTACACATTTATGTTTATGAGAATATAATTATTAAATAATTTTGTTTTTATTTATTAGTTTTTTTTTAAAAAACATAATTTTTAATAATATCAAAAAGTATTCCTCTTATTAAAATGTAGGATGACATTTAAAAAAATTACTAAAAATAATTAATTTATAAAATATATTTTTTTAATAAGTATTTGATTTTAATTTAAATTAAAGTGTATTTAAGATGAAAATAAATTTGAATTATTATATTAATATTTATAGTGAAATTATTTAAAAAAAATTATTATACAAAAAATTATTAAATCTAAGTTTATTTTTTCCATATCACTAAATTAAAAATTATAATTTTTTTTTAATAATAAATAATAATTACAAAATATTCATATTTAATCATTTTTATTAAATCATTTTTTATTTTTTATTTTTCATATTTAAAATATGTAACATATAACATGCTGAATAAAAAAGATAATTTGTAAAATTCAATTAAAATATTATACTTAAAATAACTCTGGCAAGTGAAAGACAGGGACGACCCATGGAGGATCGATGAAGAGATAGTTTGCCATCAAGATAGATGAAACATAGCAAGGTAGAGGTTTTGAACATGGGGAATAAATGATTCCCAATAGGATAAGCTATAACATGGAGGCTAGAGTAACAAATAATCTCAAAGACTTGGCAACGGGATTTGTGCAATTAAGGAGCCGGTGGAAAGCATCAAAACCTTAGTGGCCAAACAAAATAATGAAAATCTAAAACAACAGAAACATTTGGAAGCATCAACAAGGAGATTCGGGGAATTTTTTATAGCTCACTCCAACCTAATGGAAGTCATAAATGATTATCTGATCCATATAAAGAACTTGATGGAAAGTAGCGAAAATGAACTAAGAGTGTACAAATTTTGGCAATGCTTCAAATAAACATAAACGAAATGGAAGGTGTGAAAAATATATTATTGAACATTGTTGAAGACACAATGAATATAAATGAATATTTACATCGTTGGCATTGTGTACAAAACAATAATCTTTAAGCCAACCATCAGATAAAAGACGCTGGGGAAGATGATGAAGAATAAAGCATGGGAAGTTAAGATCTAAAAAATAATTATGGTTGAATAGTTTTTTAAATTGTTTTATGTGACTTTATTTATGTATAAGTCATGATGTGTAGTAGTCGTATCTAGTTGTAAGAGTTTTTCTTTTTGGGTAATAATATGAATAAAACTTTTATTTATAAGAAAAAATTAAACTTAAAATTACTATATATGTATGTTACAATTAATAAAGATTATTTACTCTATAGTCTTTATTTCAAGATATTATCCTTTAATTGAATTTGGTTATAATTATTAGTTCTAAAAGATAATTATTGGATTTATTTTATTATCAACTTTTTTACGTTAGAAGTTATATATATATTTTGAATTTTTTTTTATAAAATTTGTTAACTGACTATATAAAATAATTTTATTTTTAATGAATTAATCATATAGCATAATTTTATTTTTAACGAACATAATATATACTTTTAATTTAAAATGGATTAAAATTTCTCTGAAAACTACATTCAAAATTGTGTTTTAAAAAAAAAAAAAAATTGTTTATGAACATATAATAAATAAAATAAAACAATGCATCTCATATTATTTTTAATATTGTAAATATTAAAACATATCAATAATATGTGTAATGTTTAAAACATTGTTTTCTTATAAGTATTTAATTTTATTTCAAATTATTTTATGTTTAGTATAAAAATAAATTTTCATTATTACATATAAGTTATTTAATATTTATATTTTTTATTTGATTGAGTAAAAGGTCATAGGATTTTATGGTCTTAAAATTTATTATAAAAGAAGTAGAGATATAATATTCACGTTCACATGGGATGTCTTTATTAGTGGTAATCAAGCATAGAAAACAATCAAAAAAATAATATACCATAAAAACAAAACTAAACACAAATGAGTAACAAAAACTACATTGCTAGAATAACCTTATTACATTAAAATAATCTTTCATGAAACTTCCATCAAGTGCATCTTATCCAAGTGATGTTGAGCACACTCTCTACAAGATAGAGCCCTTTTGAGCCTAAGGACATGAAAGATAGCCAATTATTCTATCTTTCTTCTTTTCTTGCACTTTAGTCCACTTCACCTATTCTTTTGCATAATCTGGGGAGAGGGTTACAATGATTTTGAAGGAGTTGAAAGGCTATGATTTATTATTTGAAATAAAAATTGTTATACTATCCTAAGGTTATGCCCTTGTAAAAGTTGCTTATGTTATATCCTGATTATTCTCTAAGAAAACTCACATGATTATACATAGATATTTATAGTTAGTAATTTAATTTGATTATTTTTAGCTAATCTATGAGTTATATATTGTTATGGGATAATTGAATATTGATTTGGTTACATGATTATATTACTATGAGTTATCTATAGTGTATATCAATTTGGATTCATCTACCAAATAGACCTCTTTATTTTTAGTGTGAATTTTGAAATAAAGGCACTGGCAACTTGGTGGTCCATTTTATCATGGTGGATCATGATACTACTCACTTATCTCACACCACTTATGCTTGTATTTTAATGGATTTGGATTTGTCTATGTCTCTTCTAACAGGTTGTTTTACAAGTTTCTGATCATTCTTGGTGTTAACCCTTGGATTATGAAGGTAACCCATTTCATTATCATAATTGCTTTAGTATGGGTTATTTGGCATCTAAAAGTACCCATTTGAAGGTTTCTCAATCTTGATCTTGGTGGAAGGATACAATACATGAACATCTTATCGTAGATATAGATGATGATAGTTTGGGATCAGAAGCTTCTAAGCCTCCTTCTGATGATGGGAAGGATTCTCTTTTGCCATTACAAAAACCTTCTACTATTTGGATTATTGTAGGGATGTCCCTTGCTATTGCTGCTACTTTTGATATTGTTGTTCAAACTTCTCCTACAGTTGTTGTTGCTGGAACTATTGTTGGGATCTCCCCTACTATTACTACTATAGTACTATTAGATTTGCTTAGTTCTTATGCTACTAAAATTTTAATAGGGACCTCCATTATGGTCTCCTCTAATGTTGTTGTTGTTGTTGGGACTATCACAGGGATCTCAATTATTGTTGCTGTTAAGTCAAGGATTGTTGATGTAAGTACATAATTTGTTATTGGGGCTGATGTTTTTATGTCCACTCCCCAAGCTCCATCTCTTTTTGAGGATTTCATGAGTTTTTCACCTCCATCTCTTATTTTTGAAAATGGAGATTTTGATGCTTATTGGATTTTTGTCCAAAGGAGGAAGCGAGGTCTTCCTCATCACATTTCTCAAACCCACTTTTAGGCCAAGGGTGTTTGACCTACTAGGTTAGGTTCTATTATTGTATAGTTTGTTGTTCCTTGTAATATTGATGCCTTTCAGTTTCTTAGCCATTTTGTCTTTGATTTTTTACTACACTCACTACGTTGTTTATGCCCTATGGGTGGCCTTTTTATTTTTTGCCCTAGGGGCTGCTTTGTATAGGGTTCATGACCCTTTTTTCTTCCTAAAACAAAAAAAAAACTATGTTTCATTAAATCATATTATAATTAATTAGTAAATATATTCTAATAAATGTATAAATAAGGATAAGTAGAAAAATGGAATAAAATAAATAAAATAATTGGGTTGATTTTTATAAGTACAAATAAAGTCTCATAAGAGAAATAAAACACATACACAAATTTAATTATAATTAAAATAAGTAATTTTATTTTAATACACCAACAAGTGAATTGAAAATAATAATTAAAAAAAAAACTAGAAGAAAAAAATATTTAAAAAAATGTGTCGTACTCTTAAAAAAGGAGGAAAGAATGGAGAGAGGGGCACAACACAAAATTTAAGAGAGAACAAAGAGAAGAAGGAAAGAGCTGAGTGGATGGAGGAAACTCTTATGAACCAAGAAATTTTTGGTCAAAGATTTTGATAGGTAGGTGATATGTGTGTGTCTAATCTCCATGGTTATTATTTAACTAAACATGTTATTATTATGTGTGTGTATTGTTAGAATTATTTTTCTAGTATTTTATGAGTAGTATTATTTCTAAAAGATAAACAACATCCTTTGAGATATTGTTATTGTATAATATCATAATAGAATTATTACAACTAATCTGTAATATATAAAATGCTTTTAATATCATTTGCATCGCTTAACAAATTCTAATATTATCCCATATTGAAGTTATATAACTAAAGGCATATATCAATATGTCGTACAATGATAGGCATATATTATGCAACTATATATATATATATATATATATATATATATAATAAGACTTATCAATATTCAATGCTTATATATTGATTTTACATATATTTTAGTTATGTAGTTAGATGATTTAACAATATTTACGGATGTTAAATATATTTTGGTTATGTAGTTAGGTGATTTATCAATATTCACATATACAATGAGATTTATCAATATATAGCAGTATCACACACACACACACACACACACACACACACACACACACACACACACACACACACACACACACACACACACACACACACACACACACACACACACACACACACACACACACACACACACACAGTATAATATACAACAAGACTGATCACTATTCAATGCTTATATATTGATTATACATATATTTTAGTTATGTAGTTAGATGATTTAATAATATTTAGGGATGTTACATATATTTTAGTTATGTAGTTTGTAAATTTATCAATACTCACATATTCAGTGAGATTTAACAATATATCAATCCACTACTATTGTATATTTATCAAAATCTGTTGATATAATGTGCAGTGATACAACATCCATGTAGTTATGATGTTGTTTTAGTTATAATAACATATAAAAAATTAAATATAAATACATTATTACAAGTCACAACATTTGTCCCCATACTTAGATAAAATATGCACCAATGCTATATTAAGACATGACCTAGTTCAATATAGTAAATTAGTGTTGTGGACATAGTTTATCAAATAAAGTGATCAAGGAGTAGATAAATACCATGATTTATATTTCACAATGCTTCATATTTATAGGATTGAACAATTTTAAAAAGTATGAGTTACAACACTATCATGCTAATTTAGTGGATTGGATATTACAAACCTATATATTTTACACTTCAACGATTTGCCTTTATTGATCAAACTGCAATAATAATTTATACAAAGATATATAAAACCATTATATAGGACAATGATCAATCTATGCTAGTGACTTACAAGGATATCTAATATACACGTTGCAATGAATTAAGGTGACCTAGTATATATTATTATAACATATAATATTTCATTATTATAAGGTAATCTAACTATATAATTATGGATATATATCAGATTGATTGTATATGTATTAAAATGAATAGAAAAGGAATTTATATAATACTATGGTTATGATATATGATCTGGTATTACCATATATGTATGTTGTTAATATATCGCATAAAAATTTCTTTGATTTGTATCTTTAAAGTTTCCCTATAATTTGAGCCATATTTTTATAGTTGATTTTAATCTTGCATATACTATGCTAGACTTACGTTGTGCCTATATGAATTGATTATTAACATGAACATATACATACATATATATATATATATATATATATATATATATATATATATATATATATATATATATATATATATATATATATATATATCATAATTTGTGTAAAAGAGTCAACATCAATGATCATGTATCAAGAGATAAGAGAACATGCTTAGCCAGTTATAAGAAACTATGAGTGTTTGAAAGTTATAACTTTATGGTGAATTGATAGGGAAACAAATGACCCATTTACTAAGACAAGTTTTTTATTAATATTCTACAAATAATATGTCTCATAATTGATTGTTAATATATTTTGTCAAATCAATGTTTAAAACCTCATGGAATACTTATTTAGATTTATAAATGATTATAGGCATTTATATGAAGTATTTATTTATTGTTTGAAGACATGTGTATGATACATACCATGAGTAGATTAATATTTACAGGGGTATATAAATACATAGTATGTATTGGTATATTGTGGTGGTACATATAGCTTGATTGGTTGATATAAACTAAGTCATTAATTTTTGAGTAATGGGACACCAACTATATACATAAATAGTTCCCTAAAACACAACAAGATGTATAATTAAAGACCATGTTCAAGTAAAATATAATTAGGATTATGAGACTTTTGATTCTTGAAATTATTATAACTTGTTGGTTGTATTTGATTAGTTGTCCTCAAGAACAATGGACTATGATAATATGGGTTGTTATAGAGTACATTAGATTTGAATACTACTTAATGGAATAAAAAAATTGTAGTCTAATTTTACATTATCCCTGACTGGTATAAATTATAAATTATTATTCTTATTATCTATGTGTTAAATAATGTTGTGGAGATTTATTTATCCATTTGATGAGCTAAATGTATACATTTTGATTAGTGATGTATTTATCGTGTTTTATGATTGGTAGTAGGAAGAAATCTGTATGAATCTACTTAATATACTTATGTTAACTAAATCTCACATTGCTAATACTTAGTAAGTAGTGAGTTTAAATTCACTAGATTACTAGCATAACCAATGCCAAATGAAGTTAATCTGATCAGGTGGTGTGTTTAAAATTTTCTAATCCTAGAGATTAATAACTATTACAAACTTTGGCCAAAGTAATGTTAGTTAGACATTATCATTTCATATGTATGATTTACATGTTTATACGATATCATGTTAGAAAAAATTTCATTATGGTACACTACATGTTCTTAGAAATCATGCATCATATGGGTACTAGCTTATCTCTCTAGATTTATACACCATCACTCTCTGCTCATCTATTAAGGGAGGGATATTCCTTAATGATGAATTGAGTAAGGGATCGAAGATCTGTGATTGGTGTGTAAAATCACATAGATGATGCACTCCTTCATCACAATAGTATATATTTAGAGACAACACCTGAAATTTTTGTAGATACTAGAGTTTGAAGGACTCATGCTCTATGGAGCCATGTATATTATATCTTATACATTGTATTGTATTTATTACTATTGAAACATTATCATTGATGATATGTAATTATTTACTTATTGTACATTGACAATAATGGTTTTATAGTTATACCAGTCATGGATGGAAATTTATAATTACTTTCTATATTCAATTATGATGTGTTTCATATGATAATAGTGATCAGTGACAAATAGATGTCACATATTAGTTTTAGAGTTGGCACACTTAGAATATTTTACGTGGATCACTAATTAGATTCTTGTGGTGTACTCTAATGAAGAAATATGTTATTTTAAATGAAAATAAAAATTCACATATTTCTAGGTAGATCCCAACAAGGATGTTATAGTTTCAATCTCTGGTTCCATTTCCCTAGAGATATCTTGTATAAAGACATTTAGAGACAATTCCAAAGCCTTCCTCTCAAAATATATGTTATTCACAACTTAGTTGGGATCATCCTTAGGGGACACAACTAAAATAGAATCATCCTATAGATTTTAGAAATGTCCTTTTCTAAATCGCTACTCTCATTATCACTTCCAACCATAATATGCTCAAGGTGAACAACCTTCCACCAAGAAACACTCTTCCTTCGCTTAAAAACCTTATATGTTGTGGATAAATTCCTTATTTCAAAATAGTTTATACAACAAAAATATAAATTTTCATAATCAATAGATTATTTCCAGACCCAATCTTGGAACTTTAAATAGACATACTCTCCAAGATCTTAAAAAACCTTTAGGATAATTAAAATGCGAGAAAATGTATAATGATAAATAGATCCATTATTGGAATCTATTAAAACATATTCACTCAAATTATTCCCTTTGAATTTGAGGCAGTATTCTACCCAAAACTTGAGGGAAAGATAAGGTAGTCTCACCTAAATGAAGCTATAGTTAAGATAGTATACATATCTTAGATAAATCTATGTAAAATACACTGATAGATATCATTCTCGAAGCACCCATAATTAAATGTAATATAGGTGGCTTGAGAATGATATCTATCGATGTATTTTTCATAAATTTATCTAAGATATGTATGCTAGTTATATTCTGTTATATCATTTTTAATGTCAAATATTTTTATATTAAAATTTAAATTATTATTAATTTTATATTTGTAATGTCAAAAATGAAAAGTTGCTAAAAAAAATTTAGTTGTTAATATCAAAAAAAATCAAGCATTTCATTTTCATAGATATTAAATAAAATTACCACAATACTAAATATAAAATAAATAAATAAATTTTTATTTTAAAGTAAATAAATAAATTACTTTTTAATTTTAAAGTAAATAAAATCATCCCAATAACAAATATATATATATATATATATATATATATATATATATATATATATATATATATATATATATATATATATATATATATATATATATATATATATATATATATATATATATATTTTAAAGTAATAAAATTACTACAATAACAAATAAAATAAATAAATTATTTTATTTTAATGTAAATAAAATTACCATATCATATATTTCAACATGATAAATAAATTTAAAAAACTCTCTTTTTTAAAATAAATAAAATTACCACAATAACAAATATAATTCATCTATTATAGCATGATAAATAGATAAATAAATTCTTTCATTTTAAAATAAATAGAATTACCACATAGTCATTTTTAATTGATTAATAAATAGCCTCTTTCACATTTCCTGATGTTAAATTATTTTATAACTTAAATTAATTATTAATTACTTTCTTTTACACTTCTTCATGTTAAATTATTTTATAATGTCAACTTCCAAATAATTAATTGCCAACCCACTATATATGGATGTAATTACCACAGTATCAAATATTATTCATTTATTATATATTCTTATCATATATTTCTACATGGAAAATATAAATAAATTCTTTCATTTTAAAGTAAATAAAATTACCACAATTATATATAAAATTCATTTATTATATATTTTATAATAATTATTTTTTTAAATATAAGCTTTTAATTAATTATTAATTACCCTCTTTCACATTTCCTTATATTAAAATGTTTTATAATATTAGCTTTCAAATAATTATTTCTCAATCTACTTGCGCCATTACACCTTCTCACCCCACCCCCAAATACGACTATAAGAAATACCTATCCATATAAAAACATTGTAAGGAGGTCAAAAGAAAGGTACTACCATTTAAAGTTTAAACATTAAAATGTTCTTCCCCAAGACCACGAGGAGTCCTTGTAACACTATATTTTTAGCACCTAATAGATAAAAAATGATAATAAAGAACACGTGATGTAGAGGTAGATACCAAGATCTAAAGAAACCCCTAGTATCTAATATGTATATTGAAACTATGTTAAAAAAAATATTATATACAATTATTAAAGCTAACTTCAATCATTTGATATAAATAGATGAAAAACACTATTTAAACTTACTTTTAATATCGATTATCATAAAAATAAAGTTCACAATTTTTTTTCAATAAAATAGTTATATTATTATTTTCATGTGTAATATAGATTTAAAACAACATAACTATATCTATATATTTAATAAAAGTCAAATATTACATTTAAAATAACAGTTATATATATATATATATATATATATATATATATATATATATATATATATGGGATAATAAGTCACAATTAAAATTAATTATTTATTTTGAGACTTCCTATTTCATCCTATTAACTTAGATTAATTTAATGAGGATATATTTATTTTAAAAGGAGGAAATTATTTGTTTACTTCTTATTTGTCCTTGGATTCACTAATTTTATTTGTGCTTCTTCGTTTTAGAAGAATTTTTTTTTTTGATAAGAACTAGAATCATAATCATTGTAATATCTTTTTATTATTTTAAATTAAAATTATCATTATAACTTTTTAGATATTTATCAAAAAAATTATTGATAAGATTTTAAATTAACATAATTTTTATTTTTGGATTTATTATCTTCAAATTTATCTCTATAACTTATTATAATTAAATATTAAAAAAAAACCTATATTTATAAAAATTGTGTATATATTTAAATATTTTTTTATATAACTTTATTACTTTTTTTAGATAAAAATAAGTTGTTAGGTTTTGAAAGGTTTTAGAGCATTTTACACTAGAGAGAAGGAAATCATTTAAGATGATATACAATACCTCTACCAGTTGCGCTTGGGACACACCACCAAACAACCCCATAATAAGCTTCCCCAACATTTAATAGCAAACATGCAACAAAATCTAGTTAAAAAATAATAAGAATTTAGTCTAAAACCCCCTAATTTTTTTGAACATCCAACCAAACTTTAATAGAGTAAAATCACTTTATCCTACAAAATGTTTAGACAACCTATTATCTCTCAAACCCTACACCTACTGAATTGGAAGAATTGGCTTAGTGAGAGAATGTGAACATCCCCAAGGTTGTGGGACCCTTTCACTCTTTGGGATGAACCTCTAGAGTAGGTCAGATTCTTTCTATTCTAGGTGCACCAATTTAAGACCAGTGCATAGACCTAAAGAACAAAAAGGTAAATCTACCATTAATCTAAACATAGGTTTTTGAGGGAAAAGGTAAGAGAGTGATAAAATAAATAAAGGGTGATGCAACAAGAATAGATCGAGTACACCTGATACCTTAATGAACACACTACAAATTTTTGAATATGAGATAATTTCACATAAACTCCACCAAGGATCCTCTAAATGCATATGTATTTCATATGGAGGCACGTGATCATAGTGCAGTGTTGATAGGGAAGAAGGTTATCCAAAAATAATGCCTATGTAGACCCGAGTACGTATAGAGTATGAACTACAAGTGAGTTTCAAGTTCTACATAGAGGTGTTGGGAATGGACAACAATGAGAGGGGTGAACATTACCCATAGACGAATATAAACAAACACAAATATCACATAGAATACAAGAATAATTAAGGGAGGTGAACTCAATTTTCATTAAATTCAAAGGTTTTGACAATAGAGGTGTTCCTAGAGGGTATATTTTCACATCAGTTTTGTGCTAAAAAAATTCCTCCATTTATAATGATAAATCTTCCTGCTTACATAGGTAATTGGAGAGTTCATGGTCATTAATTCATCTCACCTACTATTGGGGTAGTTACAATATTCAATCAATATTTGAGAAGTAGCTATGATATTTTTGGGAAGCAAGGATATGTCCATGATTTGCATTCTTTGATGTGATGCCTAGTGTTAGTAGCCATCTTTACATTAAAGTCTGTATACTTGTCAAATCAAAACACCATTTCAATTGTAACTTTGACCAATTTAATTATACACTTCTCTAATTTTAATTTAAAATAATTATGAAGAGGGAGAAGTCATATTTCTAATTCAATAAATGATATAAAAAATGGAATGATAGATCAAAATATATGATTAAGAAACCAACATGCAATTGCATAGTGGTATTAACACATTTAGAACATGGAAAAATGAAAAGGTGTAGCATAATATTTGAGCAAAACCCGGCATATCTTATATCTCCAAAAATATATTGTAATTAAAATCAAAAGGGTATTTTTATTTTTTTGAAACGATTAAAATAACATCTATGATTTTTCCTCTAAGTGTTTTGTGGTAGAAAGTTTTCTAAGTGATAAATCTTTCTAGAAATGTCACTTTGCACCATCATAACTTTTCACTAGAGAATCAAAAGCTACAAAACCAAGTGCATTGAATTCTAATGACACCAGGGTACAACCATGCTATTTTACATATAATTTGGGTTTCCTTTTCTCTTAAAAAATTGGGATTTAAAAGTTCTCACTAGGTAGATTTAAAAACTAGAAACACAATAGTTTGACTAAGTATAAAATTAGCTTAAATGATAATTGTCACAGTTGCACAGTTTGTACATGGGAGTGAATTTTAGGCACAAATATTGCCTATATATTATCCCTAAATTTGGATACCACCATTTTAAATTTGAATAAAATTAGACTTTATTTGGTCCTATGCAATGGTGTTTGAAAAGTGTTATGCATCTTGATTTGGCACTTGGAAACACTTAAAATCTATGTACTAGGTAGTTTTTATGGATGCATATATTTTAAATGAAGAATTATTTTTTATATTACCAACATCACCATTGTGTTTCCCTAACATTTGATTACCCTTATACAATTTTTGGAGAGAAATGAACATGATTTAGTCATATGAGACTTGTCCCAAAAAGCACTGTGCAGGCTGATTTGGTAGTGAGAGCTCTAAACCTTGAAACTTGCAAACATGAACCTCTCCAAAAATTTCATGAAAAATTTGATTGACAGAGGTGTATAAAGGTCATATAAAGGAAAAAAGGTAAATGAAAATTTTAGGAGAATGACATAGTCCATATTCAAAAAAAAATTATATGTAGGCCAAATTTGACCAACACAACCTTTACAGAAACCATCTAGCAAGAATCGAGCAAAAACTAGCCAAAAATCTAGCAGTACATAATGTTCAACATCGCAAACAATTTCCTACTGTATTCCAACCTGCATCTATCATATAACATAGCTATTTACTATGTGGGTTCAACATGTAATTTACACAAATTTGCTCATTTAATGACCCTAAAATGGATATAGCCTTCAAACCATGGCCTTTATTGAGTTGACCTTTTCACTTATTCCTAACTAGTGTCCAACCCTTCTTCTCATCTAGGTCTAAGATTGGAAATACTAGTAAATAAATTTAAAATGAACCAATCCCATGAAAATTTGTGTTATAATCAACATCTATCTTACATCCAGATGGGATGTTCAAGCAATCCTAAAGAACTTCCTTTACCTGTGTTAGACCAACAATAAGGTCCATACTTGAAGCATCAAAATGTTTAAGTATTCTCTCTCAATTTCAAGTCTTATCCATAATGAGATGTTTGGGGAGGTAATCCTTACACCAAGTGGCCTCCTCCTTTATTTTTGAACTTTCACAATATTTGGATAAATCATATATCTCAAATTAGTTATGACAATGCAAAGGTAGGCCCTCATAGTCAAGGTGTTGGTTCCATGAGTATTCTTCTACATTTAAATCAATTTCTATAGGAAGGTCCTTGGAAGCATCAATGTTGACTAGAATTATGCCATAGGTAGTGTGGGAGAAAAAGGTTATATCTTGGTAAGTTTGCTAAAACACAACTAGGTAATTTCTTATTGCCTTGTAACATGGTTTAGCTCAAAAATGGGGCAAGAGATGAGGAAGACAAACTCAAATAGTTATAATATTAAATAGTCCAATTAATGTGTTGAAGTTTTTAAACCATGGCTTGAATACAATGGAATGATGATCCCAAACACACATCTATATTTGATTCATTTCTTTGTCCTCAATGTGATCAAACATCATGCACCAAAATTATTTTTTGCACTAAAATAAATTTCCAACTTACCTGGAAACAAAGGCTCCCACTTGTCTAAAATTTAGGCATTGCTATTTTGGAGTTTAGGCCAGAGATTGAAGAACCTAAAAATAAGTCCCATTGAGGAGTATCATTCATTTTTTTATAACACTATATCAATCTCCCCATAAAAGATCTTAGCAATGTGTGATGTGGTAGGATTGAGAGGCCTCAATACTAATTTAGAGGAATTATTAGTTGTAATAACTACCTCCGTAAAGGTCTAATTTATCCTATCTTTTAGCTTTGTTTTTAGCTCAAATAGGGTATTCCACTATTTCTTCCCCATGCTCCTTGATGCATTTGACCTTCTTTCCTGATCCTTCATTCTGTGAATCTCCTTAATTTTTGGTTAGAACACTCCTCTATCCCTTCTCCACACTACTTTGATCCTCCACAAATTAAGTAAATTTATCCCCAACCAAAGCAGTCATAAACTACCCAATAACATAGACGCCATTTGAAAAGCTAGGGTTCAACATATAAATAAATATTGGTGATGTTTTTTTAAATTTTCTATGTAGATTCAATCCCTGACACTATTTTCATAAACCTATGATAGGGGTTCAATGTTGGGGCTAGCTAATATTTTTAAGGGGGTAGTGCTAAGAAATTATAACACTATTTTCATCTATTAGCAGTGACATGATTTTTAAAATTTTATTCAATATAAATTGCTAAAGAAAATTAAGAGTATTTTACTAAAAAATGTTTGAAAAGAAAAACAAAATTTTATTAGATACAAACATACAATTGGAAACCAAAAAAATAGGAGAAGCCATGCAAATTTTTAGTTCCCTATTGCTTCCTACCCCTTAAAAGTTTCTTGATAAACAATAGTTGCTCCTTATTTTAAGGTGGAGATATTTTGTAAGTAGTTTTTAAATTTTTAATGATGCATGGGATCACTCTATAAAAAATTATAGATTCATTATCCCTCAACATGAGATCCTCTATAAACCCCATCAGCTTCTTCCCTGGCCATCGTTGGTTTCGCATTGGAGCCCATGGCGTTTGAAAATCCTATGAGTAGGAATGTGAGCAGATATATACTAATAGATCAAATATATAATTCCATTTATTATTGGTATATAACAATTATATTAAATACCTACTTTAATAATAGAAAATATTTGTTATTTTAATTAAATTTTCTTATGTATGAATTATAAAACATATAATTAAAATCATTTTTGAAAAAATTTAAATATTGAAAAGAATATTTTTCCTAAAAAAAATGGATAAAGAGGGTTGGAGGGTCTGTTAAAATTTTTGTTAGTCAAATAAACTATATTACAAACCTATTAAATGATAAGGACACCCAAAAAACCAAAAAAGGTGCAAAGATCAAAGGTGGACATTTCAAAAAATTAAAGCCCGAGCATATTTTTAAGATCTAAGGGTTCATATTTGATCCTGCTTTAAGATTGTGTGATAGTTCAACACATGTCTATATTGAGCCAACTAGGTAGGCTAGTTACTTTTTGTCCCCACAGGTGCCTATTTGGATATGATATGGCATGTTATGTGTCAATATGTGGCAAACATTGGATTATGAGTCAAGATAAATGTTCCTTCATGGATGGGAAAGGATTTGAAGCATATAGGAAGGTCTATGGGGCATTCTAGAGCTTATTTTTCAATAATGACCTTAGATCATTTTCTATTTCTACCATAGCTCGAGAATTCTAATACAACCATCATTGTAGAAGCAGGGTTTTCCATGGCATCCATAAGAGGAAAGACAACTATCCAAGAGGTTCAAGAAATGCAAGTGAGTGGCAAGGGCATTGCCAAGTAGTTGTACATGATGATAAAATTTGTTCAAACTCCACCATTAAGTGCACCTTCTAGATCATAAAAAGTGCATCTCTAGTCCAAAGGTTTAATTAAAATCTTGATCGTGCCTTGTTGAGGCAGTTAGATCAATGATTTATTTTAAATGGATGAATATTTCCAAATGAGGATAAAGTGATATTTTCCATCTAGGAGCATCTTGGAAGAATTGGGAGGGTTGTTATGCAATTTTCCAAATTATAACCTATAGTCCCAGATTTGAAAGAACAATACAAAATGCATAAATATGGGGTTTTGTCCTCTATTCAGGGGTTAGTCATTGTGTTTGTTGGTGGTGGTCTTTGCTTCTCTCCAAGTCTAGGTTTTGCAAATTTTGGGATCAATTATTGAGTGAATGTTTTTCTCTCTTGATAAGGTGGTTACAAGTGTACGTCCATTAGCAAACTTTGAGAGCATGTTTATGTCTCCCCTATCTAACATGGAAAAATATCACCATGCTTATCCCCATGGAAGAATTTTAGAAAAATGATGTATGTAATATCTCTTTTCAATTAATGAAATTTCTTGTGATTGTATATTATTTCCTATTGATGAAGTGTAGTGATGTGTTTTGAAAATGTTGTGGACTGAATATATTGTTCTATTCTCATTAATGGTTGTCATCTTGATCTTAGATCTAGATTATAAATCCCTTTCTACATTATTTTAGAATATTTTTCTAAATAACTTGTTATGGCACCCTATGTTTATGGATTTGATAGGGAAAACTATTTGAAGGTTTAGTTTCATTGTATGCTCTATATCTTTCAAGGATAATTTGATATGTCTCATTAGATCACTTATGAGTATTTTCTGTCTTTGTAATAAGTGATACCATGAATTTTTTAAGATCCCTTATTGATTGAAAACTACCAGCACACCACCACACCCTTCCTCTTTATAATTAACAAACTATCCTGCCCTATAAATGATACAATCCTTGTTTCATATCACAAGTGTTATTTCCCTATAAATGCATGAGATCTTGCTTATATAACATGATCTATATCTTTTGTTTTAAATCTTAGCACTATAGTCTTCCTTTGAGCCCCTTGTTGTTCAAAAATTCTTTAGAATGAAGGTTGCATGCACACCCCTATTTATCTTCAGTTGCTTGTATGTGACTTAGTGCATTTACTCATTCCATGTGACAACCCTCCCTGGGTGGAGTGTGTATGTTTGGTTATGCCCTAGTCATATTTGTGACTCTATGTGCCAATAATCCCTATGGAGGATGAATTTTAGAATCTCTTCATTTGAGCAAGATACCCCATATGTCCTCTCACCTTGGTCTAGGTAGAGCTAGAAGTAGTAGGGAGCTGTCAATACCCTTTGTTGGTGTTTCTCAGTCATTTTATCTATTTGGTTCATTTTGGATGCCAAACCATCCCTCAAATACAATGACATATCATTGGGTTTTTTTAATCTACATTTGTCATTTTCTATCGAGTGTGCAAGGTCGAGTGTGATAGGTGTACAATTGGGAAATGTTACCACACTTTTGGCACCATTATCAGGGATAGAAAAGATACCATGGCACTTATGTTCTCAGGGACTCTTGCAGATAACTATTGTCATTTTTAAAATTTATCTACTTATTATAACAATCTGAGTAACTTTAGTTTGAAAACATCACCACGCTTATAACACCATTGATGGGGGAAAAAAAGACACCCATGACACTTGTGTTACTCGGTACCCTTGTAGAGAAATATAAGTATTTCATGTTGTGAAGTTCTCTACTATAATTTTCTACATTTGGACTATCTTGGCCATCAAATCCATGTCACTCCACTGGGTGACATGCAAAAAATTGAATTATTTTATAATATAAATTCTATTGAGTTTACTGCAAAGAGATGTTAAAATTACATGTTGCAAGGTGTTTTTTCCCTTTTGAACACTATTATGAGAATTTTAATGTTTTTTCCCATTATCTCATCATTAAATTTAGAAAGTTTATTTTCAGCATGTACCACAATTAATGTGTTAAATATTATATTCAAAAATTCTTATTTTAGTGGTGACAATGATTTTTACCATATGGTTTCAAGAAGATCAGTGCCTATTTTGAATATTTTCATTTCATATTTGAGTGTTCTTTCTTAATTTTAAATCTAGAAGGATTTAGATCATCCTTCAAAGGTGACCTATCTAAACAACTTGTTTCACTCCTAAGTATTCATTAAATAAGAGGGAGACAAGTTTGGAAACATGTTTAAGGAAAAATTTTGGCTGTTAAACAGTATCCAAACTGCTAAGATTTTGGTAATCTTGATTTTTTTTTTAATTTCTCATTATCGAGGATTTTCATACCTCTTTTAGCTATTCTAAAACTTATAGTCAAATCTATTATCTATCTCCTTCTCAACTAGATAAATACTTAACCAAGTTGGATCCTACAAGTCCCTCTCATTCACCCCCTCATATCCCTTCGCCATTTGTTCTTGAAATTACAACTAAACTAATCATGAGGCATGGGGACCCAGAAGAGAATGAACATCCTGCATTTCATTTTCCTAGATTTAAGCCTATAATTTTTTATGACATGGAAGGTTATCCTAATGAAGTCCCAAATGAGGTAAGGAAATGTTTTCAAAAGTTTCAAGGAAATAATGCAGTAAGCAGTGATCAACAACTAAGGGATTTTCAAAATATCATTGAAGATTATGAGGTTGAGCATGAAGATGTGTGCATTAAATTATTGGTGCACACCTTGGAAGAAGATGCATGAGATTAGTTCACTTCTCTTCTGAGTGGATGCATTGATTCATGGGAAGAAATGATTAATGCTTTCATAATTTAGTATGGCGAAAGAGTTGATCTAAGGTTTATTTTGGCTGAGCTCAAAAACATCAAGAAGAACCCCAATGAGTGTGTGCAAGACTTAAACACATAGTTCAATAAATCTATGATGTGGTTGCTCGAGAGCATATGGCCTAGAGATATAGTTCTCTTGATAAAATACTATGATGCCTTTGATAAGAAGGCTACATATTACTTATGAGAAAAGTCTCCCATGAATATATGGTTGGCATTCAATATGGATATCTAAATTGAGAACAACATAAAGGCTATGGGAAAGATCATATACAAGTGACCTGATGTGAAATTGGTCAATAAAAAAAACACAGTCCACTAAGAATGTCAATATTGAAGAGATGGTTAAGACCCAAGCCTTCGCTATCAAATAGATGTCATACAAGATTGCCAGGGATGAGAAGGGGATCCATCATGTGTTTACCAATCATGAGAGGGTTTCAAATCCAAATCAATCATAAAGGGGGCCTACTTTCTAGAATAAAGACAATGGTAGAGGGAAGAGGCCTACACATGATGAAAGAAAAGATAGACATCGAAATAAAGGGGATGTGAAAGAAATGCCTGATCTATTAATGCCAAGGTGAATGTGTTGGGTTGTGACATTGATGTTGATTAGTGTGACAAGTGCTTCCTTACACATCCTCCATGTGATACAATTGAACTTATTGATGAATATGTAGATGATCTTGAGTCTGCATCATCTAGTGATGAGATTATGATGTTTAATTATCAACATCCCTAAAGCAAGATCTCTGTCTCCATATAATTGATGAGTATTATTATTTTTTATCAGTTTTTGATTGTGGTAAAAAAGGTATGTATCTGAACTTGAAAATTTTCTTTTGAGGTTAATATGGCACAAGCATATGAATTTCCCATTCACGATTTCAAAATTTTAAGATCAATGATGAATAAAAAATATGATGGGGGAATTTTATCAGTTGAGGATTGGTAGTGACTAATTAATTTAGTAGTTGCCCAAGAGAAAGAATACCACTTAAGAAGCAAGTATCTAGGTGTTTCTCCTCAATATATTACCCCTACAATTTCAAAGGTTGGAGATTCAAGTAAGGAAGCTAAGAAAACTACGGTAGTTCTTAATACTTCTAAATTAGTACCCATTTCCCAAGTTGTTAAGCCTATAGGTGATCTAGTTAAACATAAATAAATTTTGTTGTGTAGTATTCCTAAGGGTGTGAATGATGTTAAAAAAATCCACCTTTAAAGACTACTACTAAGCATGAAAATCCACCCTAGCCTACTCCACTTTAGACCTTAAATGGTTGTATTATAGCTGAAGGTGTTATTACCCTTCCACTATATACTCCTCTTCCTTAGTATAGTATATATGACATGGCCCAAGTGTTGAGCCAACTAAAAATCACCATACCACTTGTTAAATTATTAAGAATACCTGAGCATAGGAAGAGAGAATTTGAATACTTTGTATTTCATGAGACATTAGCTGCAAATGAAATTGATTTGCCCCAAGCACCCTCAAAAAGTGATGAAGAACTTGAAGATGTTGAAATCAATCTAGAAGTATATTTGATGACTGCATTAGTAGAAATTCATCTTATTGTGGATCTATTATATACAACCTTGTTGATCAATGGACTTATTTTCCATAATTACATGTTTGATTATGGGATTCTTGTAATGTAATGCTCTTGGGTGTCTCAAATGAGCTCAAAGTTAAGATTACATCATCTTTTGGTAAGTGGTATGCCATGGAATCGTGATAAGTTCTAGTTTTTTGACAAGTCGAAGGGTTTTTAGTGCATCTAGGTAAGTATTTCAATATAGACATGGTAGTTATGGACTGTCCACCTAAGTGGGGGATGCTACTATCACATAAATGGGTTGCTAGCATGGGTGGAAGTATACAAATGGACCTTTACTATCCCACCATTCCATTGTAGGGTAAGATGGTTAAACTTTATGGATAGATGAAGATCTTGAATGTAAGTGAAGATCCAAGAAATGATCAAAATGAAGTATTTTACACAGATGTGGGGCTTGGGAACTTTATTGGAAATATTGACACTAATTAACAACCTCCTGCTCTTGATGTTGACCCTTATAGGAAAGGTGTAGATTGGAAGGTGTGTTTTGATAGGGATTTCTCTAATCTTGGAAATGGAGTAGGGGTTGTATTCTATGCCCCTAATAGTAAGTGTTTTAATTTTTCTTTTTAGATATCCTTTAAGTGAACCAATAATACTGTTGAGTATGAGGCACTCTTGCTTGGTTTATGTATTTACCATGAACATCAAACTAAAATATTTATTGCCAAGGGTGATTTTTAGGTAGTGGTTAATCAAGTCCATAATGTGTATGTCACCAAAAACACAAGGTTGAAACAATATTGGAATGTTTCCTTTAAATTTTCTTGAATTCGTTGATGCATTCAATCTTTTTTATCATGATAGAAGTTTCAATGAAGAAGCTGATAGAATTGAAGGGCTTGCCCAAAAAAGGTGCAAGATCAAAGGTGGACATTTCAAAAACTTAAAGCTCAAACATATTTTGAATATTTAAGGGTTCATATTTGATCTTGCTTTAATATTGCATGATAGCTCAACGAGCCCATTAGGTAGCCTAGTCACTTGTTATCCCTATAGGTGCATAGTTGGATTTGATGTGGCATGTTATGTGTCAATATGTGGAAAAAGTTGGATTATGAGTCAAGATCGATGATCCTTCATGGATGGGGAAGGATTTAGAGAACACAGGAAGTTCTAGAGGACCTTTTAGAGTATTTTTTTCAATAATGACCTTATATCATTTTATTTTTCTACCACATCTCAAGCATTCCAATGCAACCATCATTGTAAGAGTAGGTTGTTTCATGGAATGTATAAGAGGAAGGATTACTATCCAGAAGCTTCTAGATATGCAAGCAAGTGATTAAAGGCATCTCTAGGCAATTACACATGATGACAAAGTTTGTTCGGCCTCCACCATGAAGTTTACCTTCCAGATCATAAAAATGGCATATCTAATTCGAAGCTTTCTTGAAAATATTCATAAAACCTTGTTGAGGTAGTCAGAGCAATTATTTATTGCAAATGGATGAAAATTTTCAAATGAGGTCAAAGTAATATTTTCTAGTTGGGACTATCTTGGTAGAATTGGGAGTGTTTTATGGAATTTTATAAATTATAACCTACAATCCTAGATTTTAAAGAATATTGAAAAATGCATAAATAGGGGGGTTTGTCCTCTATTTAGGGCTAGGTCATTATGTTGTTTGTTGTTGGTATTTTTTCTCTCCAATTTTAGGTTCTACAAATTTTGGGATCAATTGTTGAGTGAATGTTTTTATCTCTTGCTAAGGTGGTTTTAAGTGTACAACCATTAGCAAGCTCTGAGAACATGTTTATATCTGCCCTATCTAACATGGAGAAATATCAGCATGTTTATTCCCATGGAAGCATTTTGAAAAATTAATGTATGTAGTATCTCTTTTCAAGTTAATGAAAGTGCTTATGATTTTATGTTATTTCCTATTGATGAAGTGTAATGATGTGTTTTTCAAATGTTGTTGATTGGATATATTATTCTATGTCCATTACTAGCTGTCATATTGGACTTAGATCTAGATTATAAATCCCTTTTTACATTATTTTAGAATATGTTTCTAAATAACTTGTTAGGGAACCCTAGGTTTATGGATTTTATAGGAAAAAGTATCTAAAGGTTTAGTTTCAGTGTATGCTCTATATATTTCAAGGATCATTTGGTATGTCTCATTAGCTCACTTATGAGTATTTTCTATGTCTTTGTAATAAGTGATGCCATGAATGTTATAAGATACCCTATTGATTAAAAAATATGAACACACCACCATGTGCTTCCTCTTTATAATTAATAAACTATCCTAACCTAGAAATGATACGATCTTTATTGCATATCATAAGTGTTATTTTCCTACAAATGAATAAGATATTTATTATATAACATGTATTTTTATCTTGTGTTTTAAGGATTATCGCTGCAGTATCCTTTCATCCCCTTGTTATTGATGAATTCTTTAGAATTAAGGTTGCATGCACATCCCTATCTGTCTTCTGTAGCTTGTATGTGACTTAGTGAATTTAATCATTCCATGCGACAAACCTTCTCGAGTAGAGTGTGAAAGTTTGGTTTTACCATAGTCATATTTATATCTCTATGTTCTAATAATTCCCATGGAATTTTAATTACATAATCTCTCCATGTGATAAAGATACCCCATAGGTCCTCTCACCTTAGTTTAGGCAGAGCCAAAAGTATTAAGGAGGTGATTGTACCCTTTATAGGTGCCTCTTAGTCATTTGATCTATTCAGTTCATTTTGGATATCAAACCCTCCCTCATATACATTGATATATCATTGGGTTTTTCACCTATGCTTTCCATTTTATTTTGATTGTGTAAGGATGAGCATGAGATGTGTACAATTGAAAAATGTTACCACACTTCTGGTGTCATTGTCAGGGATAGAAAAGACACCCATGGAACTTTTGTTGATGGGGACTCTTGCAAAGAGTTGTTATCATTTTTAAAAGTTCTCTACTTATTATAACAATTTGAATATCTTTGGTTAGAAAAAACCCCCATGCTTCTAACACCATTGCTAGGGATAGAAAAGACACCCATGGTAATTGTACTATTGAGGACTCTTGTAGAGAACTGTAATTATTTTATGTTGTGAATTTTTTTTCTATCATTTGTTACATTTGGACTATCTTGGCCATCAAGTCCATGTCACTCCACTGGGGGATGTAGTAGGAATTAAAGTATTTGAATTTTTGAATTTCACTGAGATTACTCTAAAGAGATATTAAAATTACATGTTGTAAGATGTTTTTGAATTTTTGAACACTATTATAAGAATTTTAGTGTTTTTTCCCTTTATCTCATCATTAAATTCATCAAGTATTTTTTTAGCATTTATCGAAATCAATGTGTTAATTCTTATATTCTAGAATTCTAATTCTAGTGGTGACTATAATTTTTATCATCTAGTTCCAAGACGATCAGTGCGTATTTTAAATATTTTCATTTAAAATTTGAGTGTTCTTTATTTTTTTAAAGATAGAAGGACTCAAATCATCCTTCAAATGTGACCCATGCATGCAACTTGTCTCTCCCCTAAGTATTCATCAAAGAAGAGGGATAGAAGTTTGGAGGCTTATTGAATGGAAAAATTTAGCACTTAAAAACTATCTAGATTGCCAAGCTTCTGGTAATCTTGAAATTTTTGTTAGACTTCCCATTGCTGAGTATTTTCATGCTTCTTTATCCATTCTAAAAATTATAGTCCTATCTATTATCCAGCTCCTTCTCAACTAGCTGAATACCCCTCCACGCTAGATCCTATATGTCCCCCTCATTCACCCCTCATATCCCTTTACCCTTTATTATTGAACTTCCAGCTAAACCAATCATGAGGCATGGTGACCCAAATAAGAATGGACATCCTCCATTCTGCTTTCCCAAATTTAGGCCTATAAATTTTGTTGACATGGAAGGTTATCCTAATGAAGTCCCAAATGAGGTAAGGAAATGTCTTCAAAAGTTTGAAGGAAATAATGTAGTAAGTAGTGATCAACACCTAAGGGATTTTCATAATATCATTGAATATTATGAGGTTGAGCATGAATATGTGTGAATTAAATTATTTTTCCATATCCTGGAAGAAGATGCATGAGATTAGGTTGATTCTCTACCTATTAGATGCATTGATTCACGGGGAAAAATGAGGAATGTTTTTAGAACTCAGTATGGTGAAAGAGTTGATTCAACATTTCTTTTGATTGAGATTGAAAAAATGAATAAGAACCCCAATGAGTGTGTACAATAATCTTACACACATTTTGACAAAGCTATGATGTGCCTGCCCGATAGCATAAGACCTAGTGATACAATATTCTTGAGAAAATACTTTGATGCCTTTGATAAGAAGGCTTCATATTACTTGCGGGATAAGGCTCCCATGAGTCTATGTTTGGAATTAAATATGGTAATCTAAATTGATAAAAATATAAAGGCTATGGAAAATCTCATAAACAAGAGGGCTAATGTGAAATTGGTCAATTTGAAAAAAAACATAGTCCACTAAGAATGTCAATCCTGAGGAGATGATTAAGAGCCTAGCCTCTATTGTTAAATAGATGTCGTACAAGCTTGCAAGGGATAAGAAGGGGTTACCTCATGTGTCTACTAATCATGGGAGGGTTTCAAATATAAATCAATCATAAAGGGGGCCTACTTTCCATAATCAAGATAATGACAGAGGGAAGAGGCTTGCATATGATGAAAGAAAAGATAGACATCAAAATAAAAGGGTTGTGAAAGAAGTTCTTGATCCATTAAATGACAAGGTGAATGTGATGGGTTATGATAGTTATGTTGATTAGTTTAACACGTGCTTCCTTCCACATCAACCATGAGATACAATTGAACTAATTGACGAAGATGTAGATGATCCCAAGTCTACATCATCTGGTGATGAGATTATGGTTTTGAATTATCAAAGTCCCTAAAGCAAGATATCCACCTCCATAGAATTGATGAGTGTTGTTACTATTGATCAGTTTTGGAGTGTGGTACAAAAGGTATGTGTCCCATCTTTAATATGACAATAGCATATGAAGTGGCAATTCATGGTTTTGAATTTTTAAGATTAATGATGAATAAAAAATATAATGGGGGAATTCCATTAGTTGAGGATATGTAGTTGATAATTAATGCAGTAGTTGCCCAAGAGAAAGAATACCACTTGAGAAGAAAATATCCAGGTGCTACTCCTCAAGACATTACCCCTACAATTCCTAAGGTAGGAGATGCAAGTAAGGAAGATAAGAAAATTATGATAGTTCCAACTAATTCCAACCTAGTACCCATTTCCTAAGTTGTTAATCTTAGAGGTGATATAGCTCAAAATAAAATACCTTTGTTGTTTAGTATTCCTAAGGGTGTGAATAATTATAAACAAAATCCACCTTTCAAGACTACTACTAAACATGAAAATCCACCCCAACCTATCCCACTTTAGACCTTAAATTATTGCATTCCAGCTAAAGGTGTTATTACCCTTCCACTAAATACTCCTCTTCCTTAGTATAGTATATGAGATATGGCACTAGTGTCAAAATAAAACTCACCATGCCAGTTATTAAATTATTAATAATACTTGAGCATATGAATAAAGCATTTGAATACTTAGAATTTGGTGAGACATCAGATAAAAATGAAATTGATTTACTTGAAGCACCCCCAAAAAGTGATGAAGAACTTGAAGAGGTTATTGAAATCACTTCAAAAGTTTATTTGAGGACTGCATTAGTAGAAAGTTAGCTGAATATGGATCCATTTTATACAACCCTATTGATCAATGGTCTTACTTTACACAATTACATGTTTGATTTTGGTGCTTCTTGTAATGTAATGCCCTTGGGTATCTTAAAT
The DNA here is from genome assembly GCA_037957365.1 of Torreya grandis. NCBI lineage: Eukaryota > Viridiplantae > Streptophyta > Pinopsida > Cupressales > Taxaceae > Torreya > Torreya grandis. The sequence goes on along the minus strand of JARHVA010007065.1, from coordinate 103,290 downwards.
GAGCTTGGAGTTAAGATTATGTCAGATTTTGGTAAGTGTTATGCCATGGAATCATGATAAGTTCCAATTATTGGATAATTCAAGGGGTTTGTAGTATAGTTGGTAGTGCATCTCGGTAAGTATTTAAATATAGATGTGTTAGTTCTGGATTTCCCACCTAAGTGGGGGATGTTATTGTAACATAAATGAGTTTTTAACATGGGTGGAAGTCTACAAATAGAGCTTTACTGTGCCTCTATTCCATTGGAGGGTAAGATGGTTAAACTTTATCATGTAATTGAAGATAAAAAATATGCTCAAAATTAAGTATTAAACAAAGATGCGGGGATTGTGAACTTCATTGGAAATGTTGAAACCAATGAATAACCTCCTGCTCTTGATGTTGAACCTGACAACAAAGGTGATGTTTGGAAGGTGTGTTTTGATGGGGCTTGCTCCAATCTTGGAAATGGAGCAGGGGTTGTATTATATACCCCCAATGGTAAGTGTTTCAAGTTTTCTTGTCAACTATCTTTAAAGTGAACTAATAATATTGATGATTATGAGGCACTCTTGCTTGGTTTACGTATTGCCCATGAAGATGGAGCTAAAATATTGATTGCCAATGGTGATTTTGATATAGTGGTTAATCAAGTATATAATGATTATCTAACCAAGAAATCAAGGTTGAAACAATAAAAAAATGTTGTCTTGGATTTGCTTGAATTCTTTGATGCATTCAATCTTTTTTATCATAATAGAAGTTTCAATGAAGAAGCTAATAGACTTATAGGATTAGGTTTTCAATATGACATTGAAAATATAAGCCCTCATTGTCAGTATTAGGGGGGAGGTGCTTGTTAGGCCTTCAATCCCAGGAAATGTTCATCATTGCAAGAGATTTGATGATGATGAAAAAATCAAGAGGTTTTTGAATTACGAAGCTGAGTTCCATGATCAACTCATAGACTTGGAATCTATGGTTCAGGTTTGTAATGGAAATAAAACCTTGTTTGGGAAGGATATTATCCACCTAAAGACAAATATACTCTTTAGAGGATTGGTATGTTTATAAGGGTATTTTGATGGAGTAGATAAAATCAAGATTTGAGACTCATCTTTTTTAAGTGACATGACTGAGTGTGATTTGGGTGTTTGTGAGAATCCAATACAACTTTGGATGTGTACTCGCCTAAGTGCAGTTGAGAAGAAAGTTTACATGTTAGTAATAAAAAGGTACCATGATTGTTTAGTATGGTCTTATTCTAAGTTAAAATCATATATATATGAGAGAGAGAGAGAGAGAGAGAGAGAGAGAGAGAGAGAGAGAGAGAGAGAGAGAGAGAGAGAGAGAGAGAGAGAGAGAGAGAGAGAGAGAGAGAGAGAGAGCTTGTGTGTGTGTGTGTGTGTGACAGGATCTTACTTCATCATTATTTGAAAGCTGATATGATTTGTAAAAGTTATGAATATGTTCATAAATATATTCTTCGAGGTGGGCCATTAAATTATTATCCTTAGCAATTTAACTTTGCTTTGTCACTAGGACCTCAAGCTTGTGTTCATCAATTATAAAGCTTGTGACTATGGCATGAATATATATGTAAGGAATTTTAATTATTTGAATTTTAGTCCTTGGTGTAAAGCATATATCTTTTAAAGTGTTATATATATATATATATATAGTTTAAAGTTTTTAAGGTGTGGTGGTAAGAGGCTTAATGCCTAGGCTCATGGCCTTCTGATAGAATAAGGCTTTGGACCATGAAGTGGTCATGATCCATATGGGGGGAGGGGGAACATCATGTTCTTTGAATGCCTATACTGGAAAAGAAGTGAAAATAAAGGATAAATTATATTCCCCCTTTACCCAAAATCAATGTTGGAATTCTCTATATATAACAGTTGGGAAAGAAATAGTAAATATATGAAGGAAACAAGATTTCCCCTTTAATGCAAGATCAAATGTTGGGTGGAAATTTAACTTGTCACAATATTAGAATTTAGCAAGGAGACAAAGCATTGCAAGGGTTTTTTCCGTGGAAGGCATTTAATCGATGATTAGGTTGGATCATTGACTTCCTTAAAAAAGAATGAGATGGAAGAAGAGAGATAAGGGCAAGGAGATTATGGAGTATAGATTTTAGACTACATTTTAGCTATCTCTATGATGGGGTAAGTTAAGGGAAATAGACAATAGAATGAAAGAGGAGAATAAAGAAGAAAGGAAATGCAAACAAAAAAGGAGCTTGATGTAGGGAGTTGGAAGGAGATGTTTCATAGCTACTGATGCTCAGATATGGCACCATGGTGGAGAATCAAGATAAAACCATGCATATTTTTGGTATAGGCATGTGATTCTCCTTTTAGTTTAATTTATAAAAATGTAATCCATTTTTAATATTACAAGTTTTGCATAAAAACCCAACGGGGTATATATTCATGTGGGAATACTCTATTATTCCCACATGGGTCTATGTCGTGTCCTGCGGTAAATGTATGTTGTGTGTATGATCATTGTGTGGAAATATTTTGTGGTATCCCTATTTTCATAGATGGATATGGTGGTTTCTTGATTTTATTCTCCTATAGTGAATTTATAATTATGTCTATAATGGTTTATGGTTTATATTATTGGAAAATCATTTTAAATCCTTACATATTTTGTGTTGAGTGTAAATGTATAAAATTTTATGTAATTTTTATATATGTTGGTTATATGACATTTTTTACCAAACTTGGTATTTCCCTTGGAAACTAGAGTTTATTACTATATCTAGAAATTATTATTTTAAGTGTGAAACATGTGGGTTGCATAACTGTAGCACCCAAATTATGTGAAAAGCCTTACGATGGTCATGCTATTTTCATAATTGATTATATTGTAATTAGTATCACTCATAAATATATATTTTTCTTATGATTGATGTTACATCGAAGCTGGTCTATCATTAGAATGGAATTCTTGTTTTAGGAAATGACAAGAAACTAGTGGCTTAAGGTTTTTGTTAATTATAATGAACATGTGTATGGTTAGAAATTAACTTAATGACATAATACTTGTTGCATTGTTAACACATGGATATAAATTACATGGAAAATAAATGAGTTAGTATGGGCTGAGCATTACCCTACCTAGATACAATGGATTTATGGAATAATTTAATGATATGAATATATGGTTGGGTGAAATACATTTTATGTTATATTAGTTCCTTCTTCTTGCTAATTATATTCACATTGAATATTTGTGAATATGATCTCTTTTGTATAAATTCATCTACGGCTTCTGATTAAATATTATCTAGTAACTATAGGGATGATCATAAGTTGTAACTTTTACCATTAATTAAATTGAGGCATCTAGGCTTAATAAATTTAAGCAATGTGAGATTATGTAAGTATGGAATTACTAAAATCTGTAAGGATTTTAGGAGTAAGTCAAAATTAGTTACATTTAAATTTAATAATGAGTGCCATGCGAGTCTTAAATAAATTAGGCAATGGTGCAATGACCTTGAGCCAATGAGAAGGTTAAAATTTATCAACTAGTATCACTAGTTAGTTGCATATAATCTTATAGTTTTACTCTCTTTTTCATGATTGTACTCTCTTATTAATAGTGATAATTTTTTGGTGTATGCCTATGGAACTGTGGAATGATTTTGAATGGGTTTGATCGACTTTTTTGTTATTAATATTATGATTAACATCTTGGATAGTATATTTGTTATGCATTTTTACTATCGACTTGAAACATAATATTGTGTCCTACTTTTTAGTACAAAGGGGACAAAATAATGAAAATGTGAACATTTCTCAATTTTTATATGTAATAGTGACTTAACCATATAATTGTGAAAATAGTTTAAATTAATGAAATGTTTCATTTTAAATGTAGATTATATTTATTATTATTTTTGAAAAAAAAATAGAAAATAGATTTTTTAATACCTAAATACATAGTGTATATGTTTCATGTACAATTTTTTTTATTGACTACTTGATATCTCCTCATAATTTTCTCAAAACATAATATTTTCTCAATATTTTTTTCAAAGAGGTCTTAGAAACATAGACATAGTGAAAGATTAATTTTTTTATTATTTTTTGATAAAAATTAAATTTTTATTAATTCATTAATAATCAAGGCAAGGAATATAAATGCATATGATTTCTCATCACAATGTGTGTGTGTGTGTGTGAAACTAGACTAATTTTTTCACCATTGGAAGAAGGACATTAAAGTTGAGTGCATTGGTATTTTTCAAAAACAATTGGCCATAGTCTCCTATTTTTTCTAGTACCTCAAACATATGGTACTTCATTTTTTAAATAAGTATATTTTACTAAATAAATGAAGATAAATATTATATATTATTAAAATTTATAAAAAATAATATTATTAAAAACATCATAAAAAACCTATTTATATGTAGAGCCACATTTTTTATTTTATTATTTCATCCTAATATGTTGCATCTAAAGTGGAAATTTTAGGCCAATAGTGGATTTCCACTTCAATGGGTAAGATTTTGATGCCACATGAAGTTTGAATGAACAGGGTTCGAATGAAAGGGGTTCATTCGAACCCCCCTTTGAATGAAATATTTCATTGACTGGTTTATTTAAATTAATCAAATGCATAAATTAAATGTTTTACACCCTTCATTCTAAGCCCCTTTATTCAAACCCTATTCAAAAAGCACATGTGGGGGTTCAAATGAAGTGGGTTTGAAATATGGGGGTGTGTTCGAACCCAATTTATTTTTGGATATGGATGGACTTGGCCACCAAGTGGGACTCACTTATGTGGTTTAACCCTATCTTATCCTACCTTGGATATTTGTACTCAATATGTGAGAAAAATAGGTTAATTTAAAGTAATAGAACATCATGATTAAAGAGAGAGTGCATTGTTAATTTCTATTGTAGACCATCTTAAACATGTTGAATGCATTGTTTATGTCATTTTGTGGGATCTATATTGACTTTGAAATACCCTGCTTGTTTGGGGGTTTACATACAAGTTTCATTGATGTTTTATGCTTTTGAAAAGGAAAATGATACCATAAAAATTAATTATGAGGTTGCTCAAATTTATTAATATGGAAATAAATTAGTTATTTTTTAGTGTCATGGACATGATTTATTATACTAAAATTTTGACTTCTAGAACATACTAGAGGGGGATTCACATTGCAAGCTTTATGTTAACACATTATTTTTAACCCTTTTAGTGCAAGGATTATAATTTTGTCGGTTCTTCCCTTATTTGAATTGGTTTTTGGATTATCTTGTCACCTGTTGAAGCATTGTGTTCATCGTTGATAACCAATGTGAATCCAAGATGATAAAACTAATTGTTTATTTTATTGTAATGCATTATTGAGTGTAGTTGATTTAATTATTAGAGGTGATCTTGTCTAAAATTATATTTATATGTTAGCATAATAATTTTCTTGTGCATATGATTTCAAGGTTGTATATATATTTATGATAAAAATATAAACCTCTGATCTTGTTTGAGCTATTGTATCAACCTTATTCATGTGATATTAAGGATTGGTGGTGTGGTCTATTGTATGCAACTATATTTTGTATTCTTCAATATCTCATCTTGTACCTAAAAATGGCATCTTTATATTAAGGATTATTATGTTATATTGAAATTTCATATTAGAATGTTCCCCTCTATGAGCATGGCTAAATTTAAATTCTTGGAAACACCCTAATTTTGAAGAGGGATACGAAAGTGGTTTGGAAAATAAAGTTTATATTAGCTATGGTTGGAATTATATAGATGTGTTAATGATATTTAGCTAGCCTTCAGCTATTAAATTATGTTTTGCTATATGGTTATGTTTTTATCTTTCTTATTAGTTAGTTGTGAGGTGCTTGAGGCATTCCTATTACACACACGTACACACACACACACACACACACACACACACACACACACACACACACACACACACACACACACACACACACACACACACACACACACACACACACACACACATGTATATGTGTGTGTTATTGCTTGTTTAATGGGACAGTTAAGGACATTATGCTCATTTCAGCATGTGCATTATTATTTGGTGAACTTTAATTGTTCATGTTAACTAAATGAATGTGATTATCTAATTACCATGATAAATATTATTAGGCTTGCATAATGCAAGGCTTGGCATGATGGTAACCTAGTTTTTTCTCCTTTGACCCATCATGCTCATTATAATACTCCCTTATTATCATATTTGTATGAATAATAATGAGTACCAAGATAACTCATTGTTATGATAAATATTTATCATGGGTCATTAACCTTGTTTAAGGATATTGAGGGTTTGGGTAAGACCTTCTTGTCTCATGAGATGCCAAGTCATAAACCTATAGGGATATTGGATACTTATACTAGTTTGAGGATCCCTAGGTGGTTTGATGGAGAAACTAAGTGTTTTCTATGTATTCAAAGGTTATTAGTGTGCACACACACACTAATACCCCTTGAATTGTATATCATCCTTTAGGAAACCCCTATCTCTATGAAATATGCTAGTGAGGGTCATCATTGCATAAGTATCTAATTGACCTAATCCATTTATGGGTTATCTACTCAACTTGTGTAAAACCATGTTGACTACTTCATACATGGTAAGATTGGTTATTGGGATCTACACAGTTATGTTTTGTACTCTATTAGTAGTTCTAATAATTATATTGAGAGGTTAATTCATCTAGTATGAGATCCTATGGTATGAATATTATTGAGAATAATGTTTATTTTCTCTCACTCCCTAGATGTCAAGATTAATGTTAATTCATTTTAAAAATGAAATAAGTTGTAGTTAGTATTTGGTTCTTGCTAGTTACCACTCCATGTGAGGTTTAAATATGGAAATATACCTGAAGGGTATCTAGTGATTCACAAATAAAGGATAAATTTTAATCTAATGGTGCTCATATTGAGTAAATATGAGGTTTGGGTGGCTTGAAAAGTAGAAAATTTTACTAGGGGATTTAACATCATAAAAAGCCATTCAAGGCATGATTGGAAAACATAATCATGATTTAAATAATCTCAATAATGTTTCTTAGAGATTTTCCCCATTATAAAATGTGTTATGCAAATGTGCATTGGATATATGATAAGGTGTTGAATTTGGTTGACCCAATCATCAAGGAGATCATGAAGTTTCCACTGCCTACTTATGTGGGAGAGAAATCTAATGATGTATTTGATACATGAATGTGTGTACACATAATGATATCAACCTACAAGGTATGATAGCTCATGAAATTAAGGATTGATTTTCCATGATGGTCACTACTCTATACCTTTGCCTTGGTTGGGTTAAGCCTTCCCGATATTGGTTTTATGTGGGTAAGCCTCACTTATCGACCATTGGCTTGTATGGGTAGGACGATAGGAGATAAGTGGTAAAGGCTTAACTCTTAGCATAAAGGGAAATAGTTTCTGGTATATTTTGATGGTTTGTATGGGTAAACCATCACTGGATGCTTAGAACACTATAACCTAGAGACGACCAAAGGTTTAGCTTAAACCTAGAAGGCTAGATTGGGGAATGAGGAGTTGGTTTACTTGGGTAAATTAGTCATGCTTGTGATCTTCACTTGTTAGGGGAATGTGTTAATCCTTTTAGGAGATGTGAATCATTAATGGTGCTGATAACCATTACTAGCCTCAAAGGTAAGACTGCTATAATTTTTTATTTAGTAAACTGAATATCTAGTTTAAAGTGTTCAAAGGAGCTCAAATGCTAGAATTAAGAAACTAGCATGCCACTTTTAGATGAATGGGTATAAGTGGAGTAAGAATATTTCTATGGGTTTAAGTTTATCCTAGTTGGGCAAGGTTTCCCCAATGCAAATTTTCCTTTGGGAAACCATGATAGTAAACCTTGGTAAAGGTATGTTGAATTGTTGCATGTATGCAATTATTTATTTACAGTTGTATATATATTTTAGTTTGATTGATTAAAATATACCATTTTGAGTTTTGAATCACAAATAAATGTGTGTGAGGCATTGTTAAACCCTCTATAGTAGTGCAAAAATATTAAAGATCTGCTCCTCCATCCTTGATAATTTAAATAAAATTATTGTGAGCAAGTTGTGAGTTTTATATAGTTGTATATTATTATGAGTTGGGCAAGCAATTGTAAGTTATTGATTTGATTTTGTGATGCTACTCATGAATGGTTGCATCAATACAAAAAAATTATGTATTGTGTCTATTGTCTGGGTAGGGTTTCATTTTGAAAAATATGAATATGGTTCATTGATTATAGACATTGTAATCTAGAAGTGAATAAGTATTATACATCATAATACTAGGGTGCTGAAAGTATATGTATTTTAAATAAATTTAGGATTGATTTTTTATGAGCAATTTACCTCCAAGTTGAATGAAGAAACATGCAGCTTTATCACTCTAAAATTCTAGATTATATTAAGTGTGTGGTCATGTTTTAATTCCTTGATGCTACTTACTTTAATTATGGGTATGTTCAATCTCAAAAGTAGGATATGCTATCCTTGGATATGTTTTATGTCCATGAGAAAGTTTAATTGATTTTGGGTTGAGTTTTGGCATCCATGAGGATGTTATGATGATCATGGATATGTTTTACATCCATAAGGATGTCTTTTATGATTTCATCTATATTTAATGGTTTAGAAAACTATAATTTCCATGATAATGACATAATATACACCTAGAGCCCTGGCTAATTTCATATTTTCCCATGATTATGTTAAATTAAACCAAGCATTGGTAGTCAACCTTTGACTTATTGAAATAAGTCAGTTGGAAGGATAGTGATAGAGCATGCTGTTGAAATCATGAAACCATGCTTGGTGATCATTGATAGCATTAATGGGTGAGACATATTATGATGATGATGTATAATATTATTAGGAGGTCTATATATTTAACTTAAGCTTGGAGGGCCTAGTTGGTAAATATGACTTAGTTTCTTGGGCAAGTGAGGTTGTTTTGTGGATCTCTTATTGTTAGCGAGAAGTATGAGCCATCTAATCCATGACATTCAAAAATTGTAGGTAACTTTTCAAGACTTATAGATATATATTTATGGGCTATGTTGGAACACACCTTTCCTTGAAAAGTGTTGATGAGATTGAGTTCCCTATAACTAAGCATGATGTTATATGTTAGATATTTTATGTCACCTTGGATGAAATTTGGACTTCGAGTAGACCAATGAGGATCATAGACCCTAGTGCTTCACTTAATAGTTTATTTGAATGGTGTGATGGTAAAATACCTTTATGAAATTTATCAAACCTATGGATCCACATGTGTGTCATAATATTGTGTTTCCTTCAGTATAGGTAGACTATTGTATGTGTGTAAAAGTTTTAAATTTTGTTGACTATATTAAACATGTAAACATGTAATTTTTTTGTTTTTTGTGAATGTTATTTTTAACCTCCATATTTCCCCTTAATATCATTATTACAAACCACTTCATGATGTAATTTTTCCTTCCATAATCAACCTTTATTAACTAAAAATCTACGAAGGTATAATTAATGTATTGTTTAATGTGATCCAACATTAATATGATCTAGAATTGAAATTTAATGCATGAATGAGGTATAAGATGAAGAAAACACTATATACATGATGATTAAACCAGGTACGGGATAGGGAGTGGAATCTAACATAGGATGAAAATCTACTTCTCCCCTTTGTATGAAGAAGCTACCTGATTCATTTGGGTTGAGAACCATGAGCATCACAATCTGGCCATGAGACCTTTGTGCATAATGGTCACCTTTTGGATTGATTATTCCTTTAACCACTTATTGGGGTTTGTTGTAAAAACAACCTTTTGAAATTTATTAATGTAGCCTTGTGAAGCACTAATTGGTCTTGGAAATTGGAATTCTATGTAAAATCAACAAGATTAAACTTTCTCAAATACAAGCACGTATTGAATTGTAAATTCAAACATGCTATAAATGAGGCAATGGTTGGATTACCTAAAAAAATGTTCTAGAATGAGTGTTCTGATTTAAGACATGTGTTGATTGGTAAGTAAAACCATGATATGTACAAGGTAATATTTGTATATACCTAAAATAGATAATACAGAATGAATATTTATGGTTTATTAATCATGGTTGAAATTCATGCTAATTTTATGCTTGAGAAAAGTAATGAAAAGTCTTGATTAGATAGATTTTTGAATTTTATATACTTTGTAATACTATTAGGAGGTAAGTGTAGTAAGATGGTAGGATTGTAATCTATATAATCATCATGTGAGCTCATAGATGTATGGAGATCATTCTAAAAGATTTGGGATTACATGTGAATTTTAGTATGACTTCTCTAATGTTCGATGTGGTTGGTGTGGGACACACTAACTCAATAATGATGAATGGTGAATGAAAAGTAACCATGGTTTGATAGATCTATATCTTGTTGACATTCTACGATGAATCTTACCAAGAAGTTATGTATGCACACCACGTGTTGTGAGTATCATAATATTATGGTTGATGTTGTTGATTTTTATTCTAAAATGAATGAAATAAGTTATGCACGAAACATACTTTAAGTTGTGTAAATACCTTGTACCTATATGATTATAACATTATTTAAAATTTTATGGATATAATATATGTTATGAGTATAGTTATATAACTTAAAATGTTATGGGAAGACATCCTCTTATATCCAAAATTTTATGAAAAACTATTGGATTTATTTTTAAGCAACTATTGTTATGAAGTTGTTGATTTATGTGTTAATATTTATTCATAATGAGAGGAAGGTTTTGCTAAAAAAATTATTTTCTATTAAAAAAATTATGATTATGAATTTGTAACTAAGATGAAAATTCCTAAATATACTTTTTTTTTTTGAGATAATAGCTGCAAATTTATGGTTTGAGGAGTACTAAAAACTTTTTTGTTGCTAAATGTTGAATAATGTCTGGTAATTACATCCTAGAATACATACTTTTGTATGAATTAGTAATTTTTTAACAACATAGGTGGTTGAAAATTAGGTTAAAATTTATTTGTACAACCTTAAAAATAGAATTTCATTAATAAGGTTTCCAAGGTAAGGACAAGATTAAGCTAGAAGAACTTTTTGTAAAAAGTGTTAAAGCTTTCCTGAGTAAAATCATGGGCTTATGAGGCACAAATTATGAGTTTTTATATACATTCAAATTCCAATAAGGTAGAATTCAATGGCTGGTAAAGGTATGTGAAATACATAATTTTGACCACCTTAGCCTTACAAAAAAAACCATACTGAAAGGGTGGTTTGCTAGCCTAGTCCAATGGAGGGCATGGCTATCCTAGGCGCAGTAGGTGAAATTCATCAAGGTAAGGAAGCATATATATAATTCATGATAAAATTCCATTAATATATTTGTTATACCAAAAGGTAAAGTGTAAGATAATACCCTTGTTTGGAAGAGTGAACTATGCAATTATGTAGTGGGCATGACTTCTATTTTTATGTAGTACATAGTGGGAATGACTTATATTATGATAATAATTTATAAAGTTATCAATATGATTACTTCTATCCTTGAGCTTATCTATTGAATTTTTATAAGTATAAATGCTTTTTGAAAAGAGTGTTAAAACCTCTCTTCGATGTAGCATTTATTCATGGTTGTTAATTAGTTGCTATGATGACTCCTCTTTAAGGAGAGGAGGATGTCATATCCCCCCTCTCCCCCCCTCCCCATTGACAGATTTTATCATCTTGGATAAGGATCAATTGCATGACCTATTAGATTGAGGTCAAAATTAGTCTAATATTTTAAAAAATGAATCTATTGATGTGTGTGTGTGTGTGTGTGTGTGTGTGTGTGTGTGTGTGTGTGTGTGTGTGTGTGTGTGTGTGTGTGTGTGTGTGTGTGTGTGTGTGTGTGTGTGTGTGTGTGTGTGTGTGTGTGTGTGTGTGTTTGTGTGTGTGTGTGTGTAAAAACATATATATATCACCCACACATAGACACACACACACATACACATATGTAAAAAACATATATAGAATAGACCACCTTATTAATGTGTGTGTGTGTGTGTGTGTGTGTGTGTGTGTGTGTGTGTGTGTGTGTGTGTGTGTGTGTGTGTGTGTGTGTGTGTGTGTTTAAGGGGAGTTGAATTCATCATGCTTTGAAAGATAATGTGGTTTGTAAAAGTTATGCATATGTTCATAGGTATATGATTTGAGGTGGGTTATTGAGTGATTAACCTTAATAATTTAACTTTGCTTTATCACTATGATCTAATAATCCTATTATATATTCATGGAATAGAGGCAGAACAAGTGATTTATTTCATAAATTTATATTAATTTGGTGGTTGGCAGCCACCATCACCTAATAATTCATCTATATAAAATATGAAGTGTTTTATGCTAAGAACAAGGAATTATGATCAATAAATAATCTAAAGAGTACTCTAAGATGAATATTTACAATTAAAATTAAGCTAGAGTGGTTTGATTAAAAAGGAACAAAAGGAAGGGTAGGGCAGAGAAGAAATGTTATTGATCTTGATTCCAAACATTATGATAAAGTTCAAATATCATCTAGGCAAACACTTAACCAATATACGACATGAAGTAGCATAAGGTAAAATATTATCACACATTAGACAAACATTTAAGGAATATGGGAAATAATACAAATAAGAACCAATTTTAGTTTAAAGATATACCCCTAAAATCAAACAACATTAGCCCAACTGCAAGAAGAGTAAGAAAATGAAATGAACCTAAGAACTTCCAATTAACCTAGAATTAACAAATTTGCATTCAAATGTACACACCAATTATTCATAAGAACCATTTAAATGTGGATGTTAGAACAAACAAGTGAGAGAGAATCCATGATAATAAAAAACACAAATAATTTTGGATAAAATTTGCAAAATTTCTTGATTATATTAATTTCTCAAATTTTACAAAGAAATTTTAGCTCTAAAAACTCCCTCTTCTTTTAGAATGGGCAATACCTTTTTATATAGAACATTCTCGAATCATATAATGAGGTATGCCTATCAATCATATCTAATGATAACTACATAGGTGTCAAGGAGGATTGTCCTTCTATAACATTCTAGAATCAGATAATTTACAAATGGTCTAACATATAAGCAATTCTCTTTACAAATTACACATATTTTTGCAATTTATAATATTATTTAAATATGATTTACAAAGATTTGATACAAAAGAATATGTTGTGTCAGCTTGACTTTGAGATTCTTTGTAATTGTAGCCATTTGTCCTTGATTTTCATGGTTTTTTTGTATTGGTTCATCACTACACATAGCATTTGTAATTGGTTCCCTTATAATTTATTCAAACACTCAACCCTTAACATCTAATGAAAAATAAATCTCCATCACTTTTGGGAATACTAGATCTTTTAACTTGATTTTTTTTCTTATGTGGTATCATCAATGCCCTTTGAACATGTGTCCCTTCATTATTGGTTCGAAGCCCTTTGAACATAACTATTTCAAATCTCACAATTAGATCTACTTACATATATCAATGTAGTTTATTAATTTCTACTTACTGGGCCCAATCCTTTGCTCCGTCAATCATTATTATTTATATAGAGTTCTTGAGATGGTGACACTTTTAACCCTATTCCTTGCTCTAATCTCCTTGACACTTTAACTCTTTAATCTCCATTATATCTTTGAGCTACCCCTGAGATAGTGACACTTGTCACTCTCATGGGGATCTTTAGAACCTTTGAAAATTCAACACTGATCCCACATCATTGGACCAATTTTATCTAGGAAAACAAAGATCATTAGATCTATTCCTTTAAATTATTGACCTCTGTAAGATTTACACTTGTCACTTTTCGGTTCACTCTATTCCTAAAACCTTCAAATATGCTAGTGGTCTACAGGTCCATGCTAGATTAAATTAGGGCTACCATCTTTGTCAGGTCATTTTCAGAGTTCAAACAAGTTCATAGGGATTTTTAATGATGGTTTTGAGCTCAAATCAAAAGTTTCATGCCTTAGATTTTAGATTTAATTATCCATTTATACCTTTATCTCCCGTAGGTCATTGAAATCTTTAGGTTTATCATGTTTTGCTTATGTTGCATCATTATGGCATTATCATGGCATTCTATTCATCAATATTTGAAAGCATGACCATTATCCTTTGAATAAAACCTATTTAATACTGCACTATCTAGTTAATCTTACATAGATTATCAAAAATCATTGATATCAATCCTAGGATTTGAATACCATTGGTTATCTCTGCTATGTTTCTTATGGTTATAATATATGTCATTATAGCATTAGCTCTTAATTTTGTTGAAAATTCAATAGTGATATAACACTATTAGATCTACTTTGGGTGAGAAAATATGCTCCATAGGATCATGATCTGAGGGGTAAATCATCATTAGCTATTCAATATCCTTTCACCAAGATGGTGACACTTGTCACCTTATCACTAACCTCAGGCTCTATTGAAGTCTTGACTCGACTCACACCATTCGATCAATCTTTCCCGAGTGAACACAGACTATTGATCTTGAGGACCTGCTCAAACTTTAACATTTTGATTATGTCTTGGCTTTTTAACTTGGATTATTCACCATCAGATTTTCCCCATTTAATAAAAATTTTACCATCTAATTGCGATCCATGGGGTTATGAGATATTGGTTCCTTTATTTAGTTTTATATTTTGCTCTCACACCATTAGATTAACTTTTTCCAAGTAAATAAGGTTTGTTGATCTTGCAGACAAACAAAATGTTTAAGGCAGGCTCAAGATTAATATAAGACTTAAGCTAAAGATTCAGACCAAGGTTTTAACTTATATTAATAAATATGAATAAAGCTTTAGGTAAATGTTTAAAATATATTAAACTAAGCTTGCAAATTAAAAATAACTTGGCATAAAATTTTGGCCTAAGCTAAAAACATAATTAAAAGAACCCTGCATTTATTTAGACCAAGATAAGATAAAATGGAACAAAGGGGGACTCTAGATATGAAGTAATTAGGATAAAGGTTTTAGACTAAGGTCTTGGACATGTTAACAAACATGACTAGGACCTTAGGATAAAACATGAACTAAGTAAAAATAGAAGCTCTCACCAAAAAAGGAATACTTAGACTAAATTTAGACTAAGTGTTTTAACATTATGAATAAGAACTCTATTAATCAATTATAGACCAAAGGATAATAAAAGATCAATTTAAAATTAAATCATTAACACCTAAGAATGTTCATTCCCAGATGAAATTCATTGAACTTGTAATACATAAACACAAACAATAATGTTAGAAATTTTGGATAAGATCAAACTAAATCCATGAATGAATAAACTAACCATACCATGATGTGGATGATTTTCAATTAAATATGATGTGAAAACATGCTAAAGACACTCTGACCAAGTGAATTTTTAATTTTAAGGTACAAATTTGTATAATTAGACACAAGGGTTCCCATTTTCAAAATTGGGTATATGTTGACCTCATCAACAAGATCTTAAGCTTGTGTTAGTCAATTACAAAAATTATGGCTATCGCATGAGTATATATTTAAGAAATTTTAATTTTGTGAAGTTTATTTCTCTATATAAATCATATAATTTTTTATGTGTGTTGGCTTATATTTAAACCAAAAAATAATTTTATATTTTTTTAAGTATTTAGGGTGTGGTGGTAAGACAACTTAATGCCTACACTCATGACCTTATTATGGAAGAAGGTTTTGGAACACAAAGTGGTCATGATCCTTAATGGAGAGAGGGTGTTATTTGAATGCCTATATGGGAAAATAAGTGAAAATAAAAGAAACATTATATTCCCCCTTTACCCGCAATCAATGTTGGAATTCTCCAGATACCTTGGTTGGGAAAGAGATAGTAAATGTATGAAGGAAAAATGTTTCCTCTTTAATGTGAGATTGAATGTTGGATGGATTTTTTTTTTTTTCATAGACTTGTCATGACATTATACATTAGCATGGAAACAAAGCATTGTTAAAGTTTTTCCTTGGAAAGCATTGAATCAACCATTAGGTTGGGTTGTTTACTTTACTGAAAAAATAAGGAGATAGAGGAAAAGAGAGAGGGACAAGGAGAGTATGGACTAGGTTTTTCAGACTACATTTTAGATGCCACCATGATGGTGTTATGAATTCAAAGATCCGAACCTAAATATGAATAGTGCATAGAGAGAATTTTAATCACAAAAATAATAATCTGCTCTATATTAAATCATATGAACACATTACATATATATAGGGAAATATTTCCTATTATTGGGGACTATAATATCCTACCAATATCTCACTTATTAAAACAAAACCTATACATGTAATTAATGTCATAAAAATAAAACTATAAGTATTATTTACTTTATGGTAACTCAACCAATATGTTATTTATCTCTTGGTAAATACCAAAACTAACATGATGTAAAAGCTAATCCCTAACATTCCCCTCCATATAATTTACATGATAAAAAATATTTGAATTGTCAACTAAAATATGATCACCTCTTGTATCATGCCTTATTTATCTCATGACGTTGATATAAAGAGAGCCCCATTCCTCCCATGGTTTTATAGGTTTACCACAAACCTTGACATGAACATGACCCATCAACTATTCACCTCCTGTGGTTTTATGGATCTCTATCACAAACCCTTTCAAAATCCATGAAATAAATTACATTGGTGTTTTTGGTCCTTTCACAATGTTTTCACATCAAGGAGTTATTTTTATAATTTGCACATAAATTACATTACTTGAATAGACATATTATTCTACTCTTATTTTGAAAATACATAATAGAAACTATAACAACACACCACATAAAATGTCACCACATCATTTATGCAACCCTATCATTGGGGACTTATGACATGTTGTTGGAAACCTCCTTCCTTTGTGTTTCCTCTAGCCTCCAGTTGATTAAGTTGCTCACTCAGTCGATGTGTCTATGAAGCTCAACCTTTGCATGCCATTTTTTGAAGACAAAACTCTCCCAAACATATAAATGACACATATGACTCAGGGCATCATATTTTCATGATAATACATTTGTATAAAATATTTTTTGATTTAAAAATTAAAAAAAAAATTACATTGACTAAATGACAATGACCACTCAATTAGTGACATAACTCTATTTGATAAAAATGACTCATTATATGAGTATAGAAACTAAAAGATTCACCTAAAAATAAAATTATACTAATTTTAATGACTAAAAAAGACCTAATACTCATGAGACTAAATTTAAAATAAGTATATATAACAACTACTCTCCAATACTAAAAGGTTGTGAAAGTCTAGAATTTTGACCTTATAAAGAAAATGATTTTGTGTATGTCACATGTGGGTAAAAGATGTTGGAATGACTGAAAAATGTATGCCAATTAAAGATATGGTTGAGTGAGCACATGAAACTTGGTGTGAGCAAAGAATAGATTTGATATAGTAAAATATTTTACTTTTAGAGATTCACAACCATCTTCACCATCAACAAAATTTTCTGCCAGAGCATTCTTTTATCATTTGATCCACCTTTTTTTTTGTGATTATTTACAATAGATTAAAAACAATAGAGTAATTTTTAAATAGAGTGAAAATTAGATCTATAGATCTAACAATGATCAAAATTGTCAATGCAGCGCAAAATCAACCCACAGTTTTATGGTCTCAGTTGGTGAGAAGTTTTAGTGCATACTCTACTCAAGAACATACAGGCTATAATTAAGAAAAGATATTATAGCTGGATTACGGATAAAAATCATGCAATAATCTATTTTAAAAGGCAGAGTCGTATCAGGATTGAAATCATATGAAAGTGTCTAGACTAGACACTAGACTACTAAAATCAATGATTTACACAAATGAGTATGGATAATGCATGAAATATATTATTGACACTGGTAGAAGCACATAGGAAAATGAAGATAGATAAAATCTAAAGATGATATGTGTGTAGTTTATTGTGCATAAGATTCTTTAATAGATCATGTAGTGCTGGCATCGATTGCGTATAAAACTAAGCTTTTGATTTTGTTTTTTATTTGCATCATGCTTCTCAAAAAATTACAACATACAAATTAAATAGCCTATACTACATAATTTTCAAACATTAATCTCTCATCACTCAGGGATAAACCATCAAACAATTACCCCTTTCATCAATTTGAAAAACAATTTTCACAAAGGATATGCCTACTCTGATACAACTATTACGAATTTAAAGAGCCGAACAAAA
>JARHVA010007065.1:0-80000 GCA_037957365.1 Torreya grandis | reverse complement strand
TTTGACTATATTATCTGAACTTGGATGTTTATACTCAATATGTGAGAAAAACAAGTTGATTTAAAGTATTAAAACAACACAATTAGAGAGAGTGTGTGCATTAGTATTTGTTGTTGTAAACCATATTAAATGTGTTTAATGAATTATTTATTTCAATTTTTTAGATCTATATTGACTTTGAAACACCCTACTTGTTTGGGGTTTTATATACAAGTTTTACTGATTTTATGATTTTACAAAGAAAAATGTTACCACAAAAATTAATTATGAGGCTAACCAATTTTGATAATGTGGAATAAAACTAGTTGTTTTGTTACTCTCTAAGACATGATTTATTAAAATGGAATTTTTGCTTCCAGAGCATCTACTAGAGGGGGGTTCACATTGCCAACTTTATCCTAACACATTATTTCTACCCCTTTTAGTGTATGGATTATCATTCTATTGGTTATTCCCTTATTTGAATTGGTTTTCATATTATCTTGTTGAACCTATTGAAGCATTATGTTTGCCATTGATAACTAATGTAGAATATGAGATGATAAAGATAATTGTTAATTTTATTGTAATGCATTATTGAGTACATTTGATATAATATTTAGAGGCAGTCTTATCTAAAATTATACTTATATGCTAGCACAATGGTTTCCTTATGAATACGGCCTTAGGATTGTATATATATTTATATAAAACTATCAATTTTTGAGGGTTTTTCAAGCTACTATATCAACCTTATTCATGTGATATTAAGACTCAATGTTGTGGTCTATTGTATGCAATTATATTTTTTATTATACATTATCTCATCTTGTACCTATAAATTAAATCCTTATATTAAGGATTATTATGTTATATTATAGGTGTCTATTAGAATGATCCCCTCTATTAGCATGGAAAAATTTAAGTTATTGAAAACTCCTTATTTTTAAGAGGGATACCTAGGTGGTTTGTAAACTAAAGGCTATATTAGCCATGGATGGAATTATATAGATGTGTTATTGATATTCAACTAGCCTTCGACTATTAAATTCTGTTGTATTATATGATTCTATTGTTCTCTTTCTTATCAGTTAGTTGTGAAGATATATATATTGGTGTTCTTAGTAGTGTGACACTAATTGCTTAATAAATTAAATATTTATTTTGTGTGTGTGTGTGTGTGTGTGTCATTGGCTAGGCCTCATCATTATATCAAGTACTAGAAAGGTATTTGCTGTGATGCATTTTGATATTGTGGAAAACTTAAAATGAAGATGATATTTCAGTAGTTCATATTTCCATATTGATTTATGGATTGGGTATGTGGATGTCATTGTTACACGCTACTACCCTTGATGATATTGGATGTTAATCCAATTGTATTTTAATTGGTAGTATAAGCATGGGAGATTTTTAATCATCTAACAAGGTAATAAATGAATTATTCATAAATTGTTATTATATGAGATCAATCATGATCAATTGGTTATTAGCTTCACTTGTGGCTTGAATCTTCAAAGATCAGAGTGTTTCTAATTTGGTAGTTACTCTTTGGAATGCATGGATTGACTATGTTTAATTAATTTTTGAGGTGGTAGCTATTTATTCCTAATTACAGCCATAGGTAGCCTATTTGATGGTGTTGTTAATGTTCTAATGACTGAATTTGCGATGATATATGTTATTTATTACCTTTAATGATGTTGGATGTTAATCCAATTGTATTTTTTTTGGTAGTACAAGCATGAGAGATTTTTAATCAACTAGTAAGTTAATAAATGAATTATTCATAAATTATTATTATATGAAATCAATCATGATCATGTGGTTGTTAGCTTGACTTGTGGCTTGAATATTAAAAGATCAATGTGTTTTTTATTTGTTAATTACTCTTTGGAATGCATGGATTGACTATGTACAATTAATTTATGAGGTGGTAGCTGGTTATTCCTAATTATAGCCATAGCTGGCCTATTTCATGATGTTTCTAATGTTCTAATGATTGAATTTGTCATGACATATGTTATTTATTATAATGGTTGAATCTTATATTTATTCATGGTTAAGGAGTTGAATTAGCTATTAGTAAAATGACCCTATGGTCAGGGATTTATTCATATAATTATGATTTGATAGCACTATTATCGATAGTTAATTATAACAATTGGTAATCATTTTATTTTAGTTAATAACCTAGTTGGTCAAGTTCTTTCTTGTTGAATGGGATAGTTAAGAATGTGTTCATTTTAGCATGTGCATTGTTGCTTGGTGAATGTTAAATGTTCATGTTGGGAAAAGGAATGTGGTTATCTAATGCCCATGATAAATATTGTAAGGCTTGCATAAATTAAGGCTTCGCATGATGTTACCTTGGATTCTTCCCCTTTAACCTTTCATGCCTGTTTTAGTACTCCCTTATTACTAGATTTGTATGAATAATAATGCAAATCAAGATATTTCATTGTTATGTTAAATGTTTAACCTAGGTCATTAACCTTATTTAAGAATACTGAGGACTTGGGTGAAACTTTCTTATCTCATGAGCTACCAAGTCATAAATGTATAGGGCTATTGGATACTTATACTAGCTTGAGGATCCCTAGGTGGTTCGATGGAAAAATTGATTGTTTTCTATGGGTTCGAAGGTTATTAGTATGGACTCACACACTAGTACCCCTCAAACAATGTATCATCCTTTACGCAACCCCTTTCTCTATAGAATCATCTAGCGATGGTCATCCTTACATAAGTGTTTAATTGACCCAATTCCTTTATGGATTGTCCACTCACCTTGTACAGAATTGTGTTGACTACATCGTGCATGGTAAAATTGGGTAGTGGGATCTACATGCAATTCTATTGTGTACTCTATTAATAATTTCCTTTATATTTTTTGAGGGTTGTTTCATAATTATGATTATGTATATATTATATATTGATTTATTATGATGGAGTAATATTTTCTATGATAATTTATTTCTACAATATTATTATTTATGTTATGTCTATATTACTCCATCATAATATATCAATAGATAATGTACACATAATCATAATTATAATTTATTTCTACAATATTATTATTTATATTATGTCTATATCAAATATTTATGATTGTATGTATATTATCTTGATTATGATGTGATAATATTTTTTACGATAATTTATTTGTACATTTTAATTTTAATTCTATATATATATATATATATATATATATATATATATATATATATATATATATATATATATATATATATATATATATAATCCATTTATTTATTATGATTTAGTAATATTTTTTTACGATAATTTATTTATAAAATTTCATTGTTTTTTTGGTGACCATGGGTGTCTCGCAACATTTTTCGCACATCATTATCGCCGGTTGGACCCAACTACCTAGCATACACTTAAGTGCACTATCACAGGGTGAGTCCAATAGACTAATCTCTCAAGATTATGTCAGTGCCCCACCTGATGTTCGTGGTTCAATCAGAGATCGAACCCGTAACCTAATGGTCTTAAAATTTGATTGTTAATTATCTATAAATTAATTACTTTTACAATTTCATTGTTATGATTATTTATAAATATCATGTGTTAAAATCTATATTTATATAAATTAATTATGATTACTAATAATTATATGTGGTAAAATCTATATATTATCTATAATTAGTTATTATTTTTAATTATTTCTAAATATAATCCATTACAAACATTATATATTATCCATAAATTAATTATGATTAAACATGAGAAATAATGAGAAAAGAAGAAACATTTAAAACATTAAATGTAAAAAAGTTATATTTTATTTTCTTAGTAAAGAAATGACAGTGCAACTTACCCTGTTTCTTTTACTCTTCTTTAATTTTTATTTTTCAAATAAATGATTTTTATGTAATCAATAAAAAATTTAGAATATATATATTATTATAATAATTATCAATCATATTATATAAATATTTAAAATATTATTTAAACATGTTTTTTAATTTAAATATAATTTTAAATTATCAATGATTTCTATATTTGGAATCTAAAAATTATATTGCTATATATAGAAAGTGGACTAATAAATATTTGTAATCAATACATAAGCTTAAAAAAAAATATAATTCTAATAATAAATATACAATCATATCCCCATACGCATATGAACTTGAAAACACCCTTAATTGAAACGTAAAACTCCAAAAAAAACGTATTTTACAAAGCCGCAAAAAATAGGCTATTTAAATAGCTGTCAACAAGCTCATGCAAGTTGGTGTGACCAAGAAATCGATGTGTTGGTGGGATCCACCATTTTGTAAAATGAAAAATTAACCCTTAATAACTTTAAGGTATGTGATTTATTTTTTCACTATTATAATTTAATTATTGATTGGACCATAATGTTTTCCTATTTGATCACGGATATTGGCACGTTATCGGTCACTTCATAACTATTCTCCCTTGAACATTTTGGAGTCACTAATATTTTGAAGATTTTAGGTTTACACCACTTCATCCCAAAAATGAAAAGATAAATACATTAACATATGCAATGTCCTTAATGCCATATTTAATATGTTCCATATGTTTTTTTACATGTATCTTTATTCTAATGTTTTATCATTAGTAATTGCTTATTTTTCCATTTGTGTAGGCGTGTTAGAGGCTTTGGGACTTTGAACTTACTAAAATGGGGCTTTATTATGTGATACATACACATACACACAATTTAAATATACATAAATTATATAAAAAAATTAGTCTTCATAAGAGTATTTGAAAGGGAGAAACTATTGGTAGCATTAAAAAATAGAAAGCAAGAATAATATATCGTTGATGACAAATAGAGTCATAAAAAATAGTGAAAATCATGTTACAAAAATACATTACATCATCATTATCTATGTTGATCGAAGCAGGAACAACCATAGGAGAGGCCTATCAATTGTCATGCAATAGAGTCTTTAATTCATATGCAATACAAATCTTCTTGTTACTTAGCAACTGGTTCACTTGATATTTAATTTGTTGAATCCAGAGAGCCACCAATGTATTCTTCTTTGATTCCCCCTAATATTGAGAGAAACACGAATAAAGACAAAAAAAAGTATATTAGAATAAAGCCTTAGAAGTATAAAATCATGATGATCAAAATCTAATTTGCATCTATTCCTCTAGAGGTGCATCAAAACCACATGTGTAACACCATCAGTGATAAAATTATCATGTAATCCAGCGCCTAGTAAAGCATCTTTCCATTTAAGCTTATGTCCAAAAAAAGCAGTTAAGTCACAAAACACTGAATTCCAATTTTTTTCACATGTGTACATCCCCAGAGGATATGTCTCATACTTTTATGTTGATGAAAAAAGGGACAATTAATAGGTTGGATCATAATATATTTTAACCTATCCTCAATGTAAAGTTTATAATGTAGTATCTTCCAAGCCATCCACTGAGCATCAGAATTAGCTTTTATTTTCCAAATTTGAGCAGTGATTTTTGTCCAATAACTTTGTATATCTTCTTTAAAGTAAAAAAAGAGAAGGATAAGAAGCAAGCCATAACCAGTGTTTGAAAAAATTACATTATACAAGAGTACATAGATTCATATATAATTCTAGAGGCACCAAAGATTGTAAGAAAATAAAATAAAATTTATTCTTATTGCTCAAGCTAAAGTGAGTTTTAATAATTTTCCATGGTAACCACTTCAAAATAGAAAAATCCCAAAAATTTCCTGATACAGAAAAAATAGGCCAACTTCCGAAGGCCACAACTTTTGATCCATAGCTCTGTTTGAGCTCTTCCACATGCCAAACTGACCATCTCAATTTTGTATTTGAATTAATAAGCCTCCCTTTCCACTTAAAGTCATTTTTAAAAAAAATTGGATGGAAAACGAGACCATCAAAGGGTTTTAAATTACAGTTTAATGATTTTTTTGGTATTTGTTTTTATTTTTAGAAATTGTATATTTTTATGACCAAATGTGAACATCAATTGAAATTTGTAATATAGAATAATTTTAGTGTTTATATTATTTCAAAATATTTTTAGAGCTACAGTGCTTGCATGTGAAACTTACTAAAAATAACAACTCCTAAAAATAGATTTTTTAAAAAAATTATAGTTTTTTTTTTAAAATTTTGCATGTCAACTCTTATTCTAATTTAAGGCTTATTTATGCATTATATTTTAATTATTTTTGAAATTAATATGAATAAATTGTGGTTATTATTTCATATCTTTGCCTATTTGGTGTTGACAGTAATTATACTTCATTATCTGGTATCAGAGTGAGGTTGAATCTTAGAGGAGTAAGAAATGGAGAGAGGATGAGGAGGCATTGCATAGATTAAGTGGATTATATAAGAACTATATAGGTAAGTGAAATAATTAATAGAGTTTATCACCAATCAGATAAGAAGTCAAGGTGGAAATGAAGCTGAGGAAGACATAGATGATGATGAAGAAATTTAGCAAGAAGAATAACAAAATCAGTCACCATCGATCGAAGAGAGGATGGTTTATGTTTTAGAAGGAATAAAGGAAGGAATCAAGGGTGATGTTCCAGATTATGAACATAGTTTAAAACTAGATAAGTTGATAGATTGGATGAATAACATGGAGAAATTATTCAAGTGAAACACTATGAGAGAAGACAAGAAGGTAAAGTTTCCATGCACAAAATTGAAAGGTCATGCAATGATTTGGTGGAATCACTTGCATAAAGAGAGACAGAGAAAAGGTAAAGATAAGATTAATTAATGTAAAAAGATGGAGAAGAAACTGAGGGAGAAATTTCTTCTTATGGATTATACATAAACCCTATACAGAAGATTCCATAATTTGAGACAAAAGGATCACACTATACAGATGATTTTTATAAGCTTTCCATATGAGTAGAACATGATGAAACAAAATATCAATTGGCTGAAAGATATGTAAATAGTTTTAAATTTAATATTTAATATGAATTAATCATGCATAAAATACTTAACATGAAGGAGGCTTATCAATTAGCTTTGAAGGCAGAAGAAAAATAAAATAGATAGAATTTTGGAAGAATGTCTCTTCATTCAAGAAGAGGTGGATCCCCTCTAATAAGGAGATGAGGTAGTTTAATACCACCAAAGGTTGGTCTAATACTGATAGTGGTGAATCATAACATGGTGCATAAAGGCAAGATGAGAATAGGTAAGGGTTTCAATACCAACAAAGAGGAAGAGGGTTTTAGAGAGGGTGAGGTTATGGTAGTACTAGAATATGTTTCTCGAATCAGAGTATATCTTATGTTTGTTATATGTGTGGGGAAAAAGGGCATAGGGATTTCAAATTTACACATTATCAAGATCAAGAAAGGAGGCAAGAGGATTACCCAAGAGTGAATCTAGTTGACGCTGAGATAGAAAAGCAAAATATTGAAATTACACTAGTAGATGTTGGAGAGAATCTCATGATGAGAAGAACAATGATCATTTCAAAGAAGGAAAAATTTCAAAATAAAAAAGATGGTGATGCATGGTTGTGATCAAATATTTTTTGAACAAGATGTATTTCAGGTGGAAGGGTATGAAAAGTGATTATAAATGGTGGTAGTTGTAAAACAATGGTTTCTAAAAAATAAATAGAGAAATTCAATTTGCATATAATGATGAAATATGGCGTGATGTTATTCTGATGGATGCATGCCATGTGTTATTGGGGAGATCATAGAAATTTGATAAGAAAGTAATTCATGATGGAATAAAGAACACATACACTTTTTGGAAAGGTGGTACAAAGGTAGTTTTGTTACTTCTTAATAAGGAATAGAAGGCATAAATCATGCTCTCTACTAAAGAATTTATCCAAGATATGAAGGTGATAGGCTGTTGTTATGTGTTAGTTGCAAAGAATGAAGACATGAAAATGGTGCAAATACTAGTAGATGTAACAAAAGTGTTAAAATAATAACCAGATGGTTTACTATCAAAGAGAGATATTCAACATCACATTGATTTGATTTCAGGATCATCTCTACCCAATCAAGCAGCTTATAGGATGAGTCTAGTAGAACATGTAGAATTGAATAAATAGGTTACTAAATTTTGAAGAAAAAAGTTGATATGGGAGAGTATGAGTCCATGCGAAACACCAATGCTGCTAACCCCAAATAAAGATGGAGGATGGATAATGTGTGTGGATAGTAAAAAAAATAATAAAATTATAATCAAGTATAGATATCCTATACCTTGTTTAGATGATATTATGGATGTGCTTATACGAGAAAAATATTTTACCAAGATTGATGTAAGAAGTGGTTATTATCAGATTCAAATTATTGAAGGAGATGAGTTGAAAACTCCATTCAAGACTAAGGATGGATTAAATGATTGGATGGTGATGCCTTTATAATTATCTAATGTACATATCACATTTATGAGGATGATGAACACAGGGATACAAGAATATATTAGTATGTTTTTTATTATTTATTTTGATGATATTTTGATATTCAATAAGACTAAAGAAGAACACTTAAAACATTTGAGAATGGTACTAGATTTGTTAAGAATGGAGAAGTTGTATGCAAATTTGAGGAAGTACATGTTTATGCAAAATAATTTGGTATTATTAGAATTTGTATTTTCATAAAATGATGTGAGAATGGATGAAGAAAAGATTTTTAAAAACTGTTCAGTGGCCTATTTCAAAAAGCATTCTAGAGGAAAGAAGTTCCCATCGTTTAGTAAATTTTTAAATAAAATTTATTAAAAATATTAGTATTATTGTGGAACCAATAAAAGATTGCATGAGAGGGAAGGAATTTACATGGACTAGAGCAGCCATAGAAATCTTATAATTTATTAGGAAAATTATAGAAAGACCAATTTTAACAATACCATATTTTAACAAAGTGTTTGAGGTTGACTGTGATGCTTCAGTTGTGGGAATTGGTGTTGTACTGAGTCAAGAAGGAAAGCCAATAGCATATTTTAGTGAAAATTTGAATAAAGTAAGAACAAAGTATTCTACCTATGATTTTGAACTTTATGCAATTGTACAAACATTAAGACATTGGGGGAATTCCCTGGTGCCTAAGGAGTTTATCCTATATACAGATCATGAGACTTTGAAGTATGTGAATACATAAAAGAAGTTGAATAGTAACCATTAAAACTGGTTATCTTTATTATAGAGGTATACTTTTATGTTGAAACATAAATAAAGAAAATAGAATTAGGTAGCTGATGCATTGAGTAGGAGAGAAACATTATTAATGACTATGGTGAGTGAAGTAGTTGGATTTGAGGATATCAAAGAATTATATGATAACGATCCTTATTTTGGCAAGGTAATTGGGCAATGAAGGATTCCATTAATAGGTGGGACCGATACTATTCATGGTGAATATCTTATAAAAGATGGTTATCTCTTCAAATGGAAATAATTATGCATTCCAGTTGGATCTATATGAGACAATTTAATAAGAGAATTACATAATGGAGGTTTGGTTGGACATTTTGGTAAGATAAAGATAATAGATTTGGTGGAGGAAAAATATTTTTGGTCAAAGATGAATATATATGTGAAAAGGTATGTTTGTAGGTGTAGGATATGTCAGGTGGCTAAAGGACATGCTCAAAATACTGAATTATGTATGCTAATACCAGTTTAAAAAAGACCATGGGCACATTTAATTATGGATTTTGAGTTGGGATTACCAAATGCACTGAGAGGCAATGATTTAATTTTTATTATTGTGGAAGAATTTTGTAAAATTGTTCATTTCATTGCATGTAATAAAACTAATGATGCCACTAGAGTTTCATAATTAGTTTTTAAGGATATTGTGAGATTACATGGTGTTTCAAAAACTATTACTTCAAATAGGGACAAAAAATTTCTATGCCATTTTTAGAGGACTTTGTGGAAGAAGATGGGTAATAAGCTACAATTCAATAGTGCATATCACCCAAAAATATATGGATAGACAAAAATTACGAATAGGAGATTTGGAAATTTGTTGAGATGGATAGTAGAAGAGAAGCCCAAGCAATGGGATTTGGATTTACCATAAGCTGAGTGTGAATATAATAATTCAATGAATATATCAATAAGAAATTCACAATTTAAAATTGTTTATAGAATAAATCCTATGGATATTTTATATTTGGTACAATTTATAATTGTAAATTGAATTAGTGATGATGTATAAGCGTTTGTAAAGCATATGCAATAGTTGTAAGGAGTAAGAAGAAAGTTACAGGAAAGTAATGAGAAATATAAAACATCAACAAATTTCATAAAAAGATCCAAAGTTTTTGAATAAGGAGATTTGGTAATGGTTTAATCGAGGAAATAAATATTTATAAAAGTTACGTACAACAAGTAGAAGTACAAAAAAATTGGACCATATGAAATTGTGAAGAAAATCAATGATAGTGCTTATGAGGTGAGTTTACCATAGAATTTTGATTTCTCTCCAGTATTTAATGTTTTTGATTTATATGAATTCAATGGAGAATATGGTGAATGTGATGAATATGAAGATGAATATGTAAATTGATAGCAATAGGTTCCAAAGGAAAAAAGAAGAAAAGATAGTACAATATTTGGATATGAAGACAATGAGTACAAGGCAAGGGAATTATAATAGGTATTTGGTCTAATGGGAAGGATTTCAATAAAAATAAAATACTTAAATTACATAATGAGAGATAAATAATATTGACAAATAAAAATAGCAGTAGTATAATCATGGTAACTCGTAGGAACTGAGTTATTTTCAATCGGAGGAGAATGATGTAGAAAAAATATGACAACTTTTGGAGGCCATAAATTTTGATCCGTAGCTTTGTTTGAGCTCTTCCATGTGCGAAAATGATCATCTAAGAAATTGAGTTGCATCCCTAAGCTGGTCTTTCTTCTTAGAGGCATTTTTTATTAAAAAAATTAGAGGCCAAACGAGACCATCTGAGGGTCTGAAGTTACAGTTTAATGATTTTTTTGGTATTTTTTTACTTTTAAAAATTATATATTTTTATGACCAAACATGAAATTCAGTTTAAATTCATCTTATATGATAAATTTAGTGTTTAGAGTATTTCAAGAGATTTTTAGAGCTGCACGAGCTTGCATGCAAAAGTTATTAAAAATAACATCTACTAAAAATAGAAGTTTTTTTAGATTTTAATTTTTTTTTAAAAAATTCATGTCAACTCTATTTCTGAGTTGAGGAATATTTATGCATGATCTTTTAATTATTTTGGGAAGCATTACTAATCAATTATGGTTATCGTTCCAAATTTTTGTCTATAGTAATTTTGGTCTTGATAGTAATTGTGCTTCATTATCTCTAAAATAACAAATTCCCTTGTTAAATATAAAATAAAACTATTTAGGAGATTTTATGGTAAGGGGATGGACCTAATAATGAATATGTTTGTTCCACCAAATAGAAGAAGTGGAAAAATTTAACCCATGTTATAATGAAGCATCCTTTCATTTTAAAAAGTGACATGTATATTGACAAGCCTTCCAAATAGATTGTAAGGGTGGTGAAGCTCTCATAGAGAAGAATGAATCATGGATAATTTTGTCTAGGCAACCCATTCACTACCATTTACCTTTCATTTTATCTAGGCTAATTCTATTTCTTATAATATTTTACCATGGTTTATCACCTTTGACAGCTCTAACAATCCATTTGGCCACTGAACAAACCCATTGTGTTTTTGGATCTATTAGCCCCAAATCACATCTATATTTAGGCTGAATACAATGTCTCCATGATGTGGATATAAAACTAGCATTACCATCCCATTTTGCCCAGGTAAATCATTGAATAATTTTAGTTAAGTCCTCATAACCATTTTTCGAAGGCATTCAACAAGATGAATAATAAACATGTGTGGCAAGAAATTTTTTGTTAGATACTTCAACCTTACCTACTAAAGAAAGGGATTTATTTCCCCAACTAAAAAGTTTTATATTAACTCTATTAAGGTACCAATTGCACATATCAAAGAGAGAAACTACAAGATCAAAAGAGATCTCAAGATACCTTGTAATATCACCATGTTTAATTTTGTTCCATTCATGAGGTATCCATTGAGAAACACACCCTAATTGGATCACCCAAAAAAATTATTTTATCATGAGCAAGCTTAGATCCTAAAACTAAACATTACAATTCTAAAATAGCCATCATATTATTAATGTCTTTTCAAAAAAATTAAGGAATAATAAGCTATCATCATCATAATCTCAATTGATTACAATAACATTATGAGGGATAGAAATCCCTGAGATGACTTTCATTTGATTGGCATAATGAAGCAGATAACCCAAGGCATCAGTGGATAGGACATAAAGGAAAGGAGCTAAGGGGAATATTTGTGTGATGGATCTCTATAAAGGAAATGGGTCTGTCATATTATTGTTAATTATAATCTGATCATTAGCATCTTGAAATAAAATTTGGACATGATCTCAAATTTGTAGACCAAAACCCAACCATTGTAACATTTTAAGGATGAAACTCCAATCTATTCTGTTATAAGATTTATCAAAATCAAGTTTGATTAAAATAACATTTTGTTGCATTTGTTGAGCCCATTCACATGTTTCCCATGCAATAATATGATAATCAAGGATATATCTTCCTACAAGAAACCCAATTTATTCAACTCGTACAATTCCTTGCACCATTGGTTTATTCCTCATAGAAAAAGCTTTTGCAATAATTTTATAAGAGGTATTAAGTAATGTGATCGTGTGCCAATCAGATATAGTGTCTTCATTTTTCCATTTAGGGAAGAATTTTATTATGCCACAATTAATGCTCAGTCCTAATGATCCTTTCTTAAATGTCTCTAGGTAAAGGCAGTAAAAATCTTCCTTAATATGATGCCACATAGCTTGGTAGAATTATATTAGAATCCCATCATTGCCTTGACTTTTCTAAGTGGCCATAGAAAAAAAGGTTTTTTCCAATTCTTCTAAGGAAAGAATTATGTCTAAAAAATCACTATATTAAAAATCTATTTTGTTATGAATATGCTCCCTAATAATATCCTCAACAACTTGTTGACTATCCTGCTTAAAGAGCTCCTCATAAAACCTTTTAAATAACGTACATATATCAGAAGGATTAGATTGAAGAACATTAGAATCATCTTTTATAGTGCCAATTCTTTCCATTTTATGTTTTTAATTAAGGTAGCTAAAAAATACTTAGTATCCTTGTTACCACATTTGATCCAGTGTAGTCTAGATTTGGTTTTAGCCCCTTGTGCTTTATAATTATCAATTTTATGCAATTACACTTATATAACAACAATGGAGGTTTGTAGTCTAGTATTATTAAGATCAAAGTTAAGTAATTTTTTTTTATCATGAATGAGTTTCCCTTGGAGAGATTTTTTCCTTCATTTTCACATTCTAGCCATTCATTTATCAAATGAAGGAAGAAAAGTGGTGCATTGAGAAATGGCTACACACCATCTATCAATCTAAGAATCTCCTACCCTTGGTTTAGGTATAACAATCCATATTATTTCAAGGGTAGCGAGGAAAATTGGGTTCTTTAAGTGGGAAATTTTGAGTTTGAATGGAAGGAAATTATCAATACATGCCTTTTGAGATATGGAAATGATGCAAAAAATGGGGTAGTGATCTGAAAGAGTGGTGGAATAGTCCACCAGAAAATAAAACCCATCAAGTTATAAACCAACAGTAAAATAGGAGATAGATAAAATGTGTTTAACTTTCTCAATTTCTTATCACCACCCATCCTACAGTTGGACCAAGTGACCTAGTGTGTGGCATGGCTGGTGAATTTGTCATGAATGGGTTCAACAACACCCAAGGAATTTTGACATAATAACCAACTATCAAATTCCTATTTGTTAATATTGTATTCTTTAGGCTAGCTTTAGTCTTGATGATGTTCCACCATGTTAAAATCACCACTAGAATCCAAATTTTAGTAAATACATTATTGAACAACCAATCCCAAATTTTAGTTCACTCTTTATTAAAATTTGGGGCATTGATAGAGTAGAATCCAATCAGTTGTCCATTGAAAATTTTAAGGGCCCAAACACACCTATGTGAAAGATCTTCACCCTTATCAATAATATGCTTAGAGATGCATGGTGAAAACCCAATAATAGCTCCACCTCTGCCATCTATACGATATGTATGTAAAAAAAAAGTGTCTTTATAAACATTACGTAAAGACACTTCAAGTCTAATATTACTAAGTTTGACTTCTTACAGGAATAACACATCAGGGCTCCATTTCATAACCACCTCATTTACTTTAAACTTGCGATGAGGAAGTGAACTCCATCTTATATTCCAAGAATGTAAGTTATAATTCATAGTAGAGATTAGTAGAATCATCACCCTGAGTTAGCACGCTGAAGTTGTTATCAAGATTAACAACATGATCCCTGGATTGTCGATCATTAGGGGTAGAAGAAGGTGATCTATATCTATGGTGAGGACAAGGAGGAGGGGAAGAGGAGTCATGAATAGGAGGTTGAGGAGAGGAATGATGAGGAGAATGGGTGGAATCATGGATAGAGGGTATGGGAGATGGAGGGGGTGAGGATGAATGATCCAGGGATGAAGAGTGACAGATAGTAGGAGAAAAAGAGCTAGATAGCTCTTTCCTCTTTTTAACCATTCTCCAGCAGTCTAACATGACCACATATTTAAAAGAAGGGGTAGAATCTAAAGGGTCAAGGTTGGGAACAGGGGTAGGCGGTGAGTGAGGAGTAGATTGAGGGATGGAAGGAAGAGTTGCTTGGTTGGGGGAGGAAACATGGCCATTAGACGGAAGGGAATTAGGGGTGGTTTTGTGAATTTATTCTTCTTGATAAGACACTCATGAATTAGATGGCCTTTACGACAATAAAAGCAAGCATTTGACTTATTCAAATAGACTAATGGTTGATCCAATTCAAAACCTAGACCAATAAATTTAATGTTCTCAGAGAAAGGTCTATTCAAATCTTTTTCCATGTAGAATCTCAGATGAACCCTTAAACACAGAAACTTATCCAAGTTATGCTTGCACCAAATTAATCTACCCGACTGGGCCACAGTGTCTTTTAAAAATGGTTTGAAATCTAGATTAAGGTAAGGTAGCTCGACCCACATAGTATAATGAGAGTGAGAAGACCCTTCCGGATGGAAATTGAAGCTCCAACCCTGAAGGTAACAAACTTGCCCATAAATAACCCAGGGGCCATATTGAAAAACAACGTGAGCATGATCTATAGATTTAAACATGGAAGATACATACCCTTTTCCTATGCCTTTTAATGCCTCAATTTCCCATCCCCTACATCACCAATTCATACAGGGCCATTTATAAAAATATTTTTCACTGGGAATACCTCTTAGAAAGAATAGAATAACAGTTCTATTTTGGCATTCAAAAATAATATCAATAACATCATCAATAATTTGTATTTCTAGGATTTAACTCGAATCATAGTGCGATATCTCGTCAGGGTTCGAATCATTTGTTTGTGTCTTCTCCATGGCCGCAGTTTTAGGATTCCCTTTGGTAACTGTAATGTTTCCTCACTGTTGGACAAATCAATCGCTGTAGGATCCGCTCCATCCAAGTTTTGACGTGTTCCCAACCTACCTAACCACCAATTTGATACACATTGGGCTGATTTCCTCGCTAAAATCCATAACAATGTTAGGGTTTTGCTAGAAGCTTCATGCCATCATTCTCCATTCTATTTTTTTTTGTGTAACAAATATTAATAAAAATTTCCATTAATAGATATTTTTATTTTATTTTCTTTCAAATATACAATGAATTTTATGGTTGTATCTCTTTGATTATAAAAATACAGTGTAAGATTTGATATCATTATAAAGCTTGCAAATGCTTTTGGATAATGAGATCCACCGTATGGAGTATAGCAGTTCTACATACGAAACTAACGATTGTCACTGTAACATAAAATAATTAAAAAATAAAGACCTGGAAATTTTATCTTTACATATTTGACAATCATGACGTCCATTAATTAAAGACACTCGAATAAATTATTATGTAGTCCTTGAATTTGATCCACCACGCGTGAATAGGAGGGTAACGAATGGGGCGCTCTGTCGCAAATTAAAAATTAAAAATATAAATATAAATATTTATTATGTGCTTTATCTCAAATTACAATATTAATATTTCTTTTGATAAAATATTCAAATTACAATCATAATTACATTTAAATAGGTATACCAACGGGAACGTAAAACATAGCCAACACAACAACGAGCTTCTGCAGTAAAATGACATAATAATAGAATTTTGATAATTCACTCAAGCTCAGTAATATATTTTTATAATTACGTTTCTAAGCTTTTCTACGTATCTTATTATATAATCCTTCAAGTTTAGGAATTATGATGATATTTACGATTTTAAAAATTAAATGACATCATAGTTATATGGAATCTCATCCTGGGAATACTTTATTAGTATTATATAAATTTTTATATTAATTATTTCTAGTTTATTAAATAAATAGAAAGCATGGTTAAAAGTTATATACTTCTTACAAAATTTTATGGGTGATATAAGTAATACATTTAATTGAAATTTATTTTATAAAAGTTTGTGGGAAGTTTGAATGACATCATTAGGTATTTCTTAATTTATTAAATATATATATTTTCAAAATTGGCTTCAAGGTGTGATTGACAATATTTAATGGTAAAGAAGGTGGGCTTTACCCAGTAGGTCCTATGTTTGATTCTCCCTTGTCATTGGTAGTTGACACTTCAAGTGGCATTGCTCCCCATGGGTCTTAAAAAGTTCTCCCTATAAAAATAGTGAAAAAAGAACCACTTACCAATATCAAAACAATATTGATCCCAATTTAAACTAAACATCACATTTTTAAAGAAAATTTTAAATTTTAAATTGTGTTTTCTAATTTTTATATATAATTTATTATTTTGAAATTTGAGAGGTATTATATTTCCTAATTTAAACTAAACATCATATTTTTTAAAGAAATATAAAATTTTAAATTGTGATTTCTAATTTTTGTATATGATTTATTATTTTGAAATTTGAGAAGTATTATATTTCCTATTTGAAGTAATACATAAAGTCGAGTAAGATTGCATAACTAATAAATAATTTGTACGATCATAAAATTTCATTTAATTTTTTAAAATTGTTTTTCAACTAAAATGATATGGA
This sequence comes from Torreya grandis, assembly GCA_037957365.1. Taxonomy (NCBI): domain Eukaryota; kingdom Viridiplantae; phylum Streptophyta; class Pinopsida; order Cupressales; family Taxaceae; genus Torreya; species Torreya grandis. The sequence goes on along the minus strand of JARHVA010007065.1, from coordinate 62,794 downwards.
TTGGTCCCTACATAGTTTTTATTTTTGAAATTATTTTATTTAATAAAATTACCATATTTATTATTTTTTAGATTCACTATTTTTTTTTTAATACTTACAAGGTTGTATTAGAGACCTTCAACCTAAAGGAAATAGTTTTACAGTAAACAACTCTTAGGCATAAAATTGAAACCAAAACATAGAAAGACTAATTACAAGACAATCATAGAATAGACCCCAAGAAACTAGGATATGGGAGACACCATAGCCAAAAAACAAAAGACCACAACAAGAGAAACCAAAAAAAGACAAAACCAAAAAAAATAGAAAATAGAGAGGATGCAGACAATCCTCAAAAGTAGATTCTAGCTTGAATCTCATCATTAATGTTGTCCAAGAAAATGATCTCATGACCTCTGTAAATGTTATCTTCCATCTCACCCAAGACTTTGCACTGAAACTGCTTTCTTGGAGCTTTACACTTTGAAGCAAATTCTAAGGAGGTGTTGGCAACAGTAGGAGAGTCCAACACAATTTCCATAATCAGATATTTGTTGAACCAATGAGGCATAATGCCCTGACCCCTAAAAACCCATTTAACCAACTTCTTCATCACGTCAACACGAATCTTATCATAATGGTTTGCTCTCAACAGAGAGATTTTTGGGATTGAGCTCTGTAAATGAACCATGGGTAGCATAGAAAGAAACTTCCCTTCCAAGGGATCCTGAGAGTTGACCTTTCCTCTCATATCCTCCACAAAACCTAAGAGAACAAAAAACCGAGTTTCCAACATTCTAAAATCCGTTGTGGGAACAAGCCCAAGGCCATCTGTGCCTGAAAACAACAAATTACGGAGAGGAGACAGATCATGCAAAAAAAAAATCTTAACCAACCCTAGATGGAGCTCTAGCTGCACAAAGAAAGAGACCACCCTCACCACCACCTCCGATTCAATACCAGAAACATCAAATTCAAAGTGAAGATAACAATAATCTTGAAGTTAACCCTATAATAGATTCACTAATTTTATTTATTTCTCTTCATTTTAAATATTTAAATATATTTTTTTAATAAAAAATAGATACATAATAATTATAATATATATATTTTTAATTTTTCAATTAAAATTACACTTAGAACCTTTTAGATGTTTATGAAAATTTTATTGATAAGACACAATTGATATAGATTTTAATTTTTATTATTAAAGTTGTTTTTATAATTTACTATAAGTTTATATTTAAAAAGTTATTTATATTTATTAAATAAATATGTATATATTTAAATAATTAATTTTTTTAAATATATTTATGAATTATTATTATTATTATTATTATTATTATTATTATTATTATTATTTATAAAATTTAATATAGTAAAAACTATTTTTGAACATTAAATACTTAAAAAATTTAAAATTTTAGTTTATTCAAATAATTTAATATTTTAATTTGTAAAATTAATAAAAAATAATAATTGCTATTTTTTTGGTTCACACCGTTACTCTGTCAACCATTAAACCGAAAAAGGGATGATTATTATTACGAGGATGAAATTAAAGGTGTAAGGTGTGTGCGTGCACGCACACGTATTTATACAAGGGAAATGGTTATGCTTCCATTATTTTCTAGACATGGTTCGAGGTTCGACTTCTTGGTAAACTTTTGTTGTAAGGTAAGCCGATGAGGGTGAATGTTTTAAACCAATAACCTAAAATTATTAAATAATTAGTAAATGTTAATCTATTTACTCGTTTTACTCATAAAAAAGTGTTAGGATTAATTATTCTCAACTTTTTAATATTTAATCAAGTATTAACAATAAAATATTCCATGTATATGTTTTTTAAGTTATTTTAATACCAATTTTAAATTATCCCACATATATGAAAATTAGTAGTTTATCTTAAACATATATATTTAAATTGAAAATTTGTGTAAAAAGAAAGATCATGTATATTGAATATTTGATGTAAAATCATGCTTAAAGGAAAACTATAAAAAAAGCATATGATTGTTTTTTTAACTTGAACAAAAGTATTTCTATATTCTTTTAGTTTAGTACATATTAGTTATAATTTTATATATATATATATATATATATATATATATATATATATAAAGGTTTATAACATTTAGTATCACATAACTTTCCAAGGTTATGTTCTATGACAACTTTAATAAATTATATTTTGTTGTGAGTATTCATCATATGTTCTCACTTTACGTGATAAAAAGTTGATCAAATAATCTTAATAAAATTTGTTGCAATAATATTTTTGCACCAATTTTTTGGATTTTTTTGTTTAATAAAAAGATGATCAAATAATATTAATAAAATTTGTGACAATGATATTTTTGCACCAATTTTTTTTATTTTTAACCTTGCAAGTAAATTTGTATTTCTATGTTAGAAACACTCTATCGTGGGTTTTAAAATATCACTGAAATATTGGGAATTGGAGGAGAGCCAAACAAAGAATTAACTCATACAATGAAAAACATTAAGGACTTTACATAAATATATAAGAATATAATTATCTATTCTTATTTTGAAAAACATATAATAAAAATGAAAACATAATAGAATTCATATAATTTCTTCAATATTCTCTTACACCTGAATCCTATAAATAAACTAACTTATCTATGATGTATTGTTATAAAAATTAACAATATATCTTAACAATAATATAATCTAACTAATATAATCTTCCCATATTAACCATATAGTTACTAACAACTAATTACTATTTACCTCTTAGTAAATATCAAATTATGATTATTTACCTTTTTGTAAATACTCAAATTTATAATGTAAAAACTAAATTTGCTAATATAAAAGTTGTCTTTTTTAACCTAACACATATCAACATTTGAAATGAGGTGATAAGCTCATTACTAATACTAGGCTTCAAATAATATACCATATATTTTGTGTATAGGAAGTATCTGGAATTTTTTGTTTTTACCATAAGACTTGACTTCATCCATTTGTATATTGCATCTTACCGTGGAGACATGATAATGTCTATATGTTGGTTCAATCCTCCCTAATTAAATATATAAGCTATTGAACCAACATTATTTAAGAAGAGAAACAAAAACATACTATAATAACCTTCAAAACCATAATAACTTTTAAAATATTAAATTTACATAGCTTAATTTGATTGCTTGAAATGTAGAAAATAATCCTAATACTAACATCCTTTATAAACAAAAATTACCACAAAATACAGAATATTTGAGAACAATTGTCTAGACATAGTGCAATAAATACTTAATAAGAGAACCACCCAAAAAAAAAACCGAAATCAAATTTTTGAAATTGGGGCACCTAGATTATCTTGTTGATCTAATCATTTAAATATATATAACTAATAACACTTCCGGAAACACCACCCATATGGTACTAACCCAATTTATCAAGATAAATTAAGAAACAACTTGGTAACCTTCTATCACAAATCCATGTAATAAGGTATGATCTATAATTGAAACTCTAGCATTAATGCCCAATAGAAAAACAAAAGAAAAACATAATGTAAACCATCACATAACTAACTGTCAATGAATTGTGGATTAAATGAAATGTGGACTAGTTTGAATTTTTTTTTTTCAACAAAATTCCAATTGTTTGAGAATTCCATGTCACCCAAAAATAGATTTCGATAAATTTTATGCTAAATATCTCGTTTTGTCAAAAACAAAATATGATTTTATTCATATTAAAATATATAATGAAAAAAATTATTACTTATACAGATATTATATTATCAATTTTTCATATGATTAAGAATAGAAAATATAATTATTTATTAAAAATAATTATAACTTGTTTTATTTTATGATAATTTTTTAATATCTTAATTAATTTATAAAAATGTTTTAAAAATAGAAATGTAGGTTTTAACAACCTAACATATTTATTATTTGGAATGAACTAATTTTTAATTATTTAAAAAATTTAATATTTATGTTTATTTTATCGGTATTTAAATTATAAAAGAGATAATTTTTGAATGCCTCCAACTTATTGCATACAAATAATTTGGTGAAGATATTTGCATAATGATATTGATTAGGGCAATACTAAAGTTAAATATTGTGTTATAGAACATGTTTGTGTATGAAAATGTCCTGAAACATCAATGTGCCTTGTATACTCATGAAAAAATTGAATGTAAACAATTTGTAGAGCAACTTGATTGTTACAATTCAAAATTATAGGAAAATTTTGTATACTCCTAATATTACAGTAATGTCACACAACCATATCAGTTTGTAAATAGATCCTCCTACTACATGATATTATTATTTAGTGATCAATTGAGAAATAATGTTTTGCTTCTTTCCCCCCCCCCATTAAATAGGACCAAATTCCATTAAAAAAAAACATATTCAAATGTCTATTTTCTATCATTAACAAAACTATATGACATGCATTCATGTAACTTGTCAAGAACAACTTATCATTCTTCTTGTATTCTAATCCATGCTTCATTGTATCTCGAATGTAACTCAATATATGACTTTATTATTTCTTATGGCTCTCCTTTGGCTCCTACATTAAGCATGAAAGTTTAACGATAACATAACTAATGTTTGGCCTACTTTAGGTAATGTAAATGAGACTCCCAATAAACATTAAATAAAGAGTGGTATTTACTAGTGATGATGAAACCGAAGGAGACAATTGAAGGATTATCTCGATAGGTTTTTCTATAGTCTTGCAATCCATCATCCGGAACTTATTAACCATGGTCTTAGCATACTTATATTATGACACAAATATTTGGTGCCCATTTTTATGTACTTCTGAACTAAGGTAATAATGCATTAGCCCAAGATATGTCATGTCAAACAATCACTTGAGACTATTATTTTTTGCATTAATCATATCCATAGAGTTTCCATTGATTACTGTATCATCAACAAATACAATTATAACAACAACCTCCCCCCTTGATCCTTGAGGTATTGTTTTAGAAACTATGGACTCCTTTGGAATCCATGTTGTATGTGATGATCATCAATGTTGATGTACAAGGGTCAAGGAGCCTATTTGATACCATACAATTATTTTATAAGTTTACACATTTTTTTTCTTAATAAAATGTGACAATGCCTCTTGTGGAGTCATGTAGACTTCCTCTTGTAGATTTCCATTTAGGAAGGAACTTTTCATGTCTATCTAATGAACATTATATTAAAAATATGCATTCTAATGGTATTTATCTTAGTTATGGGATAAAATGTATCTTCATAGTCAATGCATTATTTCTATGCATAGGTCTTCACTACATGTCTTGACTTATATTTTTCAATGTTTCTAGTTAATTTGTACTTGGTATTTAAGACCCACTTACATCTAATAGGCTTATTACTTGGTGGAAGATCAACAAGCTTCCATGTGATGTTGTTTATGAGTGACTGACACTTTGCATCCATTTCTTCTTTCCATGAATTTGAATTCTAGGATTCATGAACTGTTGAGGGATCAAATGCTTAGCTAACTTTGGTCATTAGGGCCCAAATATAACATTGTATGAGCCATGTTATGATTCCTCAGTATTCAACTAGAAGTGTGTAGGACTCCATATAATTTTCCATCTCAAATTTCACTGGAATACAACTTTGGCATATGTTGTAAAATATTATTAGTTGTTGGAGGACTTCACTGTCCTCATCACTACCACTATTTGTATTAGTAATACTTATCAAATTGATTCTTATGTCAGATGACTGTTTGGAGGGTGATTTGGATTCACCATTTGCATCAAATACAACATCCTTGCTGATAAATATCATCTTTGTTTATGGTCCTTTGAGTTAGTATGCCTTGGAATCTTCATTGTAGCAAAGAAAAATCCATGTCATAAATTTATTAACTAGTTTATTTATCCTTTTTTAGGAACACGCATATGTGATTTTTCAAAAAAAAAAAAAAAAGAATTGAAGATGTGATATATAATGTGTATTCGCAATGCATGTTTCCTACCGAGTAATATTGTTCAAATATTTGGTTTGATTCCTTGTTTAACATGTAGACTATTGTCTAAAATTATTCTTCAACTTGTACACATGAGGAAAGTGTGAGTCTTGAATCATGTTCCATATTATTTCTGTAATTATCTTAGTAAGATTTTTGAATATGACTTATATTTCAATTAATTATTTGTACAAGCCTACATTGATTGACAACATATTCATAGTTTCATGGTAGATAACAATTAAAGTGAAGAAATTTGTAAAATAATAGCTTTTCATACTTTTGAATAAAAACATGATTTTATAGGAAAACATAGTCATATCATTTAATGGGTAGATAAATAAAAAAATTATTAAAATGAATCACCTTATCTTCCAAGACAAACCCTAAAATAATTAGTATATTTCTACTAATTTTACCAAGCATAGGGGTATTTGACCTATTATTAACATAGCATTTCATACACAAGATTCATGTACTACCATCTCTTATGGAAAGGTGTGTTAATCATATACATGAGAAGAAAGTGATATAGATTCAGGAATTCCATGAGTAGCCTATTCAGCTAGTGTCATTTTCTTCTCCACCAAAGGCGCTATATGATTTAAGCTATGGATCTTATGATAAATAATTTCAAGTAGTCTGAAACTATTAGAATAGTTAGTCAGGCCTCTCTAATTTGAGAGAGTGCTTGATATTAGGTAGAAGAAGTGTCTTTCCCTTACCAGAAGCGATTAATATATCATGATGTGGAGTGTGATCATGAGGTGACCCGTAATTGTGGTGTACGTAAAGCGTGGAGAAGGAAAATAAACTTCCCGTGAATGTTTGTCTTATTTTGATATAAGTACCATGGAGTCATAAATTTGATGTTGATCTTTTTGGAATATTTTACGTCGACGTGTGGCTCCACATATGTGAGATAAGATGCGTATGGATGGTTTCTGTTTTCTTATTTGGAGACAACACGTAATAGATTAAACAAACCCAAGTTATTTCACGTCAGTTTATTAAGCAACTTTTATTAAGGTTTTATATTTAATGTGGTGTATTAAAGAGGGGGTATTATTACAATCACATGAGAGATGTGTTTTCTTTAAAAAAATTACATTGTGGTGGATGTGTGTGGGGTGATTTATTTTATATATATATATGAAAGTATATTTTATTATTTAAAATTAGATGTTTTTTAATATGCAATGATTTTTTTTTTAAATGAAAATTTTATACAATTTAAAATATTAATAAATTACTGTATAATGAATCCAAAATTAATAAGAACAAGAAAATTAACAATAGTTCAAGATTTTGAAATAATACTTAAAAATTGATTATTATTGACTGCTTGAAAAAATTACAAACCCAAACCATGCTTAAATACGCCTCAACTAAAGAATATGAGTTTACATGTTAAATTCAAAAAAAAATTAAAATCTAAAAAAAATATTCTATTTCAAAAACACCCGAAATAGCCCAAAAATCTCTCAAAATATTCTAAACATTATAATTAGACTATGGGACGAAATTAAACTAAATTTTACTTCTTGTTCTAAAAATATACACTTTTTAAAAATTTAAAAAACCTCAAAAAATCATTAAATCATAATTTCAGACCCTCAAATGATTTCGTACGGCCTCTGGAAAAATATCAAAAACATGGGTGGCCGTTAGAACCACCTAGGGCAAAACAGCCTTTTTGATACGATCATTTTTGCATGTGGAAGAGCTCAAACACAGCTATGGGCCAAAAGTTATGGTTTCCAAAAGTTGGCCTATTTTTTTTCGACATCATTCTCCTCTAGTTGAAAATAACTCAGCACCTACGAGTTGCCTTGATTGCACTGCTACCATTTGTGTTTGTCAATCTTCTTGAGCTCTCATTATGTAATCCAAATGTTATCTTCTTACTGAAAGCCTTCTCACTGCACCAAATACATGTTATAATTACCTTGCCTTGTGCTTATTGTCTTCATATCCAAAACTTGGACTATTTTTTCTTTCTTCTTCTTTGGAACTTATTGCTCCCAATTTAATTATTCATCTTCATCTTCACCATATTCTCCATAAAATTCATATAAATTTGAAACATTAAATACTAGAGATATATCAAAATTCTAAGGTAAACTTACCTCATAAGCATTATCATTGATTTTCTTCACAATTTTGCATGGTCCATTTTTTTTTTACTTCAACTTATTATATGTGTCTTTTGAAAATCTCTCTTTCTTCAGGTAAACCATTACCAACTCTCCTTCTTCAAATAACTTGGATCTTCTTCTGACATCTGTTGTTGCTTTATATTTATCATTACTTCCTTGTAACTTTCTTCTTACTCCTTGAAACTATTGCATATTATTTGTAAATGCTTCTACATCATCACTAATTCGATCAAAAATTGGAAAGTATACCAAATCTAAAATACCCATAGGATTTCTCTCATAAATTTTTTGAAAAGGTGAATTTCTTGTTGATCTATTCACTAAACTATTATAAGCAAAATCATCTTGTGGTAAAGCTAAGTCCCATTGCTTTGGCTTCTCTCCCACTATGCATCTCAATAAATTTTCCAAGCTACTATTCATAACTTTTGTTTGTCCATCTGTTTATGGGTGATATGTACAAATGAATTGTAGTTTAGTACCCATCTTCTTCCACAAAGTCCTCCAAAAATGACTTACAAATTTATTGTCTTTATCGGAAGTAATAGTTTTTGGAACACTATGCAATCTCACAATATCCATAAAATACAATTCTAAAAATCGAGTGGCATCATTGGTTTTCTTACATGTAATGAAATGAAGCATTTTTAAAAATATGTCTAAAACAATAAAAATTGAATCGTTACCTCTATGTGTGTTTGAAAATCCCAACATAAAATACATACTCAAATCTATCCATGGCCTTCTTGGAACTGGTAATTGCATGTAAAATTTGGTATTTTATGCATGTCATTTAGCTACCTGACATATTATGCACCTTGAAACATACCTTGCCACATCTCTCTTCATCTTTGACAAAAAATACTTTTCCTCCACCAAAAATATCATCTTTGTCTTACCAAAATGTCTAGCCAAACCACTACTATGTAATTCTCTTATTATATTGTCTCGTAGAGACCCAACTAGAATGCATAATTATTTCACTTTGAAGATATAACCTTCTTGCATAAGATACTCATCATAAATAAAATTTGTCCCACATGCTAATAGATTCCTGCACTGCTCAACTACCTTGCTAAAATATGGATCAGTATCATATAATTATTTAATAGCTTCAAATCCAACTACTTCACTCACCATAGTAGTTAATAAAGCTACCCACCTACTCAATGCATCAGCTCCCTGATTTTATTTTCTCGATTTATGCTTCAACACAAAAGTATATCTTTGCAAGATAGAAACCCACTTTGCATGCTTACTATTCAACATTTTTTATGTATTCACTTACTTCAAAGCCTCATGATCTGTAGATAGTATAAACTCCTTAGGCATTAGATAATGCCTCCAATGTCTTAATACTTGTATAATTGCATAAAGTTCAACATCATAAGTAAAATACTTTGTTCTTACGTCATTCAAATTTTTACTAAAATATGCTACTAGGTTTCTTTCTTGACTCAACACAACACCAATTTCTACAAATGAAGCATCACAATCAACTTCAAATACTTTGTTAAAATCTGGTAATGCTAAAATTGGTCTTTCTATAATCTTCTTCTTCAAAATTTTAAAAATTTATGCAGCTTCTCTAGTCCATGCAAATTATTTCTCTCTCATGCAATATGTTATTGGTGCCACAATACTACTAAATATTTAAACAATTTTTCTATAAAAAGTGGCCAAACTATGAAACCTTCTTATCTCTATAATGCTTCTTGGAATAGGCCACTCAACAATTGTTTTTATCTTTTCTTCATCCATTTTCACACCATCTATTAAAACATCCAATCTCAAAAAAACCAAACTGTTTTACATAAACCTACACTTTTTCAAATTTGCATACAACTTCTCATTTCTTAAAAAGTCCATTACCATTTTCAAATGATGTAAGTGTTCTTCTTTAGTCTTAATTAATATCAAAATATCAACATAAACACCCACAAACTTATCAATATATTCTCATATCATTGTATTCATCACCCTCATCACCCTCATAAATGTGCTACATGCATTATATAATCCGAATGACATCACCATCCACTCATATAAGTCATCCCTAGTCTTTAATGTAGTTTTTCAGTCATCTCCCTCACAAATTAAAATTTGATAATAACCACTCCTTAAATCAATCTTGGTTAAATATTTTACTCCTATAAGAACATCTATCATGTCATCTAAATGAGGTATAGGAAACCTATACTTTATTGTAATTGTATTGATTACTCTACTATCCACACACATTATTCATTCTCCATCTTTATTTGGAGTTATCAATGTTGGTGTTTCGCATGGACTCATACTCTCCCTTATCACTTTCTTCCTTATCAATTCAATAACATGTTTATTTAATTTTGCATGTTCTATTGTACTCATCCTATAATCTACTTGATTGGGTAGAGTTGATCTTGGAATCAAATCAATGTGATGTTGAATATCTCTCTTTGATGGTAAACCATATGGTAACTCATTAGGGATAACATCTGCATATTATTTCAACACTCTTGTTGCTTCTATTGATATTCACACCAAAACTATTTCTTCATTCTTTACTACTAGTGCATAACTACGACCTACTACCTTCATATTTTGGATAAATTATTTAGTATAGAGCATGATTTTTGTCTTCTCTTCCTTTTTAAGAGAAAACAAAACTAATTTTGTACCACTTTTTCAAAAAGTTTATGTTATTTTGTCCATCATGAACTACTTTTCTATCAAATTGTCAAGGTCTCCCCAATAACACATGACATGCATCCATCAGAATAACATCACACCATATTTCATCATTATAAGACTTTCATATAGAAAACTTGATTAAGCACATTTTATCTAATATAACCTCATTCCCTTTCTTAAACCATGAAATTTGATAAGGGTTATGATGCTTTTAAGATTGTAGATTTAGTTTCTTAATCATTTCTTTTGAAACTATATTTTCACAACTACCACCATCTATCATTACTTTGCATACCTTTTCACCTGAAGTACATTTTGTTCAAAATATATTTGATCACAACCATGCATCACCATCTTATTTATTCTACACTTGATCCTTCCTTAGAGTGATGATGGTTCTTCTCATCATGAGATTCTCTCCAATGTCAGCTAGTGCAACTTCAGTATTTTGATCTTCTATTTCAACGTCAACTAGATTTACTCTTGGGTGATCTTCTTGTCTCATTTCTTGATCTTGATATTATGGACACCCAAATTCTCTTTGCTCTTCTTATCCACATCTATAATAGACATAAGATTTGCGTTGATTTGGAAACCATCATCTAGCACCACCATGACCTTATCTTCCCTGAAATCCTCTTCCTGTTTGTTAGTATTGAAACCCTTCCCTATTATCATCTTACCTTTCTGAACCATGTGATTATTCAACTTTATTGGCATTAAAGCCACCTCTAGTGGTATCTAACCCATCTCGTCTCCTTATTAGAGGGGATTCACCTCTCTTTAGACTAGTAGATGTCCTTCTGAATTCTATCTATTTTGTTTGCCTTCTACCTTCAAAGCTAATTGATAATCCTCTTCCATATTAAATATTCTATGCATGCTTAATTCATCTTGAATAGAAAATTTCAAACCATTTACATACCTTCAACCATCTGTTCTTCTGTTTCATCATTCTCCAGTCGTATGAAAATCTTCTAAAATTCATCTGTATACTCTTGTATACTGTGATCTTTTTGCCTAAATTATGAAATATTTTCTATAAGGTTTGCGCATAATCCACAGGAAGAAATTTTTCCCTCAGCTTCTTCTCCATCTTTTTCCATGTATTAATCTTCTTTTTACCTTCTCTTTGTCTCTCTTTCTGTAGGTGATCCCACCAAATCATTGCATGACCTTTCAATTTTGTGCATAGAAATTTTACCTTGTCTTCTCTCATGGTCTTCCACTCCAATAAATTCTCCATGCTATTCATCCAATTTATCAATTCCTCTAGTTTTAAACTACTTCCATTATCTAGAACATCAACCTTGATTCCTTCATTATTTCCTTCTAAAGCCCGAACCATCATCTTCTCCATCGATGGTGGCTGCTCTTGTTATTGTTATTCTTGCTGAACTTCTTCATCACAATCTGTGTCTTCCTCATTAAAACCTTCTCTTCTCTAGTGATTGGTGATAACCTTTGTAAATTATTGAACTTGCCTCTGTAGTTCTTATATATTCTAGTTCATCTGTGTCATACCTTCTCATCCTCTCACCATTCTTCTTTCCTCTAAGATTTGAACTTGCTCTAATACAAGATAATGAAACCAAACCATGCTTAAATAAGCTTCAACTCAAAAATTAGAGTTTAAATGCAAAATTTGAAAAAAACATAAATAAAAAAAATGCATATTTTTTAAAACACCAAAAATAGCCCAAAAATCTCTTGAAATATCCTAAACACTATAATTAGACTATGGGATGAAATTAAACTGAATTTGACTTCTGGTTCTAAAAATATACTTTTTCTAAAAATATAAAAAATCTTAAAACATCATTAAATCATAATTTTGGACCCTCAAATGATTCCATACGGCCTCCAAAAAAATATTGAAAAAATGAGTAAGCTATTAAAATTTCTTAAAACAATAACAACTTTTTCGATAAATCATTTTGACATGTGGAAGAGCTCAAACAAAGCTAAGGGTCAAAAATTATGCCCTCTAAAAATTAGCTTATTTTTTTCTACATCAAGAAGTCATCATCAAACACATTCTTGAGCCTTGAAATAAGTCTAGTCAATAAACTTTTAGTAAATAGTGAGCGAAGAAGCCTTTTGTCTTTAGCATTCAATAAAATAAAACTTAGTGTGTTGAGCAACAATGAACATTCGAGATAGAACCCGTTAAGAGATTAAGACCCTCCCTCATTGTCTCCCATTTTGTGGAGGTGAAGGGTCATACTAATTGATTCTTGGGTCATTGGATATCTTCCTTTTTCTTCTCACATGCTTTGATCCAATCCTCCTATCTCTTGAAATCTCTAATTCCTTAAAGACACAGATAACGACTTCAAATTATTGAATGTGTTTAAATTTGTCATTTGCATCATTAGCTATTTTACCCTTTGGTATGAAAAGCTTTGGTTTTGCCCTACTTTCTGGCTCCCTAAGCTTCTCTATTGATGTTTTATCAGTACCTAGATCCATGGGGGCTTTGTCTGTTACTTGTTGATTAGAAAATGGGTCTTCTGAAGCTAAATATATATCATTACTCTTCGTATGTACTTTTTTCACGATGAGAAGATTAGGAGGACATCCTTCCACCAAGATGAATCCTTTCTCATGGATCTGCTACGCTTAATAACTAAATGAATAATATCGAATCAGCTACAACGATGAAACAACAACAACTCGTAATTGAGAGGGTGCTCTTCCACAATCAATTCAATATTTGTTTGTAGCTCCTTGAAAATATTGACATTAACAAGAAATCGGGTGAATATGGTATGTGAAAAAATAGTAGTAACAAGAACTGTCAATTAAATATTCACCCAGCATGTTGCCAAGTATCAAAATTTGGCCAAAAAATAAAAATGTAGATTGGGAAATTGAAGGCCAAGTATCCTTCGTTCCATCCACCACACCTGCCGTCGTCCGTGACTCGCTTCCATGTTTTGAAACACTAACGCAGTCGGGAGCCATCGGAGAATTTTTTTTAATATGGTTTATTACATTTATAGGAGAGAGTAATATTTCTTAGAATAAATATCTACAATTATTTTTAGTATTTTTGAGATGGCGATGATAGTTTTTTAATTTTTTAAAATATCAAACATTATTTAAAATTTATTAAAGTTATTTTATTAAAAATATATATTCATTATGTAGATAGGTGTTTTTTTATATAAATATATCAATTTTTATTTATTTTTGACTGATCAAATAAAAATATATATATATTTAATTTTAAATAGAATTTTCATGTATATTTTTACATCTTTAATATTATTAGATTTTTTAATATTATAATTTTTCTGGTTATATATTGAAAAATTAATTATATTATTAAAGAATTATAAATTTTAAAAATAAAAAAATTAATATTTAATTTTAAATAGGGTTTCTATGTATATTTTTACATCTTTCATATTATATATTTTTTTGATTATATACTTAAAGAATTAATTATATTAATAAATAATTATAGTTTTAAAAAAATAAAAATACATTGATAATATATTACTATATGGTAAAATAATTATATGTAAATTATAATTATGTATTATAATGGAAAATGCTTTATATATATATATATATATATATATATATATATATATATATATATATATATAATTTAAAAAACAATTTTTTTTTTTAATAATATCAAAAAGTATTCCTCTTATTGAAATGTAAGATGAGATATTTTTTTTAAATAAAAACAAATAGATTATAAAAGATTATTTTTTTATAAGTGTTCGATTTCAATTTAAATTAATGTGTATTTAAGATGAAAATAAACTTGAATTATTATATTAATATTTATAGTGGAGTTATTTTTAAAAACTTATTATATAAAATATTATTAAATCTAAGTTTATTTTTTCCGTATCACTAAATTAAAAATTGTATATTTTTTTTAATAATAAATAATAATTAGAAAATATTTATATTTAATCATTTTTATTAAATCAATTTTTGTTTTTTATTTTTTATATTTAAAATATGTAGCATATAACATGTTCAATAAAAATGATAAATTGTAATATTAAATTAAAATATTAGACTTAAAATAACTTTGGCAAGTGAAAGACAGGAACGACCCAAGGAGGATCGATGAAGAGATAGTTTGCCATCAAGATAGATGAAACTTAGAAAGGTAGAGGTTTAGAACATGGGGAATAAATGCTTCCCAATAGGATAAGCTATAACATGGAGGCTAGAGTAACAAATAATCTGAAAGACTTGGTAATGGGATTTGTGTAATTAAGGAGCTAGTGGAAAGCATCAAAACCTTAGTGGACAAACAAAATAATTAAAATCTAGAACAACATAAACATTTGGAAGCATCAACAAGGAGATTCATGGATTTTAAATTTTTTTTTATAGCTCACTCCAACCTGATGGAAGTCATAGATGATAATTTGATTAATATAAAGAACTTCATGGAAAATAACAAAAATGAACTGAGAGTGTACAAATTTTGACAATGCTTCAAATAAACATAAACAAAATGAAAGGTGTGAAAAATATATTATCAAACATTGTTGAAGACACAATGAATATGAATGAACATTTACATTGTTGGCATTGTGTACAAAACAATAATCATTAAGCCAACCATCAGATAAAAGACGCTGGGGAAGATGATGAAGAATAAAGCATGGGAAGTTAAGATCTAAAAAATAATTATGGTTGAATAGTTGTTTAAATTGTTTTATGTGACTTTATTTATGTATAAAGTCATAATGTCTAGTAGTCATATCTAGTTGTAATATTTTTTTTAAAAGTAATATTATGAATAAAAAATTTATTTATAAGAAAAAATTAAACTTAAAATTACTATATATGTATGTTACAATTAATAAAGATTATTTACTCTATAGTCTTTATTTCAAGATATTAGCCTTTAATTGAATTTGTATATAATTATTACTTCAAAAAGATAATTATTGGATTTATTGATTTTTTTTTTTTTTTTGAAAAAAAAATTGTAAATTTTTTAATTGACTATATAAAATAATTTTATTTTTAATGAATTAAGCATATAATATAATTTTATTTTTAACGAACATAATATATACTTTTAATTAAAAATGGGTTAATATTTATTTGAAAACTACTTTTAAAATTGTGTATTTATAATATTAATGTGTGTTTGTTTGTTTTTGTTTATGAACATATAATAAATAAATAAAAACAATGCATCTCATATAATTTTTAATATTGTAAATATTAAAAAATATCAATAATATGTGTAATGTTTAAAACATTGTTTTAATATAAGTATTTAATTTTATTTCAAATTATTTTATGTTTAGTATAAAAATAAATTTTAATTATTATATATAAGTTATTTAATATTTATATTTTTTATTTGATTGAGTAAAAGGTCATAGGATTTGATGGTCTTGAAATTTATTATAAAGGAGGTAAAGATATAATATTGATGTTCACATGGGATGCCTTTATTACTGGTAATAAAGCACACAAAACAATAAAAAAACTAATATGCCATAGGAATAAAACCAAACACAAACGAGTAATGAAAACTACCTTGCTAAAAAAGCCTTGTTACATTCAATTAATCTTCCATGAAACTTCCATCAAGTGCATCTTATCCAAGGGATATTGAGCACACTCTCTACAAGATAGAGACCTTTTGAGTTGAAGGTCATGCAAGATAGCCAATTATTCTACCTTTCTTCTTTTTTTACAGTTTAGTCCACTTCACCTTTTCTTTTGTAGAATCTAGGGAGAGGGTTACAATGATTTTGAAGGAGTTGAAAGGCTATGATTTATCATTTGAAATAAAAATTGTTATACTATCCTAAGGTTCTATCTTTGTAAAAGTTGCTTATGTTATATCCTGATTCTTCTCTAAGCAAACTTACATGATTATCCATAGATATTTATAGTTACCAATTTAATTTGATTATTTTTATCTAAGTTATGAGTTATATATTGTTATGGGATAATTGAATATTGCTTTGGTTACATTATTATATTACTATGAGTTATCTATAGTGTATATTCTTACATTATGATCATGATGAGTTGTTATTTTAGATTTATTTTACGATATGTCATGATGTTATGGACTAAGTACCTGCTTGTCATGAGATGGATGTAGAAAATATTCATCCATCTGAGCCTAACGAAGGGAGAGCATCATCGAATAGGGTGATGTAGATGGATTTTCTAGGGGATGACATAAGAACACCTAGAACCCTGCACATACCACATTAAATAGTACATATTATATGCATAGTATAATTATTAATGTTAGTATTTTTTTGATGATTGATTGCATTTAGAATTATTTATGAATGGTTAGTGTTAGTACTTATTGGTGATTTTCTATTTTTAGATGATTGAATATGTGTGTTAGTTTACATCAAATTTATGTTTATACAAAACTAACCTTGTAGGATTTTTGTTATAGCCACTTAAGTTTGAATTGAAATAATAATGAGTGTAATACAATTTTTTTATTAAAAGAATATTAATGGGTTGTTGATATTAAGTCATTATAATTAGTTATATGTAATAGAATAACTATATATCCTTAAATAATTTTTATAATTTTTTTTTTGAAATGGCCTCTCCCACTCTTTTTCTTACCCATATGCCTTGTTTGTAGGGTTCGATTACTACTGGGTCTACTACTGTTGAGACTACTACAGGGTTATCTACTATTTCTGGTATGTTGTTTGGTGCTATTATTGGTGTGCCATTTGTGCCAAGAGGTTTTGATGCTGTTAGGGCATCATCTAGGGAATTGAAAGGTTCTATCATTATTGGGACATTACCTGCTATTGGGGTGGTTGTTGCTAGTTCAATGCCCATTTTTGGGGCTGTTATTGTTGGTACACCACTTATTTTGGGTTCTTCCTCTACTCTTACAATCTCTTTTGCTAATGTGGTTCATGATGGAGCCTCATATCCTCAGAATAAGATTGATGCTCATTCTTATCTTGTGATTGGGGGTAAGGTAAAAAATTTAGCACTACCCCCTCCTGTTATGATTTTATGAGATGAAGTGTTAAAAAATGAGAAATAATTTTCTTAGAAGTCTTTGATTTATAGATTTGATAGATTCTAGCCACACCTCTAGGATCTAAACACTTGGATCTTTGACCAGTGGCATCCTCTTACACATGGAAAAATAGAAATTTACCCATGTGCTAAAGGATTATTTGTAGTTGTTTTTTTATTTTCTCCCTATCAAAATGCTATTTATGATGGTCGGTCTTGGTTTTTGGGATAAAATAAACTAATACTAAAGCCTTGGGTTCCTACCTTTAACCCTCTCATTGAATCTTTCAATAAGATACCGATTTGGATTCATCTACCAAATCTACCTTTTCATTTTTGGTTTGAATCTTGATATAAAGGCATTGGTAGCTTGGTGGGCCATTTTATCATGGTGGATTATGCTACTACTCACTTCTCTCACAACACTTATGCTCTTATTTTAATGGATTTGGATTTGATTATGCCTCTTCTGATAGGTTCTTTTACAATTTACCGATCATTCTTGGTGTCAACCCTTGGATAATGAAGGCCCCCATTTCATTGTCAGAGGTGCTTTAATATGGGTTATTTGGCATTTGAAAGGCCTGATTTGAATGTTTCTCAGTCTTCATCTCGGTGGAAGGATGCTATACATGAACACCTTACCATAGATGTTGACGATGATGGTTTGGGATCAGAAGCTTCTGAGCCTCTTTCTAATGATGGGAAGGATTCTCCTCCCCCATTATAGAACTCTCCTACTACTGGGATTGCTGTAGGGACATCCCTTGCTATTGCTGTTGCTTTTGAGATTGTTGTTCAGACTTCCCCTAATATTTTTGTTGCTAGAACTATTATTGGGATCTCCCCTACTATTAATGCTATAGTACTATTATATTTGCTTGGTTCTTATCCTACTATAATTGTAATAGGGACATCCCTTACGGTCTCCCCTAATGTTGTTTTTGTTGGGACTATCACAGGGATCTCGATTGTTGTTGTTGTTAAGTCAAGGACTACTGATGTAGGTACATAATTTTCTATTAGGGCTGATGTTTTTGTGTCCACTCCCCAAACTCCATCTCTTTTTGAGGATTTGGTGAGTTTTTCACCTCCATCTCCTATTTTTTGCAAATGGAGATTTTGACGTTTATTGGATTATTGTCCAAAAGAGGAAGCAAGGTCTTCCTAATCACATTTCTTAGACCCACTTTTGGGCCAAGGGTGTTTGACCTACTAGGTCAGGTTATGTTATTATATAGTTTGTTGTTCCTTGAAATATTGATGCTTTTCGATTGCTTAGCCATTTTGTATTTATTGTTTGACTACACTCACTAAATTGTTTATGGCCTGTCGGTGGCCTTTTATTTTTTTGCCCTGGGGGCTACTTTGTGTAGGGATCATGACCCTTTTTTCTTCCTAAACTAATAAAAAATTATATATCATTAAATCATATTATTATTAATTAGTAAATATATTCTAATAAATGTATAAATAAGGATAAGTGGAAAAATGGAATAAAATAAATAAAATAATTGGGTTGATTTTTATAAGTGGAAATAAAGTCTCATAAGAGAAACAAAACACATAAAACAATTTAATTAAAATTAAATTGAGTAATTTTAATTTAATAAACCAGCAAGTGAATTGTAAATAATAAAATAAAAGAAAAAGAAAAATAAAAATAAAAAGGAAGAAAAGAATCTTAAAAAAAAATGCACCATACTCTTAGAAAAGGAGGAAATAATGGAGAGAGGGGCACAACACAAAATTGAAGAGAGAACAAAGAGAAGAAGGAAAGACCTGAGTGGATGGAGGAAACTCTTCTGAACCAAGCAATTTTGGGTCAAATCTTTTGATAGGTAGGTGATACATGTGGCTGTAATCTCCATGGTTATTATTTAACTAAACATGTAATTATTATGTGTATGTATTGTTAGAATCATTATGTTAGTATTTTCTAAGTATTTTTGTTTCTAAAAGATAAACAACATCCTTTGAGCTATTGTTATTGTATATTATCATAACAGAATTATTACAACTTCTTTGTAATATATAAAATGATTTTAATACTATTTGCATTACTTATCAAATGATAAGATTATCCCATATTGAATTTATATAGCTAAAGGCATATATCAATATGTCATACAATGATACGCACACACACACACACACACACACACACACACACACACACACACACACACACACACACACACACACACACACACACACACACACACACACACACACACACGACTTATGAATATTCAATGCTTATATATTGATTATACATATATTTTAGTTATGTAGTTAGATGATTTAAAAATATTAAGGGATGTTAAATATATTTTGGTTATGTAGTTAGGTGATTTATCAATATTCACATATACAATGAGATTTATCAATATATAGCAGTATAATACACACACACACACACACACACACACACACACACACACACACAACAAATTATGAATATTCAATGCTTAGATATTGATTATACATATATTTTAGTTATGTAGTTTGATGATTTAAAAATATTTAGGGATGTTAAATATATTTTGGTTATGTAGTTAGGTGATTTATCAATATTCACATATAGAATGAGATTTATCAATATATAGCAGTATAATACACACACACACACACACACGCATAGAGAGAGAGAGAGAGAGAGAGAGAGAGGAGAGAGGAGAGAGAGAGAGAGAGAGAGAGAGGAGAGGAGAGAGAGAGAGGAGAGAGAGAGAGAGAGAGAGAGAGAGGAGAGAGAGAGAGAGAGGAGAGAGAGAGAGAGAGAGAGAGAGAGAGGTAGTATAATATACAACAAAACTTAACAATATTCAATGCTTATATATTGATTATACATATATTTTGGTTATGTAGTTAGATGATTTAATAATATTTAGGTATGTTACATATATTTTAGTTATGTAGTTTGGTTATTTATCAATATTCACATATTCAGTGAGATTTATCAGTATATCAATCCACTACTATTGTATGTTTATCAATATTTGGTGATATAATGTGCAGTGATACAACATCCATGCAATTATGATGTTGTTGCAGTTATAATAACATATAAAACGTTAACTATGAAAACATTATTACAAGTCACAAAATTTATCCCATACTTAGATAAAATATGCATCAATGCTATATTAAGACATGACTTAGTTTAATATAGTGAATTAGAGTTGTGGACATAGTTTATCAAATAAAGTGATGAAAGAGTAGATAGATACCATTATTTATATTGCAAAATGCTTCGTATTTATAGGATTCAGTGATTTAAAAAATTATGAGTTATAACATTATCATGCTAATTTAGTGGATTGGATATTACAAACCTATATATTTTACACTTCATCAATTTGCCTTTATCGATCAAACTAAAATAATAATTTAACATAGATATATTAAACCATTATACATGATAATGATCCATCTATTCCAGTGACTTATACAGATATATAATATACACGTTGTAATGAATTAAGGTGACCTAGTATATAACATTATAACATATAATATTTCATTATTATAAGGTAATCTAACTGTGTATATATATATATATATATATATATATATATATATATATATATATATATATATATATATATATATATATATATATATATATATATATATATATATATATATATATATATATATATATATATATATATATATATATATATATATCAGATTTATTGTATATGTATTAAAATGACTATATAAGGCATTTATATAATAATATGGTTATGATATATGATCTGTTATATATTACCATATATGTATGTTGTTAATATATCGCATAAAAATTTCTTTGGTTTGTATCTTTAAAATTTCCCTATAATTTGAGCCATATTTCTATACTTTATTTTAATCTGATATATACTATGCTAGACTTGCGTTGTGCCTATATGAATGGATTATTAACATAAACATATACATACATAAATACATATATAGATCATAATTTATGTAAAAGAGTCAACATCAATGATCATGTATCAAGAGACAAGAGAACATGCTTAGCTGATTATAAGAAACTATGAGTGTTTGAAAGTTATAACTGTATGGTGAATTGATAGGGAAATAAATAACCCATTGAATAAGATATAATTTTTTTATTAATATTATATAAATAATATGTCTCATAATTGATTGCTAATATATTATGTAAAATGAATGTTTAAAACCTCATCGAATCCTTATTTAGATTTATAAATGACTATAGGCATTTATATGTAGTATTTATTTATTTTTTGAAGACATGTGTATGATACATACCATGAGTAGATTAATATTTACAGGTGTATATACATACATAGTATGTATTAGTATATTGTGATGGTACTTATAGCTTTATTGATTGATATAAACTAAGTCATTAATTTTTTAGTAATGGGAAACCAACTATATATGTAAATAGTTCCCTAAAACATAACAAGATGTATAATTAAAGACCATGTTCAAGCAAAACATAATTAGGATTATGAGACTTTTGATTCTTTAAATTATTATAATGGGTTGGTTGTATTTGATTAGTTATCCTCAAGAACAATGGAATGTCATAATATGGGTTGTTATAGAGTACATTATATTTGAATAGTACTTATAGGAATTAAAAAAAATCATTCTAATTGTACATTATACCTGAATGGTATAAACTATAAATTATTATTCTTATTATCTATGTGTTAAATAATGTCATGGAGATTCATTTATACATTTGATGAGCTAAATGTATACATTTTGATTATCCATGTATTTATCATGTTTTATGATTGGTAGTACGAAGAACTTTGTATGAATCTACTAATTATACTTATGTTAACCAAATATCACATTACTGATAGATAGTAAGTAGTGAGATGGAATTCACTATATTACTAGCATAACCAATGTTAAATGAAGTTAATCCGATCAAGTGGTGTGTTTGAAATTTTATAATCTTATAGATCAATAACTATTAAAAACTTTGATGAATGTAATGTTAGTTAGATATTTTCATTTCATATGTATGATTTACATGTTTATATGATATTATGTTAGAACAAATTTCATTATGGTACACTACATGTTCTTAGAAACTATACAACATATGGGTACTAGCTTATCTCTCTAGATTTATACACCGTCACTCTCTACTCATCTATAAAGGGAGGGCCATTCCCTAATGGAGAATTGAGTAAGGGATCGAAGATCTGTGGTTGGTGTGTAAAAGTGCTTGGATGATGCACTCCATCCTCACAATAATATTTATTTGGAGACAACAGTTGAGATGTTTTTAAATACTAGAGTTTGGAGAACTCATATTCCATAGAGCCATGTATATTATATCTTATACATTGTATTGTAGTTATTATTATTGAAAATTATCCTTGATGATATGTAATTATTTACTTATTATACATTAACAACAATGGTTGTATAGCTATACCAGTCATGGATGGAAATTTATAATTACTTTCTATATTCAATTATGACGTGTTCCATATGATGATAGTGATCAGTGACAGATAGATGTCACATATTAATTTTAGAGTTGGCACACTTAGAATATTCTATGTGGATCACTAATTAGATTCTTGTGGTATACTCTAATGAAGAAATATGTTATTTTAAATTAAAATTAAAATACACATATTTCTAGGTAGATCCCAGCAAGGATATTACAGTTTCAATCTCTAGTTCGATTTCCCTAGAGATATCTTGTATAAGGACATCTAGAGCCAATTCCAAATCCTTCCATTCAAAATCTATGTCATTCACAGCTTGGTTGGGATCATCCTTAGGGGACACGGATGAAATATAATCATTCTATAGATTTTTATAAATTTCTTTCTCTAAATCGCTACACTCATTATCACTTCCAACCATAATATGCTCAAGGTGAACAACCTTCCACCAAGAAACACCCTTCCTTCGCTTAAAAACCTTATATATTTTGGACAAATTCCTTGTTTCAAAATAGTTTATATAACAAAAATATAAATTTTCATAATCAATAGATTATTTCCAGACCCAATCTTGGACCTTTAAATAACCATACTCTAGAAGATCTTAAAAAACCTTTAGGATGATTAAAATGCAAGAAAATTTATAATGATAAATAGATCCATTATTGGAATCCATTAAAACATATTCAGCCAAATTATTCCCTATGAATATGAGACACTGTTCTACCCAAAACTTTAGGGAAAGATAAGGTAGTCTCACCTAAATGAAGCTATAGTTAAACTAGTATACATATTTTAGATAAATCTATGTAAAATACATTAATAGACATCATTCTCTAGGCACCCATTATATTCTATTGTATCATTTTTAATGTCAAATATATTTATCTTAAAATTTAAATTATTATAATTTTTATATTTTTAATGTCAAATATGAAAAGTTGCTAAAAAAAATTTAGTTGTTAATATCTAAAAAATCAAGAATTTTATTTTCTTAGATATTAAATAAAATTACCACAATAATAAATATAAAATACATAAATAATTTTTTAATTTTAAAGTAAATAAATAAATTGTTTTTTAATTTTAAAGTAAACAAAATCACCACAATAACAAATATAAAATAAATAAATATTTTTTTTATTTCAAAGTAATAAAATTACTACAATAACAAATATAATAAATAAATTCTTTTATTTTAATGTAAATAAAATTACTATATCATATATTTCAATATGGTAAATAAATTTAAAAAACTTAAAAAAATAAAAAAATAAAAATAAAATTCCACAATAACAAATATAATTCATCTATTATAGCATGCTAAATAGATAAATAAATTCTTTCATTTTAAAATAAATAAAATTACCACATAGTTTTTAATTAATTATTGATTACCCTCTTTCACACTTCCTCATGTTAAATTATTTTATAATTTAAATTAATTATTAATTACTTTCTTTTACACCTCCTCATGTTAAATTAATTTATAATTTATTTTATAATGTCAGCTTTCAAATAATTAATTCTTATCATATATTTCTGCACGATAAATATAAATAAATTCTTTCATTTTAAAGTAAATAAAATTACCACAATTGCAAATAAAATTCATTTATTATATATTTTATAATTTTTTTTTTTAAAACATGGACTTTTAATTAATTATTAATTACCCTTTTTCACATTTCTTTATATTAAATTATTTTATAATATCATTTTTCAAATAATTAATTGCCAACCTACTTACACCATTACACCTTAGGAAATACCTAATAGATATGAAAACATTATAAAAAGGTCAAAAGAAGGGTACTGCCATTTTAACAAGACCACGAGGAGTCATGTAACACTATATTTTTATCACCTAATAGATAAAAAATGATAATAAAGAAACACGTGATGTAAAGGTAGATACCAAGATCTGATTGAAAATATGTTAAAAAAATATATTATATAAAATATTATTAAAGCTAAATTCAATCATTTCATATAAATAGATGAAAAACACTATTTAAACTTACTTTTAATATCGATTATCATAAAAATAAAGTTCACATTTTATATATATAAATATATAAAAGGTAATAAGTCACAATTAAAATTGATTATTTACTTTGAGACTTCCTATTTCACCCTATTAGCTTAGATTAATTTAATGAGGATATATTTATTTAAAAAGGAGGAAATTATTTGTTTACTTCCTATTTGTCCTTGGATTCACTAATTTTATTTTTCCTTCTTCATTTTAGAAGATTTTTTTTACATAAGAAATAGAATCATAATCATTGTAATATTTTTTTGGGTTTTTTAAAATAAAATTATCATTATAACTTTTTAGCTATTTATCAAAAAAATTATTGATAAGATTTTAAATTAACATAATTTTTATTTTTTTATTTGTTATCTTCAAATTTATCTCTATAACTTATTGTAATTAAATATTAAAAAAATATTATATTTATAAAAAATATGTATATATTTAAATAATTTTTTATATAAATTTATTAAAAAATTTAGATAAAGGTAAATTATTAAGGTTTGAAGGGTTTTAGAGAATTGTAAAATAGAGAGAAGGAAATCATTTAAGATCACATACAATACCTCTACCAGTTGCCCTTGAGACACACCACCAAACAACACCACAATAAGTTTCCCCAACATTAGATAGCAAACATGCAACAAAATCTAGTTAAAAAACAATAAGCATTTAGTGTGCAACCCCCTACTTTCCGTGAACATCCAACCAAACTTTAATAGAGTAAAAACAATTTATCCTGCAAATTGTTCAGACAACCTGTTATCTCTCAAACCCTACACCTACTGAGTTGGAAGAATTGGTTTAGTGAGACAATGTGAACATCCCTAAGGTTGTGGGATGCTTACGTTCTTTGGGATGAACCTCTAGAGTATGTTAGATTCCTTCTATTCTACATGCATCGATTTAAGACTAGTGCACAGTCCTAAAGAAAAAAAAAGGTAAATCTACCATTAATCTAAACCTAAGTTTTTGAGGGAAAAGGTAAGATAGTGCTAAAATGAATAAAGGGTGATGCACAAGGAATAAATTGCGCACACCTGCTACCTTAATGAACACACTACAATTTTTTTAGAATGAGACAATATCACATAGACTCCACAAGGATACTCTAAATGCATAAGTATTTCATATGGAGGCACGTGATCATAGTGCAATGTTGATAGGGAAGAAGGTTATCCACAAATAATGCCTATGCAGACTTGAGTGCGTATAGAGTATGACCTACAAGTGAGTTTCAAGTTCTGCATAGAGGTGATAGGAATGGACAAAAATGAGAGGGGTGAACATTACCCACAGACAAAGATCAACTAACACAAATATCACATAGAATACAAGAATAATGAAGGGAGGTGAACTCAATTTTCATTAAAGTGAAAGGTTCTGAAAAAAAAGGTGCTCCTAGAGGCTATATTTTCACATAATTTATGTGCTAAAAAAATTCCTCCATCTACAATGATAAATCTTCAAGCTTACATAGGCAATTGGAGAGATCATGGTCATTAATTCATCTCACCCACTATTGGGGTAGTTACAATATTCAATCATGATTTGAGAAGTAGCTATGATATTTTTTGGAAGTGAAGATATGTCCATGATTTGCATTCTTTGATGTTATGCCTGGTGTCAGTAGCCATCTTTACATTAAATTCTGTAGACTTGTCAAATCAAAACACCATTTTAACTGTAACTTTGACCAATTTAATTAGACACTTCTCTAATTTTAATTTAAAATAATTATAAAGAGGGATAAGTCATATTTCTAATTCAATAAATGACATAATAAATGGAATGGCAGATCAAAATATATGATTAAAAAACCAACATGTAATTGCATAGTGGCATTAACACATTTAGAACATGGAAAAATGAAAAGTTACAGCATAATATTTGAGCAAAACCCATCATATCTTATATCTCCAAAAAATATTTAAATTACACTCAAAATGGTATTTTTAGTTGTTTGAAATGACTGAAATAACCCCTGTGATTTTCCCTCTGAGTGTTTTTTGGTAAAAAGTTGGTTGAGTGATAAATCTTTCTAGAAAGTTTGCATCACACCATCATAACTTTTCACTAGAGACTCAAAAGCTACAAAACTAAGTGCATTTCTTTCTCATGACATCAGGGTACAACCATGCCATTTTTCATGGAATTTGGACTTCATTTTCTCTTACACAATTAGGATTAAAAAGTGCTCACTAGGTAGATTTTAAAACTAGAAACACAATAATTAACCTAAGTATAAAATTATCTTAGATGCTAATTGTCACAGTTGCACAGTTTGTACATCGGAGTGAATTTTATGCACAAATATTACATACATATTATCCCTAAATTTGGATACCATCACTTTAAATTTTAAGGCAATTGGACTTCATTTGATCCTGTTTAATGGTGTTTGAAAAGTGTTGTGCAACTTGATTTGGCACTTGGAAACACTTAAAATCTATGTATTAGGAAATTTTTATGGATGCATATATTTTAAATGAAGAATTATTTTTCTATTACCAACATCACCATTATGTTTCCTAAACATTTGAATACCCTCATACAATTTTTGGAGAGAAATGAGCATGATTTAGTCATGCAAAACTTGTCCCAAAAAGCACTATGTAGGCTGATTTGGCACTGAGAGCTCTAAACCCTGAAACTTGCAAACTTGAACCTCTCCAATTTGTGCATGGAAAATTTGATTGATGGAGGTATATAAAGGTCATATACAAGGAAAAAAGGTCAATGAAAATTTTAGGAGAATTCTATATTCCATCTTCAAAAAAGTTTTATATGTAGGCCAACTTTGACCAACACAACCTTTACATAAACCATCTAGCAAGAATCGAGCAAAAACTAGCAAGAAAACTAGCAATACATAATGTTCAACACCATAGACCACTTGCTACTATATTCCAACCTACATCTAGCATATACCATAGCTATTAACCACATGGGTTCAACATGGAATTTACACAAATTTGCTCATTGAATGACCCTAAAATGGATATAGCCTTAAAACCATGGCCTTTATTGAGTTCACCTTTCCACTTATTCCTAACTAGAGTCCAACCCTTCTTCTCATCTAGGTCAGAAATGGGAAATACCAGTAAAGAAAGTTAAAATGAACCAATCCCATCAAAAATTGTGTTATAATCAACCTATATCTTACATCTAGATGGGATGTTCGAGAAATCCTAGAGAACTTCCTTTACTTATGTTGGATGAACAACAAGGTCCATACTTAAAGCATCAAAATGTTTCAGTCTTCTCCCTCAATTTCAACACTTATCCACAATGAGATGTTTTGTGAGGGAATCCTTCCACCAAGTGGCCTCCTCCTTATTTTTGAACTTCCACAATATTTGGCTAAATCACCTATCTCAAATTAGTTATGACACTGCAAAGGTAGGCCCTCATAGTCAAGGGGTTGGGTTTGTGAGTATTCTTCTACATTTAAATCAATTTATATAGGAAGGTCCTTGGAAGCATCAATATTGACTAGAATTATGACATAGGTAGTGTGGGAGAAAAAGGCTTTATCTCGGTAAGCTTGCTAAAACACAACTAGGTAATTTATTATTGCCTTATAACAGGGTTTAGCTCAAAAATGGGGCAAGAGATGAGGAAGACAAAATCAAATAGGTATAATATTAAATAGTTCAATGCTAGTGTTGAATTTTCTAAACCATGGCTTCAAGACAATGGAATGATGATCCCAAACACACATCTATATTTGATTCATTTCTTTGTCCTCAATGTGATCAAACATCATGCACAAAAATTATTTTTGGCACTAAGATAATTTTCTAGCTTACCTTAAAATAAAGGCTCCCAATTGTCTAAAATCTAGGGATGGGTATTTTGGAGTTTACGCCTGAGATTGATTCACCTATAAACAAGGCCTGTTGAGGAGTATCATTCTTTTTTTTATAACACTAAATCAATCTCCCTGTAAAAAATCTCAGCAATGTGCGATGTGGTAGGATTGAGAGGCCTCAATACTAATTTAGAGGAATTCTTAGTTGTAATAACTACCTCCATAAAGTTAAGATTTTTCCTATCTTTTAGCTTTGTTTTTGGCTCAAATAGGATATTCCACTATTTCTTCCCCATACTCCTTGCTACATTTGACCTTCTTTCCTAATCCTTCATTCTATGAATCTCCTTAATTTTTTGTCAGAACACTCTTCTCTCTCTTCTCCACACTACTCTAATCCTCGACAAAGTAAATAAATTTATCCCCAACCAAAGTATTTGTAAACTACCCAATAACATGGAGGCCATTTAAAAACCCTAGGTTCAACATCTAAATAAATATTGGTGATTTTTTTTACTTTTTTTATGTATATTTGAGCCCTGACACTATTTGGATAAACCTATGATAGGGGTCCAATGTTGGGTCCAGCTAATATTTTTAAGGGGGTAGTGCTAAGAAATTATAACACTATTTTCATCAATTAGCAGTGCCATGATTTTTAAAATTTTATGCAATACAAATTGCTAAAGAAAATTAAGAATATTTTACAAAAAAATGTTTGAATAAAAAAAGATAAACTTTATTAGATACAAATGTACAATTGGCAACCAAAAAAGTAGGAGAATCCATGCAAATTTTCAGTTCCCTATTGCTTCCCACCCCTCAAAAGTTTTTTCCTAAATAATAGTTGCTCCTTGTTTTAAGGTGGAGATATTTTTTAACTAGTTTTTAAATTTGTAACAATGAATGGGACCTCTTTATCCAAAATTATAGATTCATTATCCCCCAACATGGGAACCCTCAATAATCCCCATCAGCTTCTTCCCTGGCCATCGTTGGTTTGGCATTGGAGCCTATGGAGTTTGAAAATCCTATGAGTAGGAATGTGAGTGAATCTATACTAATAGATCAAATATATAAATCTATTTATTATCGATATATAAAAATTATATTAAATACCTATTTTAATAATAGAAAATATTTGTTATTTTAATTACATATTCTTATGTATGAATTATAAAACATATAATTAAAACCATTAAAAAAATAAAATAAATATTGAAAAGAATGCATTATATATATATATATATATATATATATATATATATATATATATATATATATATATATATATATATATATATATATATATATATATATATAAAGAGGGTTGGAGGGTCTGTCAATAATTTTGTTAGTCAAGGAAACTATATTACAACCCTATTAAATGATAAGGACACCCAAAATACCAAAAAAGGTGTAGAGATTAAAGGTGGACATTTCAAAAAATTAATGCCTGAGCATATTTTGAAGATCTAAGGGTGCGTATTTGATCCTACTTTAATATTCGGTGATAGCTCAACACATGTCTAGATTGAGCCAATTAGGCAACCTAGTCACTTTTTATCCACACAAGTGCCTATTTGTCATATACAGCATGTTATGTGTCAATATATGGCAAACATTGTCTTATGAGTCAAGAAAAAAGTTATTTCATGTATGGGAAAGAATTTGAAGCACAGAGGAAGGTCTATGGGGCATTCCAGAGCATATTTTTCAATAATGACCTTAGATCATTTTTTATTTCTACCACAGCTCAAAAATTCTAGTGCAACCATCATTGAAGGAGTAGGTTTTTCCATGGCATGCATAAGAGGAAAGAAAACTATCCAAGAGGTTCCATATATGCAATCAAGTGGTTAAGGGCATTTCCAAGTAGTTTTACATGTTGATAAAGTTTGTTTAACCTCCACCATGAAGTGCACCTTCTAGATCATAAAAAGGGCATCTCTAATCCAAAGGTTTGTTTCAAATCTTGATAATGCCTTGTTGAGGTAGTTAAAAAAATGATTTCTTGAAAATGGATCGAGATTTATAAATGAGGAAAAAGGAATATTTTCTAGCTAGGAGCATCTTGGAAGAATTGGGAGGGTTGTTATGCAATTTTGTAAATTATAAACTACAGTCCCAGATTTGAAAGAATAGTGCAAAATACATAAATAGGGGGTTTTGTCCTCTATTTAGGGGTTATTCATTCTACTAGTTTGTGGTGGTCTTTGCTTCTCTCCAAGTCTAGGTTATGAAAATTTTTGGATCAATTATTGAGTGAATGTTTTTCTCTCTTGCTAAGGTGGTTATAAGTGTACGTCCATTAGCAAGCTTTGAGAGCATGTTTATGTCTCCCCTATCTAACATAGAGAAATATCACCATGCTTATCCCCATGGTAGCATTTTTAAAAGTGATGTATGTAATATCTCTTTTTAAGTTAATGAAAGTGCTTGTGATTCTATGTTATTTCCTATTAATGAAGTGTAGTGATGTGTTTTTAAAATGTTGTTGACTAAATATATTATTCTATTCTCATTACTAGTTATCATCTTGGGCTTAGATATAGATTATAAATCCCTTTCTACATTATTGTAGAATATTTTGGTAAATAACTTGTTATGGCACCCTAGGTTTATGGATTTGATAGGGAAAAGTATCTAAAGGTTTAGTTTCATTGTATTCGCTATTCTTTCAAGGATCATTTGATATGTCTCATTATCTCGCTTATTAGTATTTTTTTATGTCTTTGTAATAAGTGATACCGTGAATTTTGTAAGATCCCTTGTTGATTGAAAACTACCAGCACACCACCACACCCTTCCTCTTTATAATTAACAAACTATCCTACCCTATAAATGATACAATCCTTGTTGCATATCATAAGTGTTATTTGCCTATAAATGCATAAGATCTTGCTTATATAACATGTATTTGTATCTTGTGTTATAAATCTTATCACTATAGTCTTCCTTTTATCCCCTTGTTGTTCAAAAATTCATAAGAATGAAGGTTTTATACACATCCCTATTTGTCTTCAGTCACTTGTATGTGACTTAGTGCATTTACACATTCCATGTGACAACCCTCCCTGGGTAGAGTGTACAAGTTTGGTTGTGCCCTAGTCATATTTGTGTCTCTATGTGCCAATAATCCCCATGGAGGATGAATTTTAGAATCTCTCTGTGTGAGCAAGCTACCTCATATATCCTCTCACCTTGGTTTAGGTAGAGCTAGAAGTAGTAGGGAGATGTCCATACCCTTTGTAGGTATTTCTTAGTCATTTTATCTATTTGGTTCATTTTGGATGCCAAACCCTCCCTCAGATAGAATGACATATAATTGGGTTTCTCATATATGTTTGTCATTTTATATCGAGTGTGCAAGGCTGAGTGTGATAGGTGTATAACTGGGAAATGTTACCACACTTTTGTCGCCATTATCAGGGATAGAAAAGATACCATGGCACTTGTGTTTTCAGGGACTCCTGTAGATAGTTGTTGTCATTTTAAAAATTTATCTACTTATTATAATGATCTGACTAAATTTGGTTTGACAAGATCATGATGCTTATATCACCATTTATGGGGACAAAAAAGACATGCATGGCACTTGTGTTACTAGGTACCCTTGTAGAGAACTATAAGTATTTCATGTTATGAAGTTCTCTACTATCATTTGCTATATTTAGACTATCATGGCCATCAATTCCATGTCACTCCACCGGGGGACATGCAAAAAATTGAGTTATTTTATAATTTAAATTCTATTGAGTTTACTACAAATAGATGTTAAAACTACATGTTGCAAGGTGATTTTTCCCTTTTGAACACTATTATGAGAATTTCAATGTTTTTCCCCTTTATCTCATCATTAAATTTAGCAAGATTGTTTTCAGCATGTACCACAATTAATGTGTTAAATATTATATTCTAGAATTCTTATTTTAGTGGTGACTATGATTTTAATCATCTGATTTCAAGAAGATCAGTGCCTATTTTGAATATTTTCATTTCAGCTTTGATTGTTCTTTCTTGTTTTCAAAGCTAGAAAGATTTAGATCATCCTTCAAAGGTACCTATCCAAACAACTTGTCTCACTCCTAAGTACTCGTAAAAGAAGAGGGAGACAAGTTTAGAAACATCTTTAATGGAAATTTTTTGTTGTTAAACATTATCCAAACTGCCAAGATTTTAGTAATCTTGAATTTTTGTTTAAATTCTCATTGTCGAGGATTTCATACCTCTTTTAGCCATTCTAAAACTTATAGTCCTATCTATTATCTAGTTCCTTGTCAACTAGATAAATACTTACCCAAGTTGGATCCTACAAGTCCCTCTCATTCACCCCCTCATATCCCTTCACCATTTAGTCTTGAAAATCCAACTGAACCAATCATAAGGCATGGTGACCCATATGAGAATGAACATCCTAAATTTCATTTTCCTATATTTAAGCCTATAATTTTTGATGACATGGAAGGTTATCCTAATGAAGTCCGAAATAAGGTAAGGAAATGTTTTCAAAAATTTCAATGAAATAATGCAGTAAGCAGTGATCAACACCTAAGGGATTTTCATAATATCATTCAATATTATGAGGTTGAGCATGAAGATGTGTGAATTAAATTATTGGTTCACACCTTGGAAGAATATGCATGAGATTAGTTCACTTATCTTCCCAGTGGATGCATTGATTCATGGGAATAAATGAGTAATGTTTTTAGAATCCAGTATGGTGAAAGAGTAGATTCAAGGTTTCTTTCGGATGAGTTCAAAAACATTAATAATAACCCAAATGAGTGTGTGCTAGACTTAAACACATGGTTCAATAAATATATGATTTGGTTTCTCAAAGCATATGGCCTAGTGATACAGTGTTCTTAATAAAATACTATGATGCCTTTGATAATAAGGCTACATATTACTTATGAGACAAGGCTCCCATGAACATATGGTTGGCATTGAATATCACCATCCAAATTGTGAAAAACATAAAGGCTATGGGAAATATAATAAAAAAGTGGTGTGATGTGAAATTGGTGAATAAAAAAAACATAGTCCACTAAGAATTCCAATATTGAGGAGATGGTTAAGACCCTAGCCTCCGCTATAAAATTGATGTCATACAAGCTTTCCAAGGATGAGAAGGGGATCCCTCATGTGTTTACCAGTCATGAGAGGGATTCAAATCCAAATAAATCATAAAGGGGTCCTACTTTCCATAATCAAGACAATGGTAGAAGGAAGAGGCCTGCACATGATGAAAGAAAATATAGACATCAGAATAAAGGGGATGTGAAAGAAGTGCCTGATCTATTAAATGCCAAGGTGAATGTGATGGGTTGTGACATTGATGTTGATTAGTGTGACAAGTGATTCCTTCCACATCCTCCATGTGATATAGTTGAACCTATTGATGAAGATGTAGATGATCTTGAGTCTGCATCATCTGGTGATGAGATTATGATGTTCAATTATCAACATCCCTGAAGCCAGATATCCCTCTATATAATTGATGAGTATAATTATTTTTTATTAGTTTTGGAGTGTGGTAAAAAAGGTATGTATCCCAACTTGAAAATTTTCTTGTGAGGTTAATATGGAAGAAGAATATGAATTTCCCATTCATGATTTCAACTTTTTAACATCAATGATGAATAAAAAATATGATAGGGAAATTTTTTTAGTTGAGGATATGGAGCTGCTAATTAATGTAGTAGTTGCCCAAGAGAAAGAATACCAATTGAGAAGCAAGTATCTAGGTGTTTCTCCTCAAGACATTACCCCTACAATTTCGAAGGTAGGATATTCAAGTAAGGAAGATAAGAAAACAATGGTAGTTCCTTATACTTCTAAAATAGTACCCATTTCCCAAGTTGCTAAGGCTAGAGGTGTTACACTTAAAAATAAATTACCATTGTTGTGTAGTATTCCTAAGGGTGTGAATGATGTTAAAAAATCCATATTTAAAGACTAATACTAAGCATGCAAATCCAGCCTATCCTACTCCACTGTAGACCTTAAATGGTTGCATTATAGCTGAAGGTGTTATTACCCTTCCACCAAATACTCCTCTTCCTTAGTATAATATATGTGATATGGCCCAAGTGTTGAGACAACTAAAAATCACTATGCCACTTGCTAAATTATTAAGAATACTTGAGCATAGGAAGAGAGCATTTGAATACTTTGTATTTGGTGAGATGTTAGCTAAAAATGAAATTGATTTACACTAAGAACCCTCAAAAAGAGATGAAGAAATTGAAGAGGTTGAAATCACTCTAGAAGTATATTTGATGACTACATTAGTATAAATTCATTTGAATGTGGATCCATTGTATACAACCTTGCTGATCAATGGACTTATTTTCCATAATTTCATGTTTTAATATGGGATTCTTTTAATGTAATGCCCTTGGGTGTCTTAAACGACCTCAAAGTTAAGATTACATTAGCTTTTGGTAAGTGGTATGCCATGGAATCATGATAAGTTCTAGTTTTTGGACAAGTCAAAGGTTTGGTAGTGTAGTTGGTAGTGCATCCAGGTAAGTATTTCAATATATACATTGTAGTTGTGGACTACCCACCTAAGTGTGGGATGCTACTATCACATAAATGGGTTGCTAGCATGGGTGGAAGTATACAAATGGACCTTTACTATGCCACCATTCCATTCTATGGTGAGATGGTTAAACTTTATGGAGAGATGAAGATGCTACATGTAAGTAAAGATCCCAAAAAATGCTCAAAATGAAGTATTGTACATAGATGTTGGGCTTGGGAACTTTATTGGAAATGTTGACATTAATTAACAACCTCATGCTGTTGATGTTGAACCTTATAACAAAGGTGTAGTTTGGAAGGTGTGTTTTGATGGGGATTGCTCTAATCTTGGAAATGGAGTAGGGTTTGTATTCTATGTCCCCAGTGGTAAGTGTTTAAATATTTATTTTTAGCTATCCTTTAAGTGCACTAATAATATCTTTGAGTATGAGGTACTCTTTCTTGGTTTACGTATTGCCCACAAACATGGAACTAAAATATTTATTGCCAAGGGTGATTCTGAGATAGTGGTTAATCAAGTCCAAAATGCTTATGTCACCAAAAACACAAGGTTGAAACAATATTGGAATGCTATCTTAGATTTGTTTGAATTCATTGATGCATTCAATCTTTGTTATCATGATACAATTTTAAATGAAGAAGCTAATAGACTTCAAGGGATTGCCCAAAAAAGGTGCAAGATCAAAGGTGGATGTTTCAAAAACTTAAAGCTCGAGCATATTTTGAAGATTTAAGGGTGCATATTTGATCTTGATTTAAGATTGCATGATAGTTCAACATATGTCCATATTGGGCCAATTAGGTAGCCTAGTCACTTTTTAGCCCCATAGGTGCATAGTTGGATTTAACA
This sequence comes from Torreya grandis, assembly GCA_037957365.1. NCBI lineage: Eukaryota > Viridiplantae > Streptophyta > Pinopsida > Cupressales > Taxaceae > Torreya > Torreya grandis. Next base: position 26,256 of record JARHVA010007065.1, on the reverse strand, counting down.
TGTCATGCTATGTGTCAATATGTGGAAACATTTGGATTATGAGTCAAGATCAATGCTCCTTCATGGATGGGAAAATATTTATAGAATAGAGGAAGGTCTATTGGGCATTCCAGAGTAGTTTTTTCAATAGTGACCCTAGATGATTTTCTGTGTCCACCACATCTCAAGCATTCCAATGCAACCATCAGTGCAGGAGCAGGTTGTTCCATGGCATGCATAAGATGAAAGAGAATTATCTAGAAGGTTATAGATATATAAGCAGTTGTTCAAAGGCAACTCCAGGTAGTTACACATGATGACAAAGTTTGTTTGGCCTCCACCATGAAGTTTACCTTCTAGATCATAAAAATGGCATCTCTAGTCCAAAGGTTTTTTGAAAATACTCATAATACCTTGTTGAGTTAGTCAAAGCAATCATTTATTGCAAATGGATGAAAATTTTCAAATGAGTTCAAAGTAATATTTTCTAGCTGGAAGCATCTTGGTAGAATTGGGAGGGTTGTTATGCAATCTTGTAAATTATAACCTACAGTCCCATATTTGAAAGAATATTGAAAAATGCATAAATAGGGGGTTTTGTCCTCTATTTAGGGCTGGGTCATTATGTTGGTTGTTGTTGGTCTTTGTTCTCTCCAATTGTAGGTTCTACAAATTTTGGGATCAGTTATTGAGTGAATGTTTTTCTCTCTTGTTGAGGTGGTTGTAAGTGTACAACCATTAGCAAGCTCTTAGAGAATGTTTATATCTGCCCTATCTAACATGGAGAAATATCACCATGTTTATTCCCATGGAAGAATTTGGAAAAACTAATGTAGGTAGTATCTTTCTTCAAGTTAATGAAAGGGGTTGTGATTCTATGTTATTTCCTATTGATGAAGTGTAATGATGTGTTTTGTAAATGTTGTTGACTGGATATATTTTTCTATGCTCACTACTAGTTGTCATCTTGGGCTTAGATCTAGATTATAAATCCCTTTCTGCATTATTTTATAAGATGTTTCTAAATAACTTGTTAGGGAACACTAGGTTTATGGATTTGATAGGCAAAAGTATCTGAAGATTTAGTTTTAGTGTATGCTCTATATCTTTGCTATGTCTCATTAGCTTGCTTATGAGTATTTGCTATGTCTTTATAATAAGTGATGCCATGAATGTTTTAATATCCCCTATTGATTGAAAACTATGAAAACACCACCATGTGCTTCCTCTTTATAATTAATGAACTATCCTAACCTATAAATGGTACGATATTTATTGCATATCATAAGTGCTATTTTCCAACAAATGCATAATATATTTCTTATATAACATGTATTTTTATCTTGTGTTTTAAGGATTATCACTGAATTATTCCATTCATCCCCTTGTTATTGAAGAATTCTTTAGAATTAAGGTTGCATGCACATCCCCATATGTCTTCAGTAGCTTGTATGTGACTTAGTGCATTTACTCATTCCTTGTGACAAACCTTCCCTAGTGGAGTACGCAAGTTTGGTTTTACCCTGGTTATATTTGTGTCTCTAGGTGAAAATAATCCCCATGGAGTTTGAATTATAGAATCTCTCCATGTGAGAAAGATACCCCATAGGTCCTCTCACCTTAGTTCACGTAGAGCCAGAAGTAGTAGGGAGGTGACTATACTCTTTTTAGGTGCCTCTTAGTCATTTTCTCTATTCAGTTCATTTTGGATACCAAATCCTCCCTTGGATACATTGATATATCATTGGGTTTTTCATCTATGTTTTCCATTTTATTTTAAGTGTGTAAGGCCGAGCATGAGACGTGTGCAATTGAGAAATGTTACCATACTTTTGGTGTCATTTTTAGGGATAAAAAAGACACCTGTGCTACTTGTGTTGATGGAGACTCTTACAGAGAGTTTTTTTCATTTTAAAAAGTTCTCTACTTATTATACCAATCTGAATATATTTGGTTAGAAAAAAACCCCATGCTTCTAGTACCACTGCTAGGGATAGAAAAGACACCCATGGCACTTTTACTATTGGGGACTCTAGCAGAGCACTATAATTATTTTATGTTTTGAAGTTTTCTTCTATCATTTTTTACATTTGGACTATCTTGGCCATGAACTCCATGTCACTCCACTAGGGGACATGCCAGGAATTGGATTATTTGAAAATTTGACTTTCACTAAGATTAATGCAAAGAGTTGTTAAAATTACATGTTGTAAGGTGTTTTTTTCCTTTTTGAACACTATTATAATAATTTTAGTGTTTTTTCCCTTTTATCTCATCATTAAATTCAAAAATTATTTTTTTATCATGTATCACAATCAATGTGTTAATTCTTATATTCTATAATTCTGATTCTAGTGGTGACTATAATTTTTACCATCTAGTTCCAATAAGATTAGTGCCTATTTTAAATATTTTCATTTCATATTTGAGTGTTCTTTCTTATTTTTAAAGATAGAAGGATTCAGATCATCCTTCAAATGTGACCCATCCAAGCAACTTGTCTCACCCCTAACTATTCATCAAAGAAGAGGGATACAAGTTTGGAGGCTTATTGAAGGGAAAAATTTGGTAGTTAAATAGTATCCATATTACCAAGATTGTCGTAATATTGAAATTTTTGATAGACTTCCCATTGCTGAATATTTTTATGCTCTTTTAGCCATTCTAAAAATCATATTCCTATTTATTATCCAGGGCCTTCTCAACTAGTTGAATACCCCTCCATATTGGATCCTACATGTCTCCCTCATTCACCCCCTCATATCCCTTCACCCTTTATTCTTGAACCTTTAACTGAACCAATCATGAGGCATCATGACCCAGATGAGAATGAACATCCGACATTATAATTTCCCAAATTTAGGCCTATAAATTTTGATGACATGGAATGTTATCCTAATGAAGTCCCAAATGAGGTAAGGAAATGTCTTCAAAAGTTTTAAGGAAATAATGTAGTAAGTATTGATCAAAACCTAATGGATTTTCATAATATCATTGAATATTATGAGGTTGATCATGAAGATGAGTGAATTAGATTTTTTTTCCACATCCTAGAAGAAGATGCATGAGATTATTTCAATTCTCTTCCTATTAAATGCATTGATTCATGGGAAGAACCGAGGAATGTTTTTAGAATTCAGTATGGTGAAAGATTTGATCTAAGGTTTCTTTAGATTGAGTTTGAAAACATGAATAATAACCTCAATGAGTGTGTGAAATAATTTAGACATAGTTCAACAAAGCAATGATGTGGCTTCCTGAGAGCATAAGACATAGTGATACAATGTTCTTGAGAAAATACTGTGATGCCTTTGATAAGAAGGCTTCATATTACTTGTAGGACAAGGCTCTAGTGAATCTATGGTTGAAATTTAATATGGTAATCTAAATAGAGAACAATATAAAGGATATGAAAAATCTCATACACAAGAGGGCTAATGTGAAATTGGTCAATTTGGAAAAACCATAGTCCACTAAGAATGCCAATCTTGAGGAGATGGTTAAGAGCCTAGCCTCCGCTGTTAAATAGATGTCATACAAGATTGTAAGGGCTAATAAGGGGGTACCTCATGTGTCTACTAATCATGACAGGGTTTCAAATACAAATCAATCATAAAGGGGGCCTACTTTCCATAATAGAGATAATGAAAGAGGGAAGAGGCTTGCACATGATGAAATAAAAGATAGACATCAGAATAAAGGGGTTGTGAAAGATTTTCTTGATCCATTAAAGGCCAAGGTAAATGTGATGGTTTGTGACATTCGTGTTTATTATTTTGATAAGTGCTTCCTTCCACATCATCCATGAGATACAATTGAACTGATTGATGAAGATGTGGATGATCCCAAGTCTGCATCATTTGGTGATGAGATTATGATGTTGAATTGTCAAAGTCCTCAAAGCAAGATATCCACATCCATAGAATTAATAAGTGTTGTTACTATTGATAAATTTTGGAGTGTGGTACAAAAGGTATGTGTCCCAACTTGAAAATTTGCTTATGAGGTTAATATGGCACAAGCATATGAGTGGCCATTCATGATTTTGAATTTTTAAGATCAATGATGAATAAAAAATATAATGGGGGAATTCCATTATTTGAGGATAGGTACTTTCTAATTAATGCAATAGTTTCCCAAGAGAAAGAATACCACTTGAGAATAAAGTATCCAGGTGCTTCTCCTCAAGACATTACCCCTACAGTTATTAAGGCAGGAGATACAAGTAAGGAAGATAAAAAAATTATGATATTTCCTCATAATTCCAAACTAGTACCCATTTCCCAAGCTAATAATCTTAGAGGTGCTCTAGCTAAAAATAAAATACCTTTGTTGTGTAGTATTCCTAAGGGTGTGAATAATGTTAAACAAAATCCACCTTTGAAGACTACTACTAAACATGCAAATCCACCCCAACCTATTCCACTTTAGATCTTAAATGGTTGTATTCTAGCTAAAGGTGGTGTTACCCTTCCACGAAATACTCCTCTTCCTTAGTATAGTATATGTGATATGGCCCTAGTGTTGAGCAAACTGAAAATCACCATGCCACTTGTTGAATTATTAAGAATACTTGAACATAAGAAGAAAGCATTTGAATACTTGGAATTTGGTGAGACATCAATTGAAAATTAAATTGATTTACCTGAAGCAACCCAAAAAATTGATGAAAAATTTGAAGAAGTTGTTGAAATCAGTTCAGAATATTATTTAAGGACTACATTAGTAGAAAGTTAGCTAAATGTGGATCCATTTTATACAACCATGTTGATCAATGGTCTTACTTTACACAATTACATGTTTGATTCTGGTGCTTCTTATAATGTAATGCCCTTGGGTATCTTAAATGAGCTTGGAGTTAATATTATGTCATATTTTGGTAAGTGTTATGCCATGGAATCATGATAAGTTCCAATGGATAAGTCAAGGGGTTTGTAGTATAGTTGGTAGTGCATCTAGGTAAGTATTTGAATATAGACGTGGTAGTTTTAGATTTCCAACCTATGTGGGGGATGTTGTTGTAACATAAATGAGCTATTAACATCGGTGGAAGTATATAAATAGGCATTTACTATGCCACCATTACCTTGGAGGGTAAGATGGTTAAACTTTATGGAGAGCTAAAGATGATACATGTAATTGAGGATCCAAAAAATGCTCAAAATGAAGTATTGTAAAAACATGTGGGGCTTGGGAACTTCAATGGAAATGTTGAAACAAATGAACAATCTCGTACTCTTGATGTTGAATGTGATAATAAAGTTGAATTTTGGAAGGTGTGTTTTGATGGGGCTTGCTCCAATCTTGGAAATGGAGAAGGGGTTGTATTCTATACCCCAAATGGTAAGTGTTTCAAGTTTTCTTGTCAACTATCTTTTAAGTGTATTAATAATATTGATGAGTATGAGACACTCTTGCTTGGTTTATGTATTGCCCATGAAGATGGATCTAAAATATTTATGACAAATAGTGATTTTAATCTAGTGGTTAAACAAGTCTGCAATGATTATGCAACCAAAAAATCAAGGTTGAAACAATGTCAAAATGTTTTCTTGGATTTTTTTGAATTCTTTGATGCATTCAATCTTTGTTATCATGATAAAAGTTTCAATGAAGAAGCTAACAGACTTGTCAGACTAGGTGCTCAATTTGACATTGAAAATACAAGCACTCATTATCAGTATTAGGTGGAGGTGCTTGTTAGGCCTTCAATCCTAGGCAATGTTCATCATTGTAAGATGTTTGATGATGATGAAAAAATTACTATGTTTTTGAATTACAAAGCTGAGTTTCATGATCAACTCATAGACTTGGAATCTATGGTTTAGGTTTGTAATGAATATAAAACCTTGTTTGGGAAGGATATTATCCACCTAAAGACAAACATACTCCTTAGATGATTGGTATGTTTAGAAGGGTGTTTTGATGGAGTAGATATAATCAAGACTTGAGACTCATCTATTTTAAGCAACATGAATGAGTGTGATTTGTGTTCTTGTGAGAATCTAATAAAGCTTTGTTTGTGTACTCACCTATATGCAGTTGAGAAGCAAATTTACATGTTACTAATAAAAAAGTACAAATATTGTTTAGTATGGTCTTATTCTAAGTTAAAATCGTATAAAGAAGACTTGTTCCAACATGTCATCTCATTAAAGCCTAATAGCAAGCCTTTCAGGAAGAAATAGAGACCTATTGACCCCATCTTAGCCACTAAGATATGGGATGAGTCAAATAAGATAAGGGATGGTGGTATCATTTAGCCCATCAGGTATTCATCATGGGTTACAAATTTAGTCCATATGGGAAAGAAAAATGGTGACATCTACTTGTATGTGGATTTCCAAAATTTGAATAAAGCTTCTTTAAAATATAATTATCCCCTACCCAATATGGACAACCTATTGCAAAATGTTATAGGATCAGAGATGTTATCCACTTTAGATGGTTTTTCAAGGTATAACCATGTTGTGGTGAAGGAATAAGAGAGAACCAAGACCGCATTTACAACACCTTGGGGCACGTATGTATATATGAGGATGCCTTTCAAGTTAATGAATGCTGGTGTAATATTTTTGTGAGATATGGATGTTGATTTTATAGTGGTGATTAATAAGTTTATAGCTATGAATTAGGATGACATTACGATGTACTCCAAGAATAAAAAAGAACATTTGGAGCATCTAGAGAGAATATTGATTAGATGTAGGGAGTTTGGCATTTCACTTAATTCTATAAAATGTCACTTTAGAATAAAAAAGGCCAAGTTGCTGGGAAATATAGTGTCCAATGATGGTGTCATGATTGACCTCGAAAGGGTAGAAGCAATTGTAAAAGTGCCTATCCCCAAGTCTAAGAAGGGAGTTCAATCTTTTTTTTGAAAAAATCTAACTTTGTAAGGAGGTTTGTGTCTAATTTTGTAGAGATTACTTTGCCTATTAATTCGATGTTGAAGAAGGACCAAAACATCAAGTGAGAGGAGAAGTTTGTGCATGTGTTCAATGACATCGCATGATCTTGAATGTCTACCCCTATTTTGTCTAGCCCTGATTACACTAAGGCATTTTAGATATTATTTTTTGCATCATGCAACACTGTTGCTGCTATTATTTTACAAAATAATGAAGACAATCATGATCATCAAATAACTTTATTTAGAAAATCTATGCAAGGTGTTGAAATGAATTACACCATCATGGAAAAGTAATATTTTTCTCTCTTGAAGGTTGTTAAAGAATTTATAACTTATGTTATGAGTTCAAATATTGTTTCTTATGTCCCACATACCATGATGAAGGACATCTTGACTCAGACTCAAGTATCCATCAAGAGTTGCAGGTGGGTTAACAAATTGCAAGATTATGACATGGATATTAAAACCACCAATTTAGTATGAGGGATGGGTCTAGCAAAGCTCATGGATAAGACCAATTTTCAAGATGTTGTGGTAAAAACTATTATTTTCAATGTTGATGATTTCTTAGAGTAAATTTCACATGTCTTGATGTTATAAGGATATTATCTATTGCTTAGAAAATTTTAATTGTCCTTAACTTCGGCAAGAATCAATGGATAAATCTTAAGCTTATTTCTCTTAAATACCTCTTGACTGAAAATGGACTTGCATGGAACAATTTATATAGGGTTCTCTTGAGGTGCATGCTAGAAGATAAAACTACTGACCTGATTGAAGACTTCCATAGTGAAGTATGTGGTGGCCATTTTACACCTAAAGTTACAACTCATAAGATTCTGAGAGATGGTTATTAGTGGCCATCATTGTTTAAATATGTTTCTCAAAAAGTTAAAAAGTGTGAGAAGTGCCATCGCTTTACTGGGAGGATGAAATTTTTGGTTATCTTCCCTTATCACTTGTGATGATTTTAGGCCCATTCAAATAATGGGGAATGATTTTCATTGGATAAATTGTTGATTCATTAAGCACTAGACATAAGTGGATACTGGCTAAAACTAATTACTTCACCAAATGGGTTGAAGTGGTCCCTAAAAGGAAGGATACACACCAGGTGGTTATGGATTTTTTGTTAAATCAGAATATTTGTAGATTTGGTGTGCCTATCAAAGTTATTGTTGATAATGCCATGAGTTTCAAAGTTAAACCTTTAGTGGAATTATGTAAAGAATATGGGGTTGAACTGACCTATGATTCTAATTACAACCCTCAAGGGAATGTGCAAGTAGAATATAGTAATAAGAACTTACTCAAAATCATGAGATGAACATTGGAAGCAAATAAGAAGTGGGGTGAACAATTGAAGTTTACTTTGTGGGCTGATAGGATCACACCTGAGAGAGCTATAGGCAAAATCCCTTTGGAGCTTGTCTATGGAACTCAAGTATTTTTACCTATTAATTTATAGTTACCAACCTATCAACTATTGCAGTAGTTATAAGATGATGAGCAAATCAACCACTATGAAAGTAGGATGAACTAGATTTTTGAGCTTGATGAAATTCAAAGACAAGCTCATGAAAGATACCTCAAGTTCATTTAAAAAGTTGAAAAGGATATTTGATATGAAGGTCACTTCAAGAACCTTCCAAGTAGGTGATTTGGTTCTACTTTGGGACAGTAGACATCAAGAGAAAGGAAAGCATGGCAAGTTTCATGCCTTGTGGATGGGTCCCTATTCCATCGATTGTCAGATTGAGGAACACACATTTTTCCTAAGAGACCTAGATAGTGAAATACTAGAGCTACCAATCAATGACAAACATTTGAAACACCTCCTTAATTGAGTCTATAACTATGTGCATTATTATATAGTGTATAGTCTTATTATTTTATTATTTCTGTTACCCCTTTGCTTTGGGCCTTATTTGTATAGTTCATTTCATGTTTTCATTTTCAAATCCTCCTAATATATTTTTGTTAGTCTGCCTTGTTTTATTAAACCTTCATGGTTCTCTATTGATAAAATTTCTTAGTGTTGACTCCATGACCTAATGTATTAGTTCATGGTCTTACATTTTAGGGTTATTTGCAAATGTGCAGAGGGTGAGAATCTATGGGTGAGAGCCAATGTAGGTTCTCAAAATTTCACTAGAGCAATTGAACCATTTTCAAGTATAAATTCTTGATTTGTTATCCCACTTCCTATTTTCAAGTGTTTATTAGAGGCCTAGTGTCCTGTTAATTTGATCTTTACTAACCTTTGGTCTGTCAAAATTCCAGTTGAATTCATGTTTGATAATTTTAAGGTTTTTTGTCCCAATTTCCTTAACTTAGACCCTCTGATTTAAAATCAAATTTATTGGAATCAAATTTAAGAGGGAACATTTTAAATATTCCATGGACTTAGCCTAATTTTTCTACTAAGGTTTGGTCATGTTTATTGACATGATTGAACCTTAGTCTAAAAATCCATATTGGGTCCCTTTTGTATCCACTAATGCTTGGTAAATTTTGCTTATTAACATGGTATAAATGATATTGAGTCCCTTTATTGTAGGATGAGCTCAAAGTCCTAAAGTCTACATCATATTTGTTAATGTCCCAAAACTTTAGGCTAAATATTTTTATACTAAGTGCTTTATGTCCCAAGCTATGACTTAATTATTTATTATGTTAAATTTTATCTAATCAATGTTTATCTTATGTATTTCAATCTAACAATGCACGTTAACATAGAACAAATTGATCTGATGGTCTATGATCAAGGTTGAATAGTCAAATAGACTTAGGATGAATGTATATTTGACTAGTGTCAAGCTTATGAGGCATGATTTAAATCTTGGGCACATTCCCATCGACATACAAATCCTAATTGACAGTGTGTGGTAGGCTAAAATTTCAACAAAGCTATACGACTAGTGAGGTGGTGATAAGTGTCACCATCTTGGTAGGCTACCTGTTGATTTGATGGTAAGTGGGGATCAACAAGTCAAAGACCCTATAGATTAATGTGAAAAGGACATGTCTCAATATTTCAATGAGTAAATAATTAAATTAATGGTTTGTGGTCAATTGTGCATCGAATAAATCAATGATGTAAGCAAGAGCTGACTTGTCAAAGGACTCAGGCCAAATGAAGAACCACGACATGGAAGAAGGCTACTAGCCTTGTAGACATTGACTATGCAAGGTGTAGAGAGCCTATGTAGCTACCGAATCACATGGTCTTGGTTACCAATTGTAGATGTCAATCCATGATATTTCAATGGATAGATCAAGATCCAATGGTGGGAGATGAATATGGAAATTTTGATAGAGCTCCAAAACAAATGCATAAGTGATAGGTGTCAAACTCAAAGGGAATTATTTAAAGCTTAGACATGTTGCCATCAAGCTATGGTATGTGGTAGAGCATATAAATATCAATTTACATTGCATATGGGTCAAAACTTTTCAAAGTGGTCCTGCCCAAATGTTGTAGTGACATGTGTCACTACCATGATGAGCTAGATAGAAATCCATGGTCCATGCTTAATCTTTTTAGATAAGATATATGGTGTGGGATCAAAGGTGGATGTTTCAAAAAATTAAATCTTGAGCATATTTTGAAGATCTAAGGATACGTATTTGATCTTACTTTTAGATTACATGATAGTTTAACACATGTCCAGATTGAGCCAATTAGGTAACCTAGTCAATTTTTAGCCCTATAGGTACCTATTGGATCTGATGTGGCATGCTACATGTCAATAAATGGATTACGAGTTAAGATCAATTCTTCTTCGTGGATTTGAAGCATAGAAGAAGGTCTATGGGGAATTCTATGGCATATTTTTCAATAATGACCACGGATCATTTTCTATTTTTACCATAGCTTGAGCATTCCAAAGCAACCATCATTATAGGAAAGACAACTATCTAGGAGTTTCTAACTGTGTAGGCAAGTGGTCAAGGGCATCTCCAGGTAGTTTCACATGATGACAAAGTTTTTTTGTCCTCCACCACAAAGTTCACATTCCACATCATAAAAAAAGGCATCTCTAGTCCAAAGGTTTGTTGCAAAGCTTCATCATGCCTTGTTAAGGATGTTAGAGCAATGATCTATTGAAAATGGATGAAGATTTTCAAATGACAATAAAGGAATTTTTTTGAGCTAAGAGGATCTTGGTGGAATTGGGAGAGATCTTATGCAATTTTGAAAATTAAAACCTACAGTCCCATATTTAAAATAATAGTGCAAAATATATTTTAAGGGTTGGTCATTGTGTTGGTTATTGTTGGTCTTTGCTTCTCTCTACATCTAGTTTTTTAATTTTTATTGGATCAATTATTGAGTGAATTTATTTTCTCTCTTGATAAGGTGGTTACAAGTGTACATCTATTAGCAAGATATGAGAGCATGTTTATGTCTCCCATGTCTAACATGGAGAAATATAACAATGCTTGTCCCCATGGTAGCATTTTAAAAAACTGATGTATGTAATATCTCTTTTCAAGTTGATGAAAATGCTTGTAATTCTCTACTATTTCTAGTTGATGAAGTGGAGTGATGTGTTTTAAAAATGTTGTTGACTAGATATCATGTTCAATGCTCATTACTAGTTGTCATCTTGGGTGTAGATCTATATTATAAATCCCTTTGTGCATTATTGTAGAATATGTTGTTGAATAACATGTTAGGGCACCCTAGGTTTATGGATTTGATAGGGAAAAGTGTTAGAAGGTTTAGTTTCAATGTATTTTCTATATCTTTAAAAGATCATTTGGTATGTCTCAATAGCTTACTTATGATTATTTGCTATATCTTTGTAATAAGTGATGTCATAAATGTTGTAATATCCCTTACTAATTGAAAACTACTAGCACACCACCATGCCATTCCTTTTTATAATTAACAAACTATCTTATCTTGCAAATGATACAATCCTTATTTCATTTCATAAGTGTTATTTTCCTTAAAATGCGTAAGATACTTGTTATATAATATGTATTTTCATCTTGTGTATTAAATCTTAGAACTACAGTCTTCCTTTTAGCCCCTTGTTTTCTTAAAAATTCTTTAGAATGAAGGTTGCATGCACATCCCCATTTTTCTTAAATAGCTTGTATGTGACTTAGTATATTTGCTCTATGTGACAACCCTTATCGGGTGTAGTGTGGAAGGTTGGTTATACCTTTGTCATATTTGTGCCTCTATGTGCCAATAATCCCCATAAAGGTTGAATTTCATAATCTCTCTATGTGATCAAGCTACCCTATAGGTCCTCTCACCTTGGTTCAGGTAGTTCTAGAATTACCAAGGAGTTGACCATACCCTTTATAGGTGCCTCTCAGTCATTTTCTTCATTCGATTCATTCTAGATGCCAAAAACTCCCCCAGCTAAAATGACATATCACTAGGTTTTTCATCTTTGTTTGCCATTTTATTTCGAGTGTACAAGGCCAAGCATGAGAGGTTTAAAACTAGGAACCAACATAATATTTGAAACAACCCACAAGAAAATTCTTTGAAATTGCATTATAAGAGTGTAAACATCATTATGCATGGGCTCACCATGCCACTTTGTGATGTAGAAACAAATCACTTGCTTATGCACATACAAGATCAAGACAAGGCTTACACATTCATCAAAACATCATTCAATACCCAATACTTCCAAGCATGTCTATTATGTGAGACACCAAATAATGGACAATGATCACAAATTTATAAGGACTACCATATCAATGATATATGGTCAGCTATGGACTCTATGACAAATTTTATTTAGCTGTTATATCAATATGAAGATCATGTAGAGTTCTAATATTTTCCATCTAGTGTTTAGTTAATATAAAATATAGTCAAGAAAATATCTACAACATATCCCATGCTTATCAGCTAATTTATAGGCTAACTACTAAACCTTCAATGATCAAAAGAGAGTAAAGAGTCATAATAATCCAATTAAATTTTAACTTTCCATCATGAAATATATAAGCTATTACATATGTTATTAATGTTAGACGAAACAAATCCTTTTTAATGTAGTGAATAACTCAAAACTCGCACTTATTATCCCACAATAATGATCACACAACCCTGTACAGTTGTAGCAATAGTTTGACCATAAAATATATGAATAACAACACAATTCCAGCCTCTCACAAGACAAAATGTAACTAGTAACTAATTATGGAAATATTGTTCATTACAATTTCTCATATGAAGATTATATACAAGGATAAGACTAGTTTTATATAATAAGATTTCTTATGGAAGTGATAAAAACCAATATCAAAAAGTTCCATAATTACTTGTAATTAAATCAAACTTCATCAAGTTCTTATGTCTTGGAAATTCAACCAAACAACCCATCATTTCATGAATTTGACTTTTTTTTTGTTATTGCTTCATGTAACAATACATATATGGGCTGCATACATAATGGTTAGAAATAATCCACAAAAAGATTAATGTTGCCTATAATGTTACTCGTAAAGACATAATGGTAACCTAGTTTTAGCATCCCTCAAATGGATGAAGTGATTAATAGTTATAAAACAAGTAAGTGTCAATTGAGCATACCACATGATCATCAAACTCAGAATTTAAAGTAGTTACAATAGCCACTACAAAGAGGGAAAGTGCCAATGGTAAGAATTTATAACTAGATATTATCTACAACATAGTTACCAATGTGAGAGAAACAGCACATACTAATCTTTCCTCATCAATAAATCTAAACATTGATGACCACTATTAGGCATACAACAGGCAAAAATCAGATTTTAACAAGCCAAGATAACCAATTCAATATCAATCCATATACTAAGTAAATTTATTATGCAATGTTATTAAACACTATAGCTAAATTAATAATCACAACTCATCATCCAAATAATATACTTGATTATAATATCATGACCAATCATAGCATCACAAGGACATTTTATGATAAACATGAGAATATCAATAAATTGAACAATAGTTATATTACATGTTCCTAATTTTCTTCATTTCACAACTTGTATATGCAAGGCCTTATAACCAATTGTTGAATTACCATAAGCATTGATATGTATTATTAGGGTCTAGCATTCATAAACAAATATTGGTTAAGTAAGTAAAACATAATATTTAAAATTAACTTCCATGACATTAATATCTAACATCAAACCTTCATCATAAATGAGACAATACAAATTCATAAGTAAAGGTAGAAACTTCTAATTTATAATTCAAGTCAATTTATTTGCTAACATACCCATGATGTCTATAGGGTAAATAACATAAAGTAACCTTGCAAATATTAAAAGATGTGTAATGCATTATCATTTCTATCTAAAATTCATTTGCATTTAACAACCACTATAACTATTAACATGTGAGTCATCGAAAAGTAGAATATAAATTAGCCTAATACATTATTGTAATTAATGCCAAGAAGTGCATCCAATAGTATAATAAATAGTAGTGATCATCCTTAGTTGATAGGTCATCATCAAGAGTGCTCCAAGAGGAATAAGGCACATAAAGAGATATCAAACAAACCTTCATCACCAACCCTATGATCCCAACAATCGGTGGCCCTTACCACCCCATCCATTAGCTAGATGATAGTTTTTTCAACTCACATTAGGAAGGGATTATGAGAAGGTTGGGGATTTTCATCCATTGGACAACTCAGCACAATGTAAAAAAATAAAAAAATAGGTGAGTGATTAACAAAACATCATCCCAAGACAAGATAAAAGCAAATGAGTAACGATATTTCTTTTATGTAAGAGTGCGGGTAATCCAGTACAGGCTATTCAAAGGTCATAGTGATGGAATCATAAACCAAATCCATGTCTATAACAATAGGTAATACCAAACATGGAAAACCACCAAGCATATGTTAAGCTTATAAATATCCCAGATACCAATCCATATCCCATGCTCATAATCACACATTACAACTTATCTAATTAATTGTAGTCAAAGGATAACTATAAAATAATAACAACATTCAACCAATAATTTAATATGATAAGAATGGAAATTATAACCCAAATAAGGGATACTCAACACAATATTATAATCTATAAATAACCATTCATTTATAATAGTCAACACATAAGACCAATCAACACATTCAACATGACTTCTAGGCCCTCACCATATTTTCCATAACAATAACATAAGGATTGAAGCAATAGTCATGAGATGAAAATATATTTGAAAGCTAAGAATTGATATAAAGGATTCGTGGGATCATCATGAGGTCTCATGACCTCATATGATCCTTGAGTCAAAAATTGAGTTTATTGGTTTAATAAAAACAATCAATCATTAGAGAGTGATTAATTAAAAGTTAGGATGAGCTACATGTTAACCCAATTAGTCAAGGATTTTCCCATAGACCACACACATAGTTATAAAAAGTTTAAAAATAAAATAGGAGAATCTCCCAATTAAAATACAAAATTTCCATAAGAGGGAAAATCATATCGTTTATATATATATATATATATATATATATATATATATATATATATATATATATATATATATATATATATATATATATATATATATATATATATATATGACCCACTATCGTAATAAATGTAACCAATAAACCATAAAGGTAGAATTAGTTATAATTAAAAACCCATTCAAATTTAAATAGTAAATACATACATATATATATATATATATATATATATATATATATATATATATATATATATATATATATATATATATATATATATATATATATATGACCCACTATCGTAATAAATGTAACCAATAAACCATAAAGGTAGAATTAGTTATAATTAAAAACCTATTCAAATTTAAATAGTAAATACCCATATTATTATTTTACAACACCCATGTGTAAGCCAAGATGCATGTCACATTTTCTAGTGTGAGAAGGAGGGTAAGAATTTTATTCATGGTTAAGGCAGAACATTTCACCAATTTATTTTATTCATCCAAATCAAACACCTAGAATTTTATTGTCTAAAAGGAAGGTACGGTGACCTAGATTTATGTATACTTCATTGTAGATGTAACAGGTTATGTAATATTTATACACTTGGTAAAAATGGGAATCATCCCAAGATGCTTTTATTTAGCAAGAGATAAACCCATAAAAGTGTTCCATTTGGTATAAATAGGGTAAGATAACTTTGTTTACCTATAAAATAGAACTATCCACACAATAAAAATTCAATAGTTATATGTTGAATTTCTAGTGCAATGAAGAGGTATATTTTTTTTCTAAAATGATTTGTATAGTCACAATTAAACCCAACATAGGAAATGTAATTTTTAATTCACTTACTTGAATGATCCCAGGTGGAAAGAACATAACCACTTGAAGGAACACTTGGCCATGATGTTTTTATCATCATATCCTTAAACCTATGCCCAATAGTGAATGGTAATTCAATCCAACAAGCCACATTACAAAATATGAGGCAAATGTAAGGTTCAAACCCATATTGATCTCATATTAAAAAGGAAAACATAGATTCTCTCATAAATTTACTATTTATTTCCATAACTGAGTATACAAAGCATTCCCCATTGGCTATGGATCAGGGATAGATATAATGTTTCCTTTGATTTACTTGGTTTACTTCCATAGTAATAAGATATCCAAACAAAAAAAATAACAATAAATTTC
The DNA here is from genome assembly GCA_037957365.1 of Torreya grandis. NCBI lineage: Eukaryota > Viridiplantae > Streptophyta > Pinopsida > Cupressales > Taxaceae > Torreya > Torreya grandis. The sequence goes on along the minus strand of JARHVA010007065.1, from coordinate 9,699 downwards.
ATGACCGGAATCTAGAGGTATTAATAATAGTGTTCCCCCTACATCTATCATACTCCAACCATCCCCTTTCACTCACCCGTCATCTGCCACTCTTCATAGAGTAAAATATATTCGAACAAACAAAAGCACATTATTAAAAAATTATATCCCTTTCTCCCTACATCCTCCACATGCCATTCATTCCCCCACATGTTGTCTCTCTATTTTCTCCACTACATCATCCTTGTCTTTCCTCCCATACCCATCTGCCGCTAACATTTGGTCTTGTATTAAAGAGGAGACATATTTTTTATTCATACATTTATAATTTCTTTCCAAATATCTAAGTTAAAATAGTCCTTGGTGTTCCTCTTTCTCCACTATGCCATCCCTTATCTCTATTTTATTTTTCCTTCACCGAATTAAAAGGAGATTGAATTCCCAGGATGCAATACAGAAATCTTAGGCCAAAAATAAAGTTTTTGCCAACACATTTTAGTCTTTCCTTCGAAGGGGAGCATAGTCTCATTCCACCACTGACTACCCTCCATTCCATCTCTACCATGTCTTTCACCTTCACACCCATGCACAACATTCCTCCCCCAAGTTTTTGACCCATACGTCCCCTTTATCATTTCCCTATAGAACAAGCACCATACCCCTTACCCACTAAATTTAGTCATTGAATGCCAATGAGAGATAAAATCCTCCCTTAAATCATTGACCTCCATTAAAATCACTAAAATCCACCAACTGTAATAATTACATGGTCCTCCATGTTTTGGATTTGAAAATAAAAATAAAAATAATAATAAAATAAAAGGATTCAAATGCTCAATGGTTCGAATGATACAAATAAATATAAATTTTGGGGGGCGGGTAAACTCAAATTACAAGTGGGGCCCATGGGGACACTTAGGTGACTCCAGCTAAGGTAGCCAAGTCACCATGCAAATTAGTTAGCTCAACAAAGCTAAGGTGGTGATGGGAGGGAGGGAGAGAGAGAGAGAGAGAGAGAGAGAGAGAGAGAGAGAGAGAGAGAGAGAGAGAGAGAGAGAGAGAGAGAGAGAGAGAGAGAGAGAGAGAGAGAGAGAGAGAGAATATTTACAAAATTGTAAATGACAAATGAAGTCCCATTATTAACATGACTTATTAAATAATTTGAAATATTTGACTCCTACACAAATGACTTATTTTTACCTAATCCATTATATTACCACTTACTATTGTTGAAACATTAATATAATTAATCATTTTATTATTATTTTCTCCAAAGCTAATTTATCTCATCCAACTAGACAATCAAAATACCAATAGCCATAAAACTCAAAAATTACATGAAAAGCAATCTTATGTGTTGATTCCCATGAAATAAATAAATGATTACATAATAATCTTTAAATAAAATTCAAATCGAAATCAGAGATGACATACATAATTAAATCAAATAAGACAAAATCTACTTAAAGCTAACTTACACATGTTATTTCTAACAATTCTTATATTTAGTAACATTCATCATCTAACAACTTTTTTAACCATTTTTTTTTTACTTTTTGCATGCAAGATCAGATGGGTCAAAAAATCTCCACATATCCTATAAATGATAAAACTAACCTATCAGATGAACTAAAACTCAAATTCATGTCTAATTATATTTTTTTTTCTATTTCTAATTATAGAAAATCCCCAAAAAATATATTAAAATACATTTTTAGACCCTTAGATGGTCATGTATGGCCTCTAAAAAGTATAATAAATTAACATAACATATCCATCAACATGTAGTCAATACATCAATGTATCAAAATCTATCAGTACTATCTAAGTAGACAAAAGTAAAGCATAAGTCAGTTATACATGAGTTAATGATATCTAAAGAACTATTTAAAGTATCCAAGGGAAGAATCATAACATAATAATGTACTAAGCTAAAGTAGTATACATATTAGGATAAATGAACCCAATACAAGTGGTCTAAGTATGTTGAGGTAAAATGAATCCAAATGTGAGCATCAAACCTAGTATAGCCTAACCATAGTATCTACATAAATAACTTTCATCATACCAAATTAAACATGTACAACACCAACAACTATCAGTCTAGAGCTAGAAAACATGCTTAAACATGCTATAATAAAATGCCTGTATAAGGCTACCAGGTCAAGTCATGACATCTTCCCATCCTTAAAGAGAATCTATCCTAATGACTATCAATAGTCAGAGAAAAAATTATCTAAAAAGGTCCAACTAAACTAATCAATACTTCTACGTAATCTCTCGGCCCATTATAGGGTGGGCATGCCTCAACCATATCAAACTCACATTCATATTTGTTGTCATCAAGATAACCACATTGTCCAATGCATTATGCCAAGTAACAACCTCCTTCTTGACTTCAAGTGTCCTTCATAACACTAAAATGGAAAAATAGTGCTTAAACAACACTATCACAACAAATAATTCTGCCAAGTCTCCCAAATTTGTTGGAACTCTTCCAATTGCAATCCTTAAAAAGGCCATCAATAATATTAAAATTTGACAAAACTAGCTACTAGAGGTTCACTAAACCATAAATGTCCTTAAATATCACAATTACATAGAAATAACTAACAATGCTTCCCATATATCACTATATTTATTAATCATTCCTGACATTTTATGAAGGTGTTTAATTAACATAACAGGAAAAAAATGTTCTAACCATAATTACTTATACATGAATTAAAATACTTTCCAATAAAAAGTGATATCGGAACTTACAAGGAAATAAATATATCCATAGAACAACAAGACATAAAAACTAGTGTCAACATACCTAGACCTACAACATGAGGTCAACCAACACAATCATCCAGTCCCACTGTATTGTAACCAGAATCACAACTAAAGAGCAAAATCTTCCAATAAAATATTATGCCACATGCATAATCCTAAGAAGATTTATTACATAATGTCATATCACAAGGGTAGTAATCCATATTGTTATGGTTACTCCACTACATCATCAACCATTTAGAGGTTAGTAAAACATCCTAAAACAACCACGTCGAACATTAGATAAACCACACCAGCCATCACATGCAACTCGAAGGATTACATCATGTTCTCCAACACACAAATGAGCTCACACAATGGTCCAGGGATACCAATCCCACCACCTAAAAATAACCATCTGAGTGCATCACCCCAACTTTCATCACTCTATCCAAGAGTCAAGTGGGTACCTAAGATTTTAAACACTGCTTGATAAGGGATTAGCGTAGCTTTATTAGAGCATAAAATCAGCATGCATTATAGTTATGCTTCAAAATAATATAGAAATATTCAATCCAAAATATTTATAATAGGTATAACAAAATAATACCTTAACCAAGGATGTTTTTCTTATAGGCCAACAGATTCATACATTTCAACAAGTAACACCTTGCTTATTTTGCATAAATGTCCAAATTTTAGGACCAATTAGTTCTTCACAAGGGTAAAATAATAGAATTCACAAGGGTTAATTTTACCACAACCTCCAAGAAGTGGATAAAAGGAACACCCAATCCATAAAGTGACCATTATGCACTAAGATCCCATGACTAACTCGTGGCACACGTGGTGCCCACTCTGAATGAATCAGGTGGCTACTTGTGCAAAGGGTAAAAGTGTATTTTCAACCTATGAGAGACTCCACTTACTGGCCTGTACCCAGTCAAAATATTTATGGATGTAGTGCTTTTATACCATTAACCTCATACTAGTACCAATAATCAATATTAGATCAGTGATGTGGGATCACAACACATAACAAAACATTATACTTTGGCATATTTAATCAATAAAAGTTGGTTTCAATAAGGAGAAACACATCACGTGGGTAGCTTATAGTCACAATACCACAACATACTCATTCAACAAATTCAGAAACATAGAGAAACTAATTTTCCACATGGTCAATTTTGGAAGTGGGAGACTCCCTTACATAGTTATTAATCATCATTATCATATTTTAGAGTTAAAAAATATACATACATGTATATAGGTTGCTCATACAATAGTTTTGATATCAAGACAAGTATATGAAAGTCCAGAAGGTCAATTATATGCACAAAGTATATTAGGGACATAAATTTTATAAGATTTAACATAATCAATGAGATGTGACAACTACACAAAACATAATAGTTTAATATACAAGAAGGAACCATGTGAAGCCAGGTCACACATATGTGTCTCAGGCCATTTTCAATAGTTATGCCAAGTTACTTTCACATTAGAACAAATAATGCACATGACAGTGAAGCATAAGGGTACATGACTCCCGTCAGGTCACCTGATGTCTAGATGCCATCCACATGACACAAAATATCCATCATATACAAGACATAATTAGTCCTAGGGATCTCAAATCATAATCACCTTCCTTCCAAGAAGGTCGTGTTCCAATGAGGCCTATAAAATCTATCTCCATGAATTTTCAAAAAATTACCAATAATGTTTGCATGTCTTGGATAAATGTCTCATACTAACTGTTAATAATAAAAGATCCATAAACTATTTAGCTTGCCCTCTATACCCTTTAGGCTCAAGCTGCACCCTTAGACCTCCAAAGATATTAGACCTTAGCATCATTGGATAGCTCATCCATGTAAACTATCAATGGCCACTAAGGCATTATCTCATGATTTCAACAATAATATTATATCACTATTCTTCCATTTGAGTTAATACAACATGTCAAAATTTAAATAGTAATGGCTTGCTTTGATGCAACATCAATTTTGGTGTAGGTTGGACTTAGCCAAGGCATGGGGTGAATGCTATAGCACTACCATGTAAATTATAAATTTTCCATAATAAATAAATTCAATTGAACTCAAAATAAACATCCTTATAGATGCAAGGCATATCTATATTATAATAGATATCCCATGAGTGACAAAACATATCCAAGCTTTCAAATAGGCATCCTCATGGATGCATAACTCACCCCATAATCAAAATAAACATCCTCATGGACATGACATTTCCATGGTCAACATGAAATCCTCAAGGAAATCAACCTATCCATGATCAAATAGCCATCATACATGTAAACATATCCATGATCATAATAATATTAGAAATTCAAAATATAAAATAAATGTCTCCACACACTTATTTAATTTCATGCCTTTGGAGTTATGAAGCCACATGATTCTCTATCTAACTCATAAGAGACCTGAATATATAAATAATATCAAGATATTAATTGAACTCAATATATTCCCTCAAAAGTAGAGATCCTTAGCCTCATTGATTTACCCATGTAAATCAAACACTCTCACCCAATACATCCCTCCAAGTTTGACCCAAACCCTAGGTCTTCTCAAGGTCATAATGTTATAAGCATCTACTGATGACTTGCCCATATAAGTTGATAATAGATAATGAACATCATTTCCTCAATTCTAAGGATGAAGTGATTATGATTAGTCTTCCATTGACTTGCCCATATAATTCAATAGTGATAGGTGATGCTTTCCCCAATGGTACTCGATGAGGGAAGGCTTGGCCCAACCAAGGCTATGGTTAAGCATCAGAAAGAAATTGCAAAAAATTACAAATTTTTGCACACCACACACACACACACACACACACACACACACACACACACACACACACACACACACACACACACACACACACATTCCATAATGCAAATCATTCAACACTTTATTCTTGCGTAAACCAATTAATATTTAATTCATTGAAGAGGTTAAGTGCCTTTATAAAGGTCAAAAACATATCCTTTTCAAGCATATAAGACATATATGAGTCTATACAATGCATATAACTCCATCTATGGTTTAGTACACACATAATCATACAAGGTTTCAATATAATCTTAGCAAGACAATCATAGACATATGAGTGATATTCAATCATCAAAGGGCATATGCATACATGCATATAAAATAATCCTCCATAAGGATATACATATCTGAATTATATGTATTTATAGCCACCCAAAGTATATTATGCAAACACAAACATTTTACAAGGGTATGCACAACCACACATCTCAACTAGCCTCTCAAGAACATGTTATGAATTATTTCAATGCATCAAAACTCATCCCAAAAACCTTAAGCATAGGCTCTGATACCAAATGAAACAATCTCAAAAAATATTTATTTTGAATTTCATTATAAGATTAAAAATAACATTACACATGGGCTCACCATGCCACTTTGTGATGTAGAACCAAATCACTTACTTATGCACATACAACATCAAGATAAGGATTACACATTCATCAAAACATCATTAGATACCTAATACTTCCAAGCATGTCTATTATGAAAAACACTAAATAATGGACATTGATCACAAATTCATAAGGATCACAATATCAATGATATATGGTTAGCTATTGACTCAATGATAATTTTCATCCAACTATTATATCAATATAAATATCATGTAGAGTTCCAAGATTTTCCATCTAGTGTTTAGTCAATAGAAAATCAAGTCAAGATAATCTTTACAACATATTCCATGGATGATCATCTAACTTATATGCTAACTACTAAACCTTCAATGATGAAAAGAGAGTAAAGAGTCACAATAATCCAACTAATGTTTAACATGCTATCATGAAATCTCTAATCTATTACATACATTATTAACACAAGACCTAAAATATCTTTTTTAATGTAATGAATAAGTCTAAGATTACACTTATTAGCCCACAAGAGTAATCACACAACCTTGTATAACTGTAACAACCATTTTACCATAAAATATATGAACCATAACAAAATTTCTAGCCTCTTACAAGACAAAATTTAACTAGTAAGTCATTATGGAAATATTGTTCCTTGAATGTTGTCATATAAAGAGTGTATACAAGTCTAAGACCGGTTTTATATAATAAGCCTTATTATGGAATTGATAAAAACTAATACCAACAAGTTCCATAATTATTTGTAAGTAAATAGAACTCATCACGTTCTTCTATCTTGATAGATAGTAGTTTTTGCAGTCGGGGTTAGGAAGGGATTCTAAGAAAGTTGGGGTTCCCAATCCATTGGATGACTAAACACAATGTAAAAAGGAAAATAGGCAAGTGACTAAATAAATTCCATCCCAAGATGAGACATAAGTAAACAAGTAACAACATTTTTACAAATTAGGAGTGGGGGTAATCCTCTACATGCTATTGGAATGTCATAGCAATGGATTCATAAACTGAATCCATGTTCATAAATTTTGGTAATACCAAAATTGGAAAATATCCAAGTGTATAGTCAACCTATAAATATCCCAATAACCAATCCATATCCCATGTTCATAAGCACACACTACAACTTATCTATTTAAGCCCTAGTTGAAGGATGTTTATAAAATAAGAACAACATTCAACCAATTATTTAATATGATAATAATGGAAATTATAACTCAAACAAGGTATATTTATCACAATAACAGAGGTCCATAAATAATTATTAATTTGTAATAGTCAACACATAAGACCAGTCAACACATTCAACATGAATTCTAGGGCTACACCATATTTTTCATAATGATAACATAAGGATTCAAGAAATTGTCATGAGCTGAAAGTCCAATTTTAAATCCAAGAATTTATATAAAGGATTCATGGGATCATCATGAGGTCTCATGGCCTCATATAATACCTAAGTCAAAAATTGAGTTTATCAGTTTAATAAAAAGAACTGATTATCAAAGTGAATAACTAAAAGTTAAGTCGAGCTACAGGTTAACATAATTATCCAGGACTTCACCCCCAAACCCCACACATAACTATGATGAGTTTAAAAATCACATAGGGAAATCTCCCAATGAAAATATAAAATTGACATTAGAGGGAAATCATATATATATATATATATATAAAATCCTTGAGTCAATAATTGAGTTTCTCAGTTTAATAAAAAGAACTCATTATCAAAGTGATTAACTAAAAGTTAAGTTGAGCTACAGGTTAACATAATTATCCAGGACTTCACCCCCAAACCCCACACGTAACTATCATGAGTTTAAAAAGCACATAGGGGAATCTTCCAATGAAAATATAAAACTGACATAAGAGGGAAAATCATATGTGTGTGTGTGTGTGTGTGTGTGTGTGTGTGTGTGTGTGTGTGTGTGTGTGTGTGTGTGTGTGTGACCCACTCCCATAATAAACATAGCCATTAAGCGAAGAAGGCAAAAATAGTTATACATAAAAACCCATTCAAATTTAAATAATAAATACCCATATTATTATTGTACAACACCCATGTGTAATCCAAGCTCCATGTCATGTTTTCCATTATGAAAAAAAAGGTAAGAATTCAATTCACGTTAAAGGAAGAACAATCCACTAATTTATTTTATTCACCCAAATCAAATACATAAAAAAATTCTTCTAAAAGGAAGGTAAAATGACCCAAATTTATGTATACTTCAGTCCAGGCATAATAGGTTATATAATACTTGATAATAGATAAACCCATACAAGTGTTCCATTCAGGAGAAATAGGGTACGATGACTTGATTTAAGAATAAAATAGAATTATCTACATGTAATAAAAAAATTAGTTATAAGTTGAATTTCTAATACATTGAAGAGGGATATTTATTTCCAAAATTATTTATATAGGCCCAATAAAACCCATCACAAGCAATGCAATGTTTAATTCATTTGAATGATTTTAGGTAGAAAGAACATAATCATTTGAAGGAAGACTGGGCCATGAGGTTTTTGGCATCACATCCTTGTACCTCTACCCAACATTAGATGGGAATATGAGACAACAAGCTGCAATACAAAATCTAAGCAAAATACAATGTTTGATCCTATATTGATCTGGCATTAAAAAGGAAAACATAGTTTTCATCATACATTTACTATTTCTTCCCATAATTGACTATAAAAAGCATTCCCCATTGGCTATAGATTGAGGATAGATACAATGTTTTCATTTGGTTTAACTCACTTACTTCAATGGTAATAAGAGATCCAAACAAAAAAATAACATAAAATACCATGCCCAAAATCTGTGAGCAATAAGAATAACATTCCCCCTAGGTCTCTCATACACCAACTATCCCCTTTCTCTCACCCATTTCCTATCATGCTTCATAAATTAAAAGAGATCCAAACCAAAAAATTGTAGTACAAATATATTTTTCTCCCTTCCTCCCTATGCCCTCCACATGCCCTTCATCCCCCCCCCGCCCAACATGCCATCTCTCTATTTTCTCCGCTACATCATCCTCATCTCTCCTCCCACACCCATCTGCCTAACATTCAGTCTTGTATTGAAGAGGAAACATATGTTTATTTCATACATTTATTATTTACTTCCCAACCTCAGCATTAAAATAACCCCCTGTTGTGCTTCTTTATACACTATGCCATCCCTTTGCTCTATTTTATTTTTCCTTCACCCAACTAAAAGGAAATCAGAACTCCAAAGTATAATACAAAAATCTTAGGACAAAAACAAAGTTTGGGCCAACACCTTTTAATCTTGACTACTAAGGGATCATAGTCTCCTTCCACCACTGACTGCCCTCTATTCCATCCCTATCATGTCTTTCCCCTTCACACCCATACCTAGAACTCCTTCCACATGTCATCGACCCCCTACATCCCCTCTCTCCTTTCCCCTTATGACAACCACCACATCTCTTACCCATTGAATTCGGGCATTGAGTGCCAATGAGATAAAATCCTTA